>JAODJW010000026.1:5521147-5542104 GCA_026777045.1 Hyperopisus bebe
CCCATTCTGACATTCAGTTTGGAGTTCAGGAGATTGTCTTGACCAGGACCACACCCCTAAATGCATTGAAGCAACTGGCATGTGATTGGTTGATTCGATAATTGCATTAATGAGAAATTGAACAGGTGTTCCTAATAATCCTTTAGGTGAGTGTATGATGGGATGTTAGATGTATAGGGATTCAGCTGTGGTGAGGCAGTGATGGTAATTGTCGAGGACTTTGTTATGATGTGTTTAGGAGATGCATGTATGCATGCTTGGAATCATGAGAATTATTTAATCTATATAAATGTATGCTCTACATGGTGCCTGTCAGTAAGCATACTGTATGAACAATTAAACCTTACTATATTTACATTTGCCTTTTATTTATTTAGCAGATGTTTTACCCAAAGCGACATACAAGTGAGAAAACAGGATGAGACATTCCCTGGAGCAATTTGGGTTAAAGGCCTTGGACTTTACTAGTCACAAGATATAATAACTCTTTTGTTTTAAGAATGTGTTGATGCAAAAACAGAATTTTTTTCATCATTATTTTCCACTGCTGAATTTGCATCACCTTGTAACCCGAAGATAAGGTTTCCAAAAGAGTTTGCAGTTGATATACTTTCTATCAGGTTGGCCCTAAATGTACACTGCTGTACACTATTGATCCTGTATTGAACCTCTGTTCTAGTAACATCTAAGTAACTTATATATATACTGGATGTTTTTACTCAAAAACACATTTTAAAACTTTTTTTTCTGCATTCTTTCAGTTGGCAAGTCAATAATCATTTAACTCATTCCAGTAATGTCAAGTGCTAGAGTCACATGGACTGGGAAATAACCAAAGCATACAGAATATGCTGACCATCTATATTCAGTAAAGTACTATACACAGAATTTTCCAGAAAAAAAGCATTCTTTGGTAGTTAAATTTGTACTTATGTGTTTTATATAGTTTTTATATTTAAATTTTAATACCCCCATGTTGCAGGAGAATTTGCAGTGGGTGGTGCTGTTGCCATACATGTAAAAGGTCACAGGTTCGAAAACCTGTTTAATGCTGAAACCAAACCAATGCCTTGGAAAATTGCCTTGTTATCTATCCCATCTTGCTCTCCATGAGACATACACACAGGTAAGCGGAGAAGTCTCAAACTCACCGGCCACATATGTTGATTCTACATGGCCCATAAAATATTTTTAATTAATTATTAAATCCTGTTGGTCGACCTTTCTTATTCCATTTTGTAATTTTACTTTTCTGTGACCTGCATAAACTTCTTATGGAATATTGATGTTACGTTGTTTATTCCTCTCTCTCATTTCTCTTTTAGCTCATAAAAATAGCTTACGTGGTCCCCTGGGAGAAGTCCTCCCAGCCAGTGGCCCCCAGGTCATTCGTGTTTGAGACCCTTTAGTAAGAGAAAGTTTGGAGGTGACAGTGGAGGGTTGGTCATGCCTGAAGCAATTGTGGTTAAACGCCTTGCTCAAGGGCCCAAAGCATCAATCTGCCAAAGCATCTGAACCAGCAACCTTCCGATCACAGGCACAGAGTTTAAACCCGCCGAGTCACATACAGTACTGCTATCCTCAAATAGCCCAAAGACATTCAGTTAGGACTGGCATCCCATCCAGGGTGTTCCCATGTTGTGCAGCCTATTCTGTGACCCTGTAGCCTACTGGGCAATTGGTCTGAAAACAGATAGAGGGATTGATTGTGTTTTTGTTTTTGGTAGTTATGTCTACACATGGACACTCTGGGGCTTCAACTCTAGCTCCATTAATCTAGTAAAACATTACCCTTTTAAATTAAATTTTCTTTTTCAAATGTTGTACTGTAGCGTTGTCCATAAACTTTCAAATTTCTTGTATGTCCTTAATCACAATACTGTCTGTTGAGATTTGCATCTCTTATGGGTAAGGAGTAACTGTAGGAGTACCGCATATGAGCACAATGAACACTGAAGTATCACAAGTATGTTGTGGGATCGGGGGAGGAATTAGTGCCCAGAATATTCAGGTCTCTGTAAAATTTCGAAATTTACATACAATGATTTGCGGTGTACTCTGTTAAGACAGCATTTGTAAATGTAACAACTCTCCCGTGTCTTTAGAGCAAGTTTTGGTTCATCTTCAAGAGTCTCTGTTCTATCATCTCAAACCCTAGTATCATTATCTTAAATTACTTCGGAACTAAGCATTTTGCTACTTTTCACTAATATAATGTTTGACAGAATAGGCCATTCAAGCTTCACATCATACACCCATGAATCATTTCTAATAAGCAAGATACTAATGCTTGTCACTCGAGACTTGGACATCAGCAACCCAGTTAGCATCAGCTAAGTGTCTTCGGTTATAGATTAATGTCACATCAGGTAACTGAGCGCCTTTATTTTGGTGCGGCTAGCTGTCACCCAGCGCCTTTGGGGGTGGAAGTTATATTTGTAGCCGTATCTGAACAAACAGGATGTTCCCTGAATACCCGCACGTAAACCTATTAAAGGTCAACTGGATACTTAAAAATATCCATTACTTGGAAACTAAGAAAATGTGGAAATTATCCTATTGTAATATAAGTATATAAATGTAATAGGTATCTGGAAAATGATCAAAATCCTATCATTATTTGTAATGTACACTTTATATTACATTATACAGATCATTTTAATTCATATGTAATATAATTGAATTATTTATACTTTATATGCATCTAATGCAAGTATTATTTTGAATGAAATCGAAATCAAACTAATAACTATATTTGTAATTTAATTACAAAAAGTAGGTGGCCATATTAATGTAATAGAAGAAATATAAATAACTATAATTTTTTTTAAATGCTGATAAAATTCATTTATAGCTAAATCTATTTATAGCTACATCTATTATAAAAATGAAAACTCCCATTACCACTATGGAGCTGCAAGCATCCCTAAATGAAAGCTGATGATCAAATTGCACTTAGAGCTACACTACTGTGACAGAAAGTGGGTGATGGTACAAACTGGTGCACTTCGATAACCTAATGAAAATCAACATCCTGGCAGGGGTTCAAAGTGAATTCAGATACATCTGAAACTGTGAGATGAGGACATTCCCATGTACACACATACCCCAGGACTGACTGCCACTCAAACCCAAGTCTGGCGCAAACAAAATGTACAGCCAGCATGAGGATTAAAATAAGCTCTCTCAGAGCTGAAGTGGCAGTTCATCTGCTAAGGGGCCCTTAGTTCCTCTACTGGATAAATAAGCCCTGTTCTTCGTAAATATTGTCCCCTTCTGTTACACTTCCTCTCCAGCAGACATATGTGATAAGTGTCAAATGCAGCGATGACGTCATAGAAGTTCAAAGGTCAGAATCCTATGAGGTATACTTCTGTTAAACTTTAACTTGTACTTCTGACCTTTAAATGCACCATGCAGTCTGAAACTCAGGGAAACATTTAGTATAGAAGCCAAAGAGTGTTTTCTGACTTTCAAGGGATTTCTGAGTATTTGGCAGACTAAACCTAGCTACAACTCGAATCTTACAAAACGCAATCAGTTTTGCATGGAATGCATAGCATGCCACAGTCTGGTTAGACAGTCTGGTCTGAAGGCTCCTCTTATCAGCTATCTATCATTCTAATCTTCTATCTATCATTCTATCTATCATTCTAAGTGAAACTGGTATACTTACATTTAGTTAGCTTTATGATCATAACCTTTGTCTTCTGCATATTTAGCCCTAATCCCATCTTTTCACTTTGTTCCTTAAATTCCTTAGAAGTGTCTTCAGATCTTATTTGTTTTCTGCTGAAATTGTGTCATCGGAATTTCAACATTTGTCAATACCTCTTCCTCCCTTCTGGACTTCACCATTGTCTTCTTCCTGTTCAGCTTCTCTGCAAAGAGGTGGATAAGCATGGTATTAGCATGCATCTTTGTCTAACTCTTTTGCCAGTCTGCAAGTACTCAGTTTCTCTATATTTCATTCCTCCTTTGACTTCCTGCCCAATTTAGAGATTCTACAATAGAACAATCATATGCTCAAATACACCCATTCTCCTGAGAATATTCCATAACTGAACACAATCTAAGGCAATAAAACACATGTTGACCTCCTGGTATTCCTTGGGTTTTTTTATCCGCCATGAATCAGCTATGCTGTCTCTTGTTCTACAGCATTTCTAGAATCCAACTTTTCACATTAGAAAATTATCTTTCTATGTAGAGCTCTAATATGCAATAAGTATAACTTTAAAGGCAGGTGATATGAAACAAATTATATGATAGCTTGCATGCTTTGTCAGTTCTCCTTTCTTTGGTATTGAAACGCAAACTGGTCTTTTAATCTGTAGCAGTTGAGGTAATTTGTTCAGCACTTTGAATTGTCTTCAGTTGCTTGCAGTCTCTTTTCACGTCATGTTCCAGTACATTTGAAATATCTTTTGGCTTCTCTTCTCCTCTTTGCAGTTGCTATGTTTTTCCTATTTCCATGTTTGCAAAAATGTACATTGTCCATAATGTGTGTGTGCCCTGCACTGGACTGGTATCTCGTCCCCCACCTTATTCCTTGTGCCTGATGGGATAGGTGCTAGGCTCCTTGTGACCCTCTGATAACTGGCTATGGAAGACGAATGGTTCTGTTACATAGTATTCTTACTTGTAGCCACTAGGCAGGAGAATAGCTGCTAGGCAGCAGTATTTTATGATGCTAGGTACAGTTTGACTGAGTCATACTTATTGTCTGCAATCACTGCTAAACTACATGGTCGCAGCTCTGTCGATTCTAATTATTTGGACATATTCATTAGTTGTGCAAAGATGAAACAACTTTTCCATTGCACAGGGCTATAAGTGAGTGTTTAGCATCAGCGATAAATATCCTAAGCTGCATAGTGGCCCTGGTGATTTTCTGCAATTTTCTGTTCTCCTGGGAAATAAGCAGAAGGTAGATGGACATGAAATCCATCATTAGCCATTGCTATGGCTAAAGACAAGACACTTACGGAAAGAAGCAAACACTGACTGTCCTGCATTGACTGCCCCCCCATCATGTGCATTGAAACAGCTGGATTAACAAAAGGAAACCCAGGCAAGATAGTGTGAGGTCTCCAAGAAGAATTTAGCACTTTGGTGTCACATAGATTACAAACTGCCATTTAATGTTGCTTTGATGAACTTCTGTAACATCTTAAAGTACAAATCCTATTCTGAGGAGAAAACAATGAATTCACCTTTAAAAATTAAAAAAATTCAACACCCTGCAACCCCCCTGCCAAAAAAATGGCTGCAAGCACACACAAGAGTGAACTATGTAATGTCTGACCAGAAAATCAACGCCCCAAATGATTCTGTTCATTGAGGACCTAAATCCAATACATATTTTGTGATTTTATTTGAATGAGGAATGCAACAGGTCCCTCAAGCTGTTTATTAGCTGCTAATGGATAATAAAATTTCCAAATTGCATTTTTGTCCCATGTTAAAGTCATGAAAATTGTGCCTCTCTGCATCTGACTTCTCCACTGTGTCTGCTGCCAGGGACACACTGCTTCACTCTAAAGGCTAAAGGCTTCTCAAGCCATGTAAAGAAGAAAAGTATTTTGCACCAAGGTAAAAGTTCCTTTAATAGGAATTTCATTAAAATACCTGTGCTGACCTTCCGTGAAGAAAAGGTCACAACATTCTGGATTGATTTGTGTGATTAAGTTCAGAATGAAAAAGGCAATCTTTCCTGTTGGCTCTCTAACAAAAAACATAAGTCACTGTCCAACACTTCCAGACAAAGGAAATCATTGAGTAGTTCTAGGAGCAAAGATGGTCTTGTAAGTACAGAATCTGTGCTGGGATTGTTATCAGGCAGACAAAGTCAACACAAAGTTATTTACTGGCACAGGGCTGCTTGCTGGCAGCCAAGCCCTTGCACACACTGACTTCTTTATCAGCCTAACTGTTAATAAAGTGCACTCTTGCTGGAGAGTGCATTGCCTCACGTACCCTTGCATACCTCCAGACTGCAGGGTGGTGCCAGGAAACCCAAACTGGTCTAAAAGTCCTTCAGACAGAGCTAGACTTAGGGGTTATGCACAGCTTTAGTGGTTACTGGCCAGCTGACTAAGATGCCAGCTGGCCACACTCTCACCATGACCACAATGTCTACTGCAAACAGTTTTATAATACAATGGGTGGGATGAACTGTAAATAAGTTACTCCCAAGAGCACAAAAAAGCACACTTGCTCATCGCACATGCTAAATATAATTGTTTTAGTTTTTAGTTTAACTTGCTATATAATTTTCCATGCTGCAATACACAAGCTTGTCATTAGTGCTCTAAAATACTCCAGTTATAATTTCCATTCATTGTATATCAATTCATTGAATTATATATCATTTTTAGTCAATATTGACATCACTGATTACAGATCAAACTCTAAGCAAGTTCGGAAACTTGAACCCTTAGATATGATATACATTCCTTATGAATTCCTTCCTCTGCCCGTACTTCACTGAGTCTATCTGCACGTAAGCTCCCCTTAATTTAAACTACACAAATCACATACCCTCTGCACATATTATTGTAATGACTATAAATCGCCAAATCTATTGCACACGTGGTCTTTGATCCAGAAAATATCTCCTTGAATTGGTTTTGAAGACATGTTACATTACATGGGACGAAGGACTCGAGGGCAGGCATTTTGATTAAACAAAAGGGGTTTTATTAAATTGAAACTAAACAGACTGGAAATAAACTGGACCATGAGGGATCCAAATGAGAGGAGTACTATGAGGAAGGCCACAAATGCCAAGAAGGAGCAATGTTAATGAGCAGACTGGGGAACACAGGACTGGGAAGCATGTATATACAGGAGTATCGAGGGAGCTAACGATAGGGACCAAAAGGTAAGACAAATGAGGAACAGGTGTGGCTTGTTAGGGTCACATTAGAGAGGAGACAGGAGGGTCGGGTGGACATGCTGGGCAGAACGTGACAGAATGCTGGTATTAAATATAATGATATTTATATATGTAGAATTATATTTATATATTTTTTTATTCTGACTTAGCAATAAAAAAAGATTTATTTTCCTTTTGTGACTTCCCTGGATATCTATGCTTAAAAATGCCCAAAGGCAACTTCACCTTCACCTATGGAGGTGAAAATGCTGTATAGTGCCTATACAGTAGACACTGTGTAATGCCTACACACTGCCTCTTGTCATCCTGACTTTTGTTCTATTTTGGTCCTTCTCATGAAATAACTCACTGTTAGAACAAAAAAATCAGGAGGACAAGGCCAGTTATTAATACTCCCTATAATCCATAATGAAACTGTCAATGATAGGTCCATGTTACGTTTCATACTGTTCGACATTATTTGGGATAATGGCGGTCAACCACATTGTTTTGATTTTTTTGCACACTTGGATACACCTCAGACATCTCTAAATGTAAGGTTAAAGGAAATTTTGTATAATTCGGTGGTTCATTGCTTTTTTAATCAAAAATGATGGTAGTACATAAAGCAGAATAATGGCGCCAGCATTCCTTTACAGTGAAATCGGGGAAAGGGGGGAAGAAAACACATCCAGGGACTAACTTTTATGCATTCCATAATATTTTATAGCGGTATGGCCTGCTTTTATCCATACCATAATATACATTCACTTACCAAGCACGGATAGTACGCAATTTGCACAGTTGCATCGGACGATAATGTATACATTTAAATATTGACCTGATGCTATACCAGAGTTTTATTTCTCTCCAACCACATCGCTGCCAAAGAAAAATTATGTGTAGAATAATGGGATTGGTGAACACTGTAGAAAAAAAATCTGACCATAAATTATTGTAGCTCAGTTACCCTCCCAAGTGTACCACCAGGCATACTAACTCTGATCGCTTAAGCGAAAAGCATCATCAGCTGACATTCATGAGCACATCATTTAAATTACAATCAAAATTAGAAAAAGCACCAGTTGAGTAAACGTTTGAAACCGCCATCTCTAAAACTGTGAATGATACCCCCGGACCCACTCATATTGAGCAAATCATTAGTTAAAAAGAAAGGACAAAAAACACTCATTATAGATGTCGTACCTTGTGAAGATGCCCCCGACCCAACTTATTAATTTATTACCAAAAATTCCCAGGTCTCAGTAAAACTTGGTATGACCAATGGAAAATCGAAGGGCTGGTAAGGCAGCAGTTCGTGCGTCGTTGTATTTTAATAAATAAGCTCGCACTTAGGTTCAATGCTTAGAAACGTTACACATAGGCTACCTGTAGCATGTACTCGCCAACAAAAATGTTCACTTAAACAAATGTCACAATATGGGCTTACATACTATTGAGTTGAATGGTGGTAACTTACGATGAAATATCAAAAACTACAGTATAGCCTACCTATAAACCCCAAATAACCTGCAGTTAGCTAAATTGTAAACTCGAGGAAATTCTCTGGGATAAAACGGTTTGCAACTTAATTACAGGATGCAATCTTCAGATAGGAGTTTTCGTCCCTGATAATATAAAACTGACTTCTAATTAAACTGATCATTCGTGTGGTCCTTGAACTTAGGCGATGCTATGATCTTCACGCCACAATAACAAAATCAAATTTCGCCGAGACATCCCCCCTTCCCTGCCCGGCCAGTGAGGGATCAAGTGCGCATTCTCCAATAGGGGCGTCGCACTGAATGGGCTTTATGAGCCTGGGAACATGGCACTTTTCACGTAGCGCCAGGCAGGTCACCCAGCATTGCAAGAAGTGGTTGATTTAACAAGCAAATGACAGCATCGGTAGGAAGTAACTCGACAGGAAACATTGCAGAAGACAAGAGAACATTTTTAAAGACAATCGCCAATACTTCCGAAGTCAGAGGTATGAGAGGTAGGGAGGAGACAGGGGGACCTGTCCACAGGCGTACGGAGTCCACTTCCACAAGTAGTGAAACAATTACCGATAATGAAGACGGAGATCGAGCAGTCATCCCGTGTGCCCTGAGAAGACCACGAAGCAACCATCCAAAATCCAAAGAGCACAAACGCCTGAACACTCACAAGTTGGTCCTGCAGTATATAGCGCCATGCATGAATTCATACGGTCTTTGTATAGTGGACAATTTCCTCGGTAATAAAATTGGAGAGCGAATTTTTCAAGAAGTCATACATCTTCAGCAGGATGGTAAACTGCAAGACGGGGAGCTGGCGTGCCCACAGTTTGGCAAAAGCAAGTCCATTCGGGGAGACAAAATTGCGTGGGTGGAGGGGAACGAAAGAGGTTGCGAAAACATAGGCTTTCTTCTAACAAAAATGGACAAACTCATCACGTACGCCGACGGCAAACTAGGAAAATACAAAATTAGGGGAAGACATAAGGTGGGTATATATGCTTAATGTGAAACACTAGTATTTTTGAGAATCAGAGTTTATGAGGACACTGACTTTTGAGGACTTAAAAGTGATCAAAACAGGGTGTATAAATATTTTAAAGGGCATTTCATAAGTAGGCTAATACTGTACCAAAACTATATTTTGTGACAACACATCATACATTATATTTAATATATGACAATGACTTACCTACCCAATGGAAGCATGTAAGTAAATAATTGACAAATCAGCTGATTAACAGATCTTAAAAATTATATCAACAATAAGAAAAATGCCAACTAAATATTCTGACAAACGTGTAAATGACGCACTGAATAATGTACAAATATACAGAGATATGGAATATACTGCAGAGATAAAGTAGTATAGAGATTTTATTAAATTACAAGTTTATGCTTTTTATTATGAAATGATAATGAACGTAAATGCGCTGACTTAATATTAATTGTGAGCATGTATTTCGTGATTTAAAAAATAAATATTTTGGCTTTCTGACGTGGAAAAATGGAAATGTTAGGTGCAGCCTGGGTTTTTGGCCATGTGCCACCCCCTGGTTTATAACGAGCAGCAAGGGCTACATGCGCCTCGCGGAGTCCTCAATGGCGGAGGACAGCCCTATAGCGCTCACTCAAACAGACACTCCCTTTCCAGGCCTCCACATTTTTTTGCAGTGTTACATAACGGCTATATTACGCAGAACCTAATGTGTTTATGCACACGATCGTATTTGTAATTTTAACTTATTAATATTGTTGGTTTGGATGTGTTCAGAAATATCTGTCTAATAGATGCCTCTTAAAGCTATTCCTCAGTGAATCTAGCTTTAATAGTACTAGAAGGTTGTGATATTGGCCGATATTTGTATTTGGAGCAGAGAAAGTAAGTTAAATTTACCTTGCTTTACTGTAATACGGTAAAAAAAAAAAAGCGCAAAAGTTGGTACCACGCAGAAAGCCGAATGGGGATAAGCGTGACCCCGCCTCCGGAGGAGCTACAACACATCCTGCACGTTTCCCTTCACAATACTTATGCCTGCCTCTGTCCTGGTCTTTATAAACATGCCATTAACTTCATGAGCAAAGGAGAAACGAACAAGATCCCACTTTACTCCTACGAGATTTGCTGTATTTCTTCCGCAGCCTCTTCTCATCTTTATCTGTTGTAGTAAACTGTTAGTCTGCTTGTAGCTGATACATTGGAAGCAGTAGACTTTGCGTGCGTTTTAATTTAGCATTTAAACGCGTTTTTTAATCCTATTTTTGCGGTACATATACCTAGTTTAAAATGCCTTTTCTCCAACCTGTTACAGATGCAGATCTGGAGAGACTGGCTTTGGATCGGGTTGTACCTTGTTTACTGAATTACGGTTTCTTTTATGTTGATAATTTTCTCGGAGACTTAATCGGATGTTGCGTTTTGGACCAAGTGAAAGAAATCCACAATTCTGGTCTTTTACACGATGGCCAGCTTGCCGGTCGAAGGTATGGGGTTTCCAAAAGGCACATCAGAGGCGATAAAATAGCATGGGTTAGTGGTACTGAAAAGGGCTGCGAAGCGATCAATTTCCTGCTTTCATTAATCGACAAGCTGGTAATGTTCTGCATCGGGAGACTTGGAAAGAACAACATCCGAGAAAGATCTAAGGTAAATATATTATTAATGTCATTAATGTCGAGCTTAGGCATGTCGATACTTGCTAATTAAATCGTAGCGTTTAATGAATAGTTACATTGTATCCTTGTTTGTAAATATAATACGAATAGCTACAAAATATTAAATAAGGTGAATCGTTGATCTCATGCCGTTCTTTAAGAGTCTAAGCGGGGATTTTCTCATGTGGATCTTAGACTAAATTTTTAGTTTAGGATATTACAGTGTATGAGCGGTGTCTGAACACGGTGAGTAAATTAAATGGGCAAATGAACAAACTCGGCGATTCCTATCATATTTCCAACCCCTATAATTAAAAGTAATATGATATAGGTATTAAAAGGTCAGACAGGCACATGTGTATATATGTATATAAACACACACTTGTCACAATATGCAGAGATTTTCATTTTAGTGCTCAGATCGCTGCTTTTTATTCTATTTACTTTCACTTGTTACGGTGTGTTTTCCCTTCCGCTTTATTAGTCATCTGTCTTCCTTTACTCTGGGATGCGACCCACCTCCCCCTTGCAACTCTGCAGCAGGTGGTTAAGCCACATGTGCCGTGTCATTCCAAGTGTGCGCAGTACGTGACTGCAGACACTGAGCAGAGCAGGGCCTTACGCGCTTCTGTTTACACACACAGGAAGCCGCACTGTGCGGCAGGAAATGGAGCGCGAACTGTTCAGGGCCACAGATCAGCTGCAGACTCCCGTCTGCGTACCTTTGAAGAATAATCTGGGAAAAAAATACTGCACATATGCAATTTTGAAATATGAAGTATTTCAGTGGTACATGCTTATTGTTGAGTTATTGACTAAAATTTGTGTATAATCCTATAGTTATTTTTGAGTTATACTAAATTTTAAATGTTGAAAATGTAAAATGTTGAATTAATAGTGCCTTTTACATATAACACCATTTGAAACCTGGTTTTATGGTAGTGGATGATTTGAAAGTTGGATAGCCAACCATAAGATGTACCTGTTAGATTACCTTGAGTGACAAATAAAACACCAGATCAGGCAACTTTTTATCTAAAAAAGACATTTTAGTAATAACTTTATCAAGGTAATATTTTATATGATCCCTGAAATGCTGCAATATATCTTCATAAGCTGTCAGTGTTAGCAGATTGTAAATCTATGAAATGTGTATTGCTATAGTGTTGCATAAATTCCTTAAAGATATAAGATGGAGAATGCATGGATGCACACATTACATGGTGTATCTCCTGCAACTGGTTCTTTGGGGGTTGAGAGGTGAAAAATGCAGATTGCCTCCTCCACACATGTGGGTTCCAGCTCTGTTCGAGCTGCGTGGAGACAGGGCTCCCTCACGCTCGACACGTAGCTCTGTCATTAAACCTTCTTACCCTTGGCAGCCAGCCAGCAGGCTTTTGTGTAGGCCACGCCCCCTGACACCCCCTCCCCCATATCCCCACATGACCCAGTGCTGCTGTTTGTGCTGTGCTAGTCTGACGGCAGGGGTTCTATCTTTGCTGCTGTAACAGGAGGGGAAAATTTGGCATGATGCATGGTCCTGGATAAGCTGTTAGGGGATGGATGGATGGATTGATGGATGGAATTTTTATGGGACTTGATATTCCTACTGTGTATGGTACCTGATATTCTTTCTTGTAGATTATGTGGATTGACCAACTGTGGGATATAGCTGCTTTTGTTCAATATGACTGGTTCCATCAAAACCATGGCTGTCTTTCGGTGACTGAATGACTTCAGTTGTCTGCAGGTCTGGCAGCATTTTGAGTTGTCACTCTCCTGTTGATTGTGGCTGTTTCAATGCTGAGGGCTCCATCTGTCCCAGATGAATATCAGTCAAAGCGGGAGTTAAGTGAACTTAATTAAAACTGAGTTCAGAATTATGGGATCTTAAGACATGGATTCCTGAGGAGCTGGTCTCGGGATGGGGAACTGGTCTCAGGGTGGGGGTGTGGAAGTGTTGGTTGTCTGAGGATGGAGACTTTGGACAGTTTCACGCTTGGGGATGTTGTAGTGATTTTTTTTTTCTAAGACTAAGCTAAATGAGATTTGCTGATCACAGTTCTAAGTTTTACTGATATTTACTGTATATAGATTAATATTTAGGATGTATCACAAATTGTGATCTACCGATATGCATTTTTGTATTATTTTTTTTACTCTGGAAGGTATTTTGTACACATTTTGGTGTCACTGTCTTAGTTATTTTACTCAAAACTGTGATTTTTTTTTACATAAATCTGTGTTCTTGGCATTCCCTGTGTGCCTGGGGTAAGAGGAATAGCTGATACCTGGGTAGTGGTGTCCTTGTGTGTTGCTGAGTATTGGTCCAGTTAAATGCACTGTCTATTGCACTATGGTCTGTGGAGTAGATTACAAAAGGGCCATGGTGAAGTTACACTTTTCTCTGCTCACCTTGTTGCCAGTAGAGAAAGCACAGCATTCAGCCACTTTCTGTTTGCATGCTGGGCAATCTCTTTAAGATGGGCGTTCCCTCTTCCCCTGTGGGTCTGTTTTCTTAAATGAATCACTTCGGCATGCTGGGCTATTGCCCAGAGGTCTCGCTGTATTTCTTGTGGAGCAGAAGAACTTCAATTGCCTGAGATGAAATTTAAGTTCCTCCAAGGATCCTTTGCCCCCTGGAAAATCAACATAATTTGTTACAACTATTCATTTTTCCTTTTTACATTCTGTACCTTTGATAGATTTTGCTTTGCGTGTATATTGTTTTTGTCTGTCTCCTAGAATTCTTTCAGACTTGCTGATTTATACTTGTGGCCATGTTTCCACCCAGGCAATGGTGGCCTGCTACCCGGGAAATGGCACAGGCTACATAAAGCACGTGGACAATCCCAACGGAGATGGCCGCTGTGTCACCTGCATCTACTACCTGAACAAGAACTGGGATGCTAAGGTGCGCTAAACCATTTCTTTTATCACCTGTTAGCTTTGCTTACGTCTACATATTTCTGTGAGTTGTTGGTTCTATCATTATTATTGCAGTAATGCGTAATTTGAATTGTCTGAACTTGCTAATGATCACTTATCTTGTTTCTATTGCTCTTTAGGAACATGGAGGAGTTCTTCGAATATTCCCCGAAGGGAAATCCTACGTAGCGGACATTGAGCCACTGTTTGACCGGCTGCTGTTCTTCTGGTCCGACAGGAGGAATCCGCACGAAGTCCAGCCATCCTACACTAAAAGGTGGGTCCCCGCTTCATGTTGCGTGTCGCCCAGTATGTGCCTGACTGAGCTCTGGCAGCATATAAAATGTGTTCTGGTTTTTAATGGCTCAGTCGGGAACTTGGGCAATTTCATGTAGAGATCCTCTTTTAGGCTGGCAGGCAATTTAGGATTTTTATGGTTATAGATTTATACCATAGTTCAGCTGTGGAATTTCAAGAAATGGCTGGGGAAAATGGTTAGTGCTTATGGAGCATTCTGATAAATATTTGAACCAAGTAGTGTCATAGCTTTGACAATATAATATCTCCTGTTTGTGCTTGGGACATTTGCTAATTTGTTCTGTGTTGCAGGTATGCTATTACAGTTTGGTACTTTGACTCGGAAGAGAGGGCTGAAGCCAAAAGGAAGTTCAGAGATTTAACTGGTAAGTGCAACATCTGAAAAAGTGAATCAGTCATTGTGTTTGGGGAATAAAATTCAGTTAATTCTTAGTGCCCAATTCGTTGAACAAAAACTTGCTTTAATTCTGTAATAAATCAGTGCCTTTATGTAATGCAGCATATTTCCAGTGATAATAAGATTAATAATGCCATTAAACAGAGTTTTCTTTGGTTTGTGTTTTAAGATAATCATCATAAAAGATAATCGACATAAAATGTTTGTGCTTTGTCGGGTACTGTTGGGTTCTCAATCTGTCGGGTAATGTTAGGGTCTCAGTTTCTTTTTATATTTTAATGCCATGTTAAAATATCTAATGATTGCAATACATGTCTGTCTTTTCAGCAATTTCACAGGATAGGAGCACCTCCTGATTCACCACCCCACCCCACCCCCGAATGTGTACCATGAAATACCTTGGGCCCACATCCAGGCCCAAGTACTGAACCTGATTGTCTCTGGCATAGCACTTTAGTTTGTGTGTTCCGGACTTCTGTGGAATATGAACCCTGGTACCTGCCAAATCTTCACATATACATCTGGAATCACGGGAACTGTGTTAAGATTTTATTTTCTTTCCAGTTTGATTTGGCCATTGGTATTTGGCTCACTAAATCATTTTAAGCACCCTATGGATTAAAGCATCAGCCCATCTGCCTTCCATAACCACCTACTGTTGATGGTAATGGTGTTGGGGTCTCAGTCTGTCCCAGGATACCCAGGGCACATGGCAGGGGACGGAAAGACTGCGATCCTGAAGGGAATTAAAGTAATGGCAAACTGCAACCTTAAGTAAATTCAAAAGAAATGTCCTTAAATGCATTTAATTGTAATTAACACACATATTTTTTAATGATACATTATTAAAGATAATGAAAAAATGAATAAAACAGGACAGGGAGATGAATAAGCAGGGGGTTTCATCTATGATATACACCCTTCTTAGAAACATAAGGCATTCTTTCTGAATCCCTTTAAAGCCTATTTAGGAAACTAACCAAAGGGTACATTTATATCAAATATAAGATATTATCTATTTGAATGAATTTCATATATTTTTTGTGATTTCCATTGGCTATGTGTTTTGGAGCAGTTTCACAGAAAATTTAGAAGAATATATTACATGTTTATAATTTCTATATATGTCTGACTATACAGTCTTAAGTAAAGATACATGGTTTGCTTGAATGATGTGAAGCTTCAGAACAACAATGAAAAGATTTTGTTTGAGTGACCCTGGGTAATTGCAAGATTTAATGGCCAGGAAAACCTGAGAATCCAATGAAATGATTAATATTAAAATAGTTCTTAATATCTTAGTTGCATTTGTTTTAAGTGAACTTATATTCAGAATTTATATTAAAATATGTCTGACAGTGTAAATCTATATTAATTTAAACAGCTTGCACCAAAATTAGTTTATGTAAAGCCTAAACTGAGCTGTACTGAACGGTCAAAGAGGTGGGTGTGGAAAATGACAAGAGAACAAATAGAGAGTGATAAATCAGTTGTTAACAGTAGTGACATACACAGGGTGGGATGTCTGGCATGTTAGATGTTTTTGTTGATTGACTTCTGAAGATTTACTTTTCATTCAAATTTTTTTATTCTGAATGAAGTTTCATGCCTATTTATTATGGCCTCAAATATTAACAACACACGAGAAACTAACTTAAAATTTAAGCTAATAAACACAATCTTACCACAATTGCAACAGTTATTTTCCATATAGCAATCAAACATGAAAAATACTTGTATAGTAATTGACTGTCTGACGTCTTCATTTAAACACTTTCTTTTACTGAACACTCTGCTTTTCTAACCATTTAAAAAAGTTCTTTAAAATTCATTGCTGAAATTAATAACGTCTTCGTAAACTAAATGCCATATATTTGTAAAATACATGTACATAGTGCGTTTTAAGTAATTTATTCTGTTCTGCTTTCTTAAGTACATGTTATTACTTATTAGTTTTGCCGATTTAAGGTATTTAAGAATGATGCTTAAAAAAGAAATAGATAGACAATTGTGAGTTAAAGGAAGTAGGCTCGCCACACCCCTGAAAGTTACCTAAGTCGATCTGAGAAGTTCTGTCGATATAGATTCTTCAGTACAGATGTTCAGTACGTATCTTTATTGTTTTTTTTTAATCTTAAAACATAAATACAGGACCATAACATGCAGATGGTAAATTTTGTACAAATTGGGTGATTATGTGTATAGAAAAACATTTATTTATTTGCAAATAATCCTATTTATATTCATCAGTCAGAAGAATTTAAACAAATTGGATTCAGGCATTAAACATATTCTCAAAGGTTACTCTGAAATATTTTTCTGTTAAACAATAGCAATATAAAGCACTTCAATTTTCCCTTTTTACAATTCAACTAAACTTTACTTTTTTCTGAGAGGCTGTATAGATGGGAATCTATATTAGTGCATTCGAAAATTTGTTCTGCCACAAATCTTCAATTGCAGTTGTTGAGTTGTGAGATGTACTTGACTTATGAAATAGGTTTCATAACCTTTTCAGATCCCCGCGATCCTGCATAGGATAAAGGGGCATAGAGGATGGATGGATGGATGGATGGACGGATGGATGTTCAGACAAACTCTTGAGAAAAACTCTTGCTTGAGAAAATAGGGAGCAATTTCACTTTATCTCACCTTCAAATATCTTTCCGTCCTAGACTTCCTACAAGCACCCTTAAGGATAAAGTGTTTTCAGATCTTCTTTTGAAGTTTTATCCTGTATTATTTTTGCATTATATAGTGATAATGATTTCTGTGTATGTTATCTGTGTTGATAGTCTGATTCAGACAATTGAATGTTAGGTGCGGTTTTACTGTTTTAATCATGATTATACGAGGACTGTATTGAAGCATCCGTCCTTATTTTGTATGTGAAACTTAGAGCTGCTAACTCATCATTAGACATTAAATTTAATGTCTCTTGCTGTGGGTCATGGCTTGCAGTGGAAGTTAAGCCTGCAGTTATGGGCAATTATGATTAGTAAGTCAGTCAAATCCCCATCATCCTCATGAAACATTTCCCAGTCTATTTTGATAGAAGTGTGATCATATTAAGATTAACATTCCCAGCATTTTGGGAAAGTATGTACTTGTGTTTCTGTGTGCTTTAAATGACTTTGTAAGAAATATGCTTTATTTAATGTAATGATACGGTAACCTTTAAGCCAGCTTGCATGCTGGTCAGCAGTGCTGGTCACTTAGACAATAGTTTTGGAAAACTCAAATTATTACTGCAAGCCTTTGTTGTCTTAATGCTTTTTGAGAAATAAAGTGCTTTTTCCACCTTTGTGATGTCATCACTGTGCTCGCATGTTAGAACGGTGGACACTACAACACCATCAGGTATTAGTATACATTTTATATAATTATAATTAAATGCTTAATGTGTGTATAATTATACATATAGCATTAATTATAGAGAGCAATCATAGAGTTGGGAGCACTGGGGCCTCATCCCCCTGGGGATGGGGGTTGAGTCCCAATTTTTCTTTGTTTTTTTTTTTTTTTTTTTTGTCCTGTCCGGCAGCTTTAGCAAGCAGAATCATGGTCTGAATGCACTGCTGTGCCAGACATATTTGCTTTACCATGAGGGGCTCTATAAACTCTGTATAGGCCCCTCATGTTGGTCAATTTCTTTTTATTTGTTTATCTATTGTATTTTATTTTTAACACATGTAACATATTACGGTTGCCGAGCTGCCTGGAGCTGAATTTTTAACACGTAACATATTTTCTTTGTGTGTGTCTGTGTGTTTTTGTTAATTATTAAATTTCCCCACAATGTGATAAAAACCTGTAACATTTAACCTTATTGGGACATTTGTTTCTGTGCCCACAAGAATAACCTCAATTTTACAAAAATCTGTGACTGCAATCAAAAAACCAAAAATGCCAAAAGTCTGTTTGTTTGGTTACTCATTGTTAAGGTTAAGGCTGGATAGGGGTTAAGGTCATCATAGTTGGGTTATCCCCACAGTAATGAAGAGAGTGCCCATGAAAATATTAATATGTGGACTGTGTGTGTGTGTATGGGTGTGTGAGGGTTTATTTTTGTGTGTGGGGGGTGTGTGTATGTGTGTGCGTGTTGTGTGTGGGGGGATGTATTTGTATGTGTGTGTCTGTGTGTGGGGGGTGTATGTGGGTGTGTGTGTGTAGTTTTCATTATGTTTTTATCATATCATGTTGGGACTCTGGGTTCTTTGCACATTCCCAAGACATGCAGTTCAGCTAATTGGTGGGATGGGAGGGGGTTTAATAAGGGGTTGGAAGATGGAAAAATTATTGTATGGCGCCACCTAGTGTCTAATAGTAGAAACTGAGCAATCCATCAAAATGAATTTGGTTTGTTTTATCTATCTCTATGTAATGTGTGTGTGTGTGTGTGTGTGTGTGTGTACATATATATATATATATATATATAGAGAGAGAGAGAGAGAGAGAGATCTTGAATATAACCAATTATTGTCATTGTCAATATTTCTAATTTGATTTCAGAATTAATTGACGTCGGTGCATCGATCAGTCATTAATATCTTGATCATTACTACACTTGTACTGTAAAGCTTTTGAAGTCTTGCACTGGCACTCATGACTTCTTGACAGCAAAGACAATAGCTGAAACGCTAGCAGTTTGACCCAAAAGCACATCTTGCCACTAGATGTCAGTGTTGCACAATAATTAGAATCAATATGAGATTTTACCGTAAAGGACTTTAAACTTTTCATCCATCCATCTATCCACCCATTCATCCAACTTTCAACCACTTACACTGAACAGAGCCTACGGCAGGTTGCAGAGCCGGGGTATGTCATGGATGCATACGCAGATCTGGGGGGTGTCAAGGGGGTGGCCGTCTGCACCCTAGACAGAAACCTGGCCACCCGGTTGACCTCCAGTAATAGCTGCATTTTTGTGGCGTTAGTGTCAGCCTGTAACCTTAACTTCAAGAAATTCATATGTTAAATGAGTATTTGACAATTACACTGCTGGCAGAATTATAAATAATGGATATAGCATTAGGTACCTTAAATATTCCCTTATTTTCTTAATGACTTATATTCATACTTAGGTTTACGTGCCACCCATTGGCGTCGCCGCCATTAAATCTGAGAGGGATTCACATTTCATAATTATTCGTTTGGACTCCCCACCCCACATTTAACATAAAATATTAGTTCACCCAGTGCTGTTTCTGTTACTTCTCGCAAAACCCGGAAAACCCACCAGTGTGTCCCCACCCCCCACATTCAAAATGCTTCTGACACCCCTGGGCCAACTCAAAATGACCTCTGCGTCCCACCCTGGCCGCCTCCCTGAAAATTTTCTGGCTCTGCCACTGCAAGGATGGAAGTTAATATGCCAGATGTACAGGTATGCACACACACGCACACACACACACACACACACACACACAGGGGATACAGAGGGATAAATAATACATGGTAGACGGAATTGACAAATCAGTTATTTAAGAAACCCACTCCTGCTCCTTAATCCATTTTAGTTGCTGGAAATGTTGAGGCTATAAATTAATCTTTTGTTCTTGTTCTTGTTTGTGGAACAGGCTACAATGTCATGCATCCCAGCACCTCATGCAGGTGAAAGAGGAAGCGGGCATAGCTGTGCATCAATAATGTTTTAATGAGGGTTAGCAAATCAGTGATGCCGGGTATTAGAGTATGATTTCCTGCTGATGTTTTACATGGCATACAACAGACATGAGTCATTCTGGGGCTTTTGCAATAGGAGTTAATTACAGAGAGCAACACTGGGGCTGCATGTTTTGCCAGGTACAGTGTGTATTTCCCATATCCTGCAGCTAGACTGATGAAAATCCTGCTGTTTAGTGCCTGGTCTTTCACTATAATTGATTGCTTTAGTGGTCATATGTAACCTCCCCCCATATATTGTAAAATTACTCTGTTGGTCTTGGGTCTGTAATTGTTCAACTAGCTCATATATTTGGGGGACTGAATAGGGATCAGACTTTGACTCATTGAAAGTCTATGCAACACCTTCTTTTAATACGAGGCTAGATCATCACTTGCAAATGTTGTAACAATCCTCAGTGTCATCATCATGTTCATCAGATCTTTGGAATGCAGAAATATAAATGTCATTTTATTCATTGCCAGGGGGATTTCCTGCATCACCAATGGAAATTGTATGACATGTACCTTGGACATTACACTCACCTAAAGGATTATTAGGAACACCTGTTCAATTTCTCATTAATGCAATTATCTAATCAACCAATCACAT
>JAODJW010000026.1:5564196-5584961 GCA_026777045.1 Hyperopisus bebe
AGTTACATGCATGACGTTTGTATCCCAGGCAGTTCCGATGCGTAATCTGCTATTTCTCCCGAATATCACGTAAAGCATTGAGAACTGGTTTTCTATGGGCTGATATTTGTGCCACTGGAAACTGAATATGAATTTTGTATATTTGAATCTGCAGTTATCCGCGTTACAAAACTGAATTTGAATTTAATAGTTTGAATGTGAATTCCAGTAACTTGAAATAGCATTTATCCTACCTTGAAAAACTAAGTTAGCAAATTCAATTTCAATCTAGTGTGACACACATAACTCGAGATAGCATTTATCCTACCCCGAAAAATTCAGTTCGCAAATTCAATTTCAATCTAGTGTGACACACATCCGGGTCCTTGAGAAAAAGTAATCGACCACAGATTCACAACGCAACTCATTTCCATGTTTACGGCAGTTCTGCGGGTCGGGGTAAAGAGAAGGCGCGTGCCGGGATATCAGAAAAATAAATGCTGGATTTGCAGGTTTGTCATTACCTTATGATACATATGAGAATAAGCTTTATATACACAGCAATAGCATAAACATTAACCATACATCTGGTTAGTATATGGTAGTATATGTGGTTAAATGAATGATTTCTGGCACTGCTAGTTTATGTTAATATGGTAGACTAACGCAAAACTAGCTAGGGATATGAATTTTACTTCTAGTTTAGTTTAAGTTGTGGCTCGCCTGGTCATCTCATGTCTTTCTAGCAGTGTTTATGCTAAATATTTTTTAAAATATTGATCTCCCTGATATGAAATCAGTATTCATTTTATGTGAGTATGGAATATTATTTAGCACTTCATAACAATAAAGTTTTGTCCATGCAATGACATTTTTGTTTTGTTCTTGACTCCTTTCCTTTCTTAAACACCTGCATTACTAGTGTGTTTTGGTAATTAAAATTGCCTATAACTGATTACATAAAACATTACATTTTTGTGGAGAAAAAAACACTGAATATGAAATATTAAGCAAATGTGTTTACATCTGCGATACACTCAAAATGGCGAATGGGGGCGTGTTAGACAGTGCAGAAACGTGACTGACAAAGACCGATGCAAGGTTTGCTACTGAAGGAAGGGATTCGCAAAAGTTCACGGCTGGGTATTAAAAAAAAACAACTAGACATGGTCATGCCACCATTATGTTCAGCCGAGGGACCAAATAGTGAAAGAGATGATTGACAAACATCATCTAGGGGTGTTGATCAAGGGAGAAAACAACAATGGTGAATGGTTGAAGAAATGATGATGCTTAAGTGACGAGATATTGTTACACGATAAAAAAATGTATAAAAATGAGTGTAAAACAGTATTGGACACACTCCTGCAGGGTGTCCAGCCTTGGCTGTAACCTCACTGCAGCAATAAAGGCTGAATCTGAAGATCCACACAAGCAGCTCCTGACTCCTGATTGGCGGGGAAGAAAAAAACACAACACGAGTGCATCAATACACATACCCCCCCTGTATCGATCTAAATGTAAAGTTATAAAGCGGGTTTGAGGTGCTATGCGTCTGGTCTGCTGCATGTCTACAGCGCTCTCTGTGTACTGTGCTGGGAGCATCAGTTGGACTGGCGTTTAATATGGTGATCTGTATAAGCAGTGCTCTAAGTGGAGAAATAAAAGTGTCGCTACTGTACTGACCGTGAGAACTGTCGGTACTGCGCGCGGTGCCCCGCCACTCTCGCATAATACTTGTCTCTGAGTAGCAGAATACTGGCAACCTGTGAGAAGTGGTGGTATGATAAAGATTAAGGTATAGCAGTGCCGGTACTGCTTAATTTTTATTACGTATATGATCCCGCATTTGCGCTTGCTACACCACGGCACACACCTCCTCTTTACCCCGACCTGCAGAACTGTCGTAAACGTGGAAATTTGCGAGTTGCAAATATCGGGAATTACAACTTTCTTTTGCCAGTAGACACAACTAGTCTTTCTTTCTTGACTCATAAAATGTTAGACATGCAGCCCTCACTCTCAAAGCACGATGTAATGCCAAGTAAAACAGGAATGTAAATCTAGTTGCTGTAGAGCTGGGAAGCAGTTTTTGTTGGGTAGGAAAAAAGGGCAGAACATCTGTTCACCACTCTGCAAAGCCAGACAATTCAACAGCATACCTATCACCAGAAATAAAACACTGACAGACAGAACCCAACCCTCCAACGTCTAGAGACTAGACTCCAGACTAACCCCAGAGCTCAGCTTCAGGTACAGAAAATGCCCACTAGCCAGGCAAAATAACCAACCGAAGCTACTTCCGGTTCAGAGGGTGTAACCCTTGGCTACTGCCCCTCACTATGGCATTTTTTGTTATTTGCTAATAAACACTGAATTACTTATGTACTTCTAAGCAAATCCAAGAGTATTGCTGGAGATGCAAAAAAGAGATTATCATTTACTGTAATTGTAGAAGAGTGTGCAATAGGTTCTTAGTATATTTATAGCATATATTATGCCAGTTTGTCTTCAAATCATGCAGCTTCTGAATGCAAATTTCTACAAGCCTTTTCCATACCATAACCAGTCATGAAATTAATTACGTCATTGTCTTGTCTAATCATTTGGATATTTAATCATTGTGATATTATAATTTTTTGCTTGGGCACAGTATCCACCTCAACTGTCCAGACTTATAACTTTAAAGCTCTAATTAGTATAGTAAACCATTTCTTGTATGATGCGTATCTACAGTGCCCTGCAAAATTATTGGCATCCTTGGTAAAATTGACCCAAAATATATGAAAAAAATGGCTGTTTTGGTTTCACAATTAGTCAGGATATGGAGAGAGCTGGCAGAAGTTTGCATCAAGTAGCTACAGGATTTGAAAATATAAACTGACATAATATATGCATGATGAAAATACTTCAGGAGATCATATACCAAAATCTGTAAAGACTGGTTTCCGCTAAAATCTTCCAGCAGGCCAATGATACAAAGTGCACAAAAATGGTTCACTGACCACAGAATCAAGTTTTTGCAGGGGCCATTGAAAGCTAGTGGAGTGAAGGATTCTGCAGGATCTGGAGAGATTTTGCATGGAAAAAATGATCCCTTTAAATATGCTTTCCTATCCCACCTGGTATTACAAAAGCAGACGGTGCTGTTATCATGGCAAAGGGAGGCTGCCAAAACCCTGAACACAGCGCTGCCAAAATTTGTGCCATATGTGTTTTAAGATGAAATGTTTCATTTTTCGTGAGGATTTCTTTGAATTACCCAATTTAAAGATTAGATTTCTCATAAGCAATACTTAATTTGTAAACTCTGAGGTGCTGGAGCAAAACCATGGAGACCTACTGCGACCACTTACTGTGTGGTACAATTTTGTCCTTTAAAATTAAAAGTCAGATAAGTGAAACAGACTAATTTAGGTGGATGGTAGGTAAAAAAAGTCATACAACACACAATTTTAAAAATATACATTTCTTTAGTTCAGTTTGTATCTATTCCAAAGTTTAACTAAAATGAATTTTAAGTTTAATTATATAGGGTGTAGCGTTTGAGGAGATGGTGGGCAGACTGCTCTTAGCCAGAGGTTCTAGAACCAAGGTCTGGCACAAATTAAGCACTGCTCATGAGTTTAGTGTAAGATAAAGCTAATGAACAACCCAGAGGTAGTGGTGAAAGTGACACCAGCAAAAAAGGGCCCAATCAAAAGCACTGTTATCACCATGGACGCGAGAGGGCCACTGCTGGTGTCGTTTACATGTTTTAGTGCCCATGTTCAGTGCCACTCTTGAGTACTTTGTAGGTCCAGGTGCAGCCGCGGTAAAATTTATGAGACGGCCCTCTAATCTCCCCACTCTCTGACACTTGTCATTTGTAACCATTAATCATTTAAAATGATAATTGAAAAGTTTAAGAGTACAGTAATTTTATATAACGTTTTCTTTGTTGGCCTGGATTTTTTTAGCACCAGACTTTCTGTTTGTACATGACTGCGTTTTAAAAAATTTATAACAAAGAATTTGGGCACAATTTTTATTCTTCTGCTTTTTGTGCGGTCGTTGCAGGACACAAGGGCTCCTCCAAGTTGTTCTTTTCAGGAAAATACCTGAGCATGTGGAGTTCCTCAAGCCAAGCATTCGCCAAGAGAACAAGAACCGAAACTGACAGCAGAACATATCAAAAAGCCAGTGTCACAGTTAACTCCATAAAAATAAAGCAAGCTAGAAAGAAAGAACGAAAGAAAGGGAGGAAGGAAGGAAAAAAGAAAAACTGGCAGATCACTGTGGTGTGTGGCGGTCATCAAGATGGCTGAAAGCAAAAGAAATTATGCCAGATAGTAACAAATCTAAGAGAAGTTTATTATGAACATGGCACCTGTAGGATGGTAAAAAACCGTGTTACAGAAAGACAACCATGTATGACATGTTTCTCTGAGCTGATGAGAATCTACAAAAGTATAAAATAACCCTGTTGTAAAATGAAGTATGTACATTTCTGAATTGCAGCATTATTCATGGTCAATGAAAAAAAGATGTTTCTTAAAAAAAATAAGCCAGGCACTCAAAGTTAGCTTCAGTTAGTTATGTTTTTCAAAACCAAACAAAAATAAAAATGTACCATAGTTTTCTCTTTTTAATATTTTAATTTGTTTGTATTTAGAATTTATAACACTGTTAACATTGATACTAAGAGAATTCCCTTTACCCCTTATTCATCTACTTGGCACCAAATTCCTCATAAAAGAATCTGTATAATTGTACAAGAAATAGTTAAAAACACAGACACAGTCTTCACAGGTAATGAAGTGTTTTTTTCATATTGTAATTTTTAAACACTATGTATCTGACAGCAGCTGAGATTAGTTTTAGTTTAAATCACCAGCAATCATTTTGACACAACACAGAAACATTAAAACAGCTCATCCTGCTGTTCCTTTGTAACACATGGGTGTATTTCCTGGTCCACGGTGTCTGTTTTAGAGCTGCCCCTCTCCCCAAACCTCATGCCCCACTAAGTAGAAAACGCTAACATCTACTATCCCAGAAATCTCAAGTGGCGACACCAAGACCCCCCAAAACATTCCACCTGCCAACCTAAATTCCACCACATTTTCCTTTTTTGTTATTATTATTTTTTTACACCTATTTCTTATGACCTGGGTTTAAGTAACAACACACCATCACAGAAACCACAGACACTTGTTTCCTGATGTAGGGGAGTAGCCTGATTCAGTTAAAAAGACAAAGGCTCCCCCACCCTTTGCTGGACAGACTAAAAAACACTGAATGTTGACAAAGCTGCTGGACCGAACAAAATCAAGTAAACTAAACAATCAACTTAGTAAACATGCATTTCCAAAACACCTATAAAAATAGATTTATAGTGCGAAACATTTTGTCTTTTCATTTCTTTAAGAAATCTTTAAAATTGTTTATTGTCCTGAAATACTATTATGATTTTTTTTTCCTGTGTGTTACAGGGTACTTGAAGTCAACAGGTTTGGTGGAAACCAATGAAATACACCCAATGCATACAAGATAAGCACAAGGGACTCTGGGAATGTTTCACAACTGAGGCTTTTATGGTTCCAGTCTGTTACATGTTCTAAGTGCTACTTTAAATTTGTATCATTTTATTCTGTAAATGTAAGCAAGCTGGAAACTAAAGTCCCAGAATTCCTCAGTGGCAAATGGCTCCATAAACCTTTGAGCTAGTTAAGAGTCTTTTTATCTCTGAGAGAAAGAGAGGTCTGTAGACTACACAACAGCAAAGCAATAGCGGAAACAGAAAGAAATACAGACAAAAGGAAGCAGCATAAGGTGACACTACATAAGAAGGCCACCACACAAAATCCACTAACCTCCAAGAATCACTGATTCACTAGGACTGCAGAGAGGAGGGAGAGGGGCAGATACGACCCCCCCGGCCTCAGACTAGAGAAAAAGCACAGAGAAGACAAAGGACGAAACAGCTACATCAGCTTGGTATATACTGCATATAATAACGTTAACACATTGAAATCGCCATGGAGACTGACAGCCAATGACACTTACACATTGTACACATTTACGGGTCTCACGCTTGGTAATAGATGCCTTGATGGGCGGCTGCCAAAAGATGATGTGATAGATTTTTTTTTTTTATTTTATGACATTTTTTTCTTCTTAAAATGAGAATCACAGTGTTTTTTTAACACCAAACTGTGACATTAACTTTTTGGCAACAAAGAGATAAAATTAGGAATGTGATATTTTTAAATGCAGTATTACATATCTGTGATTGTTATGCATGTATTTATTACAATCTTGCTGACTTATCTGAGATTTCAGAGACTTTATGAGATGCTGAGTGATGCTGATGACATTCAATGTACATAGGGACAAAAAAAATCTGAATTCATTCAAATGAAATACTGTTAAAAATACACATTTGTGAACACAAACGTTTCAAGTTAATGATGTAAATTAGCCTCAGTTTTACTGAGAAAAGAAGATTAGACTAAACAGTAAAAACAAAATCAACCCACTCAAAAATCCATTCTTAAGCTCAATCAGATTGAGCATGCAAGTACATTCCCTTGATAAGAGAAGCAAATATGAAGGTATATCTGCTCAGCTAGAGGTGAGAGTTTTCTGCAGAAAATCTCCCCACCTGCCATTCACCATGAGCTATGTACCACTACCTGCTTCAGTCAGCTAAATGAGGGTTATCAGATGATAGCACCATGGATCTGCAAGAGTAAATGGAACTTGGAATATCCTGGACTGATCAGTTTTGAATTCCTGGGATATTATAATAACATTCTATTCACAGGTCAATACCCGGCTGAAATTGCTTTAAATGTGTGATTTGCAAGTCAGTTATGTCTGAGCTATAAAAAAAGAGAAACACATTAATTCTAAAATACTATTCCCCCGATTAGAAATGACAATAAAAATCCTCTGAACTATATCAAACAGGGTAACCTCCCTTCTTCACCCTCGGTCGCCATCAAAATGTGGACTAAAACCGTTTCAGTTTTGGGCTAAAACTGTTTTGCTCTCCATTACCTTTAAATATACAAATTGAAGGCATCTTCATAAAGATGCAACAAAATCAACTCAAATAAAAAGTACATCTCAGGAGACCACAGAACAGGCGTCAAGTACTCAGAAGCTCTCTGTATGTGAAAAAGCCACTCTTTGCAATAAAGAATAATCCGTTTTAGTCTGTACAGAGAGAGATCGTGAACAGTATAGAGAGAGAAGGACAGAGGCAAAGAAGCAGAGAGAGAGAGAGAGAGCGAGAGAGAGAGAGCGAGTGAGAGAGGAACGTCACGGGGACCATTCATTTTAATACTATGAGCTCACTTGCTCAAATTCAAAGTGCTAGAATTATTTTTTTTACCCATTTGAAACACAGTCTTATGCCTCAAATTGTCTTTGACAGTTGAACACAGTAATATGGTCTTGTTGTTTTGCTTTAATCTTCTTTACGCTCAAGAGTTTGTGTGGTGTGGATCCCGTTGCTGTAGACGGGGAACGGGAGAGTGGAGAATAGTCCCTCGGCTGTGGTGAAGACATTGGTCGCCGGCATCTGAGTGAGGCTTGCCCCGCTGACCCCTCCCCCGAAAGGGCCGGACATGTTTAGCCGGTGGACATGGTGGTACAGCATCTCCATGGGTGTCTTGGGGTCGATGCCGAAGCTGGGACTGTTGACATCCACAAAGTTCATCGTATGGGCATTGGGCAGCAGGTTTCCCTGCATGGCAAGGGTGACGTCAGCGGGGGCGTAGCGGATGGTGCCAGTGGTGTAGACCCGCTGAGCAGCCGTGCTGGTGGCAGCTAGGGTGCCTGTCACCCGGTGGACCAGTGGAAGCACCACGTTGCCGGCCTGAAGCCTCTGGAGGGCCTCGAGGTCGCTGGTGTACAGCAAGGAGCTGGAAGTACTTGGAGTCCCCTGCTGCTTGTCCCGCGGGGAGGCGGAGAGAGGCGGAGACAGGGGGTCGGAGGAAGAGGTGCTGGATGGTGGGGCTAGGCTGGCCACGCTCGAGGCTGAGGACGGGGCGGTGCCACTGTATGCAGGTTTTCGAGCACTCGTGCCTTCTGTGCCAGGGGGTGTGAGGACGGAGTCAGGGATGGAAACCTGCAGACCACCCCCCTGCGGGGATGGGAAGTGGTCGGTTGCCGCAGGAGGCTTGGTCATGCTGTAGGGGGACTCGTTCCTTGAGATCTCTCTGTTGGGAGGGTAGTTCCAGATGCTGCTGTCGTTGTCGAAGTTGATGGGCTCTGACATCTCAGTCTTGATCTTGAGCACTGAGGCACTGGCAGGGGAGGGTGGGGGCAGCAAGCCATGCTGCTCCCCCAAGGCCGAATCCAGGACTCCAGGGCTGGGGGTGGCGGAGGCCAGGCGTCGCCGCTGACTGCTGTCCCCCTTCTGCTTTTTCCTCCGCTTCTTCCGCTTCTGATGCTTTGAGGAGGCGGAGGTGTGGAGGTCGCTAGCGCTGTCCGAGTCCTTGGCGCTGTCGTACTCGTCGGAATCGGATGAGAGCGAGTGAGGCAGCTCGACGGCCTCCCCATCGCAGTAGCGCTCTACCTTGATGTGCAGACTGCCGAGCCGCCCCAGCCGGCCCTCCTTGCTCTCCCCCTCGCCGTCGGACTGCTCCATGCTGTCCTCGCTGTCCTGACTCTCAGGGTTGCTCGAGCTGTCTCCCTCTTCCTGCCGCCGCATCTCCTGCTCTGAGGGCCGGCCTGGCTGCTTCTTGCTGTCAGACTCTGGGTCCTCACTGTTCTCCGACTGGTTCCCCTTCCCGTCAGATTTGGAGTTCTCGTTGTCTTCTGAGGAACAAACAAAGGGCAGCCGCTATAAAAATCCGTGTCCTGCTCTGAAAAGACAGGACTTGCCTACAGCTTGAAACTATGGTTAAAACCAATGAAAAATGTCAGACTTTGAAAGCTGTTTCTGTGTAGGTGTATGTATATGTATATGTAGCAGATGGAAGGTGTCTGAGGCTAAAGCAGGGGAGAGGAGAGGGAGTTAGCATGTATTCCCCAGGGAGGACACGTGCCTGCACTCTCTCCTTTAAACAGATGCTAATTGTATAGCTCCTGTTGGCTACACCAGCGACCTTGGACTTGTACAGGGAGGGTCAGCGCTTGTGAAAGTGCTGCCAGCCCCAAGAAGACTGGGCTGGGCCTGAGGCAGCTGGGGAGCTCAGTAGACCAAATGATGTACACAGATACAGAGGTGTAGCAACAGGGGGCTCACTATACTGTCACCCCTACCCCACAGCAACATCCCCCCCGCTGAACCATATCTCTTATTCCTCAGAAACCATCCCTATCCTCTCATGCTAGATAAACACACCATATATCCACCCAGGCTCTAAGTATAACAGCAGCAGGTTAGCCATTCTCAGAACGCTTAGGCTGGTTCTTGGGTGTGGTACTCATTTTTTATGATGCATACCAGAGTTTTCCTTAGAGTCTGATTCCGAGTCAGAGGTCTCAGATGACTCGGAGGCCTTCTCCGGCAGATTGGGGAGCTGTGCGATGTCCATGGGCGTGTCCTTGTACTCTGGATTGCTGCGGATACAAAAGAGAATGGTGATGAAGAAGTCGACCACAGAAAAGCTCTTTAAGAAGGTTGTTGTCAGGGATTGTCGGAGTGTTTGCTATTCTTCCCGCATTGCAATTGATCGGCTTCCTTCCCCAAAGGATGCCTCTCTCTAATGATCTCTAACAAAGCACTACTCTGGCCAGCAAGGGTGAAAGAAATTAAGTGGGGATTGTGGAGATAAATCTATTTGCCCATCAATGTGTATGAGAGGGAGAGGACAAATTCTGAAGATCTGAGAAGAAACCTTTAATTGAGATTTGGCTGAATTTTTACCTAAAGTGCAGAAAATCACGTAGCGCCCTGAAATGCCAGTGTTATGTATCCATGAATGTACCAGGGTAATATTGTCATGCAACAGATTCTGATTGTACTATACATTCCAAATGCTCCGGAATACAGTACTACACAGTAAAATGTAATGGGTGATTTTTCAAGGAAACGATAAACAAAACAACAGGCAACACAAACAAACCTGGTACAGTACCTATGGTGAAATAAGGTAAGCATCGGCTCCTCTTACCTGAGAACATAGTTTACCCAGATGATGTTCTTTTCATTGGCATTCTTGGCATTGATAGCAATAGTGGCGCTAGACTGGATCCAGATATAGCCACCATTCTTCTGTATCCAGCGATAATACTTGGTTACACACTGTCCCTTGTTCATCACTGCAGAAGACAGAATGCCTAGTGAGCTTAGCCAGGTTGGTGCATCGAGTTCATGGAGTCCAAACGTACCAAAGAATGGCACGCTGTGTCAACATTCATAGCAGACTGCCGCAATACCTACCTGTGACGGACCATGCCAGTGATCTGCTCGTGAATTACCAAGGATCATTCAGACTTTGGTTTCATACAAAAACATATTATGGCAAAAATTAATCTCATGCACATTTTTTCCCTTGATTTTGAGAGAATGTGTCCATGGATGGTTGTTTAAAAAAACAGTTGTTTAAAAAGATCTATGAATTAAATAATGATAAGTGTTCATATATTGAGATATGTGCCTCTATAGGAGAACGTACCTCAGGATGCAATAACTAAAGCAAACCACTGGAGGGAGCTGTGAGTTTGCACATGCTGGCAGCGGCTGCCATGTCCTTGTCAGGGTTTGCTGAACTGAAGATGCTCTAGCGGTTGCAATAAATTTGGCTAAATTAGCTGCTAAATGGTTATCTCAACCAATATGTATTTGCATTAATCATCATGCTCTAAAACAGAAACAGTGAGAATCTGAAAGAGGTAGTAAATTCATATTCTTGGTTTAATTACAGCTACAAATAGGCCTTAACACAGAAAGAGTTTCACGAGGAGAATGATTTATATAAAAAGAGGTCCAGTAATTAAAAACTATTACGGACTGATAGTGTTGTTTGAGATGCGATCCCGTGGGCTACAATAACTGAAATTATTTTGCAGGCTGCTTTCTCTGCGTGAAAAGATAGAACAAATTACAAAATAAAGAGAATCATACACAAATAAATCGTACAACAGGCCCCCTCCCTTTTGCATACCCTTGCATTCACCTTCACCGCTGTAGCATTGTGGAGTGATATACCCACTGCACAACTGCTGTTTCATGTACATACTGCAAATCCTGCTCACTTTACTGCCCAGACTGCACTGACCTACACTACACAGTACAGAAGTAACATTACACTGCTTTAATCACTGCCAATTAAAATGTGAATTTAAGCATAAAAGGCAAATGGCTCTATGTACAGAAGTCACAAGGAAACATTAAGTGATTTTACTAATATTGTAAATCTGATAAAATGCATGGACTCATTTCAATTAAAAAGATACCTTTGAACAAAATAAAATAAATATATGCAGAGTATAGCAAACAAAATAGTCCGAGTTACAATACCAAATGGCTTTGCTAACCCATTAAAAATGAATTACAGAATATCTAAAGGTGCATATTAGGCAAAATATATTATAACCCACGTCCAGTCAATTATACTTTAATGATATGCGTGTGTTACAATGAAACATGTTTGCTAAATTGCAGAATTCCTCCAAGAGGGTAAACTGTCAAAGCAGGAAGGCCAATATTTCCCTGTCTGCGGCGTGGGCGTCCGGCCTGCTCTCCTTCTCCTGTCTGCTGGTGCCCGCCTTGTTTACCTTCGATTGGACAAACCCCCTCTCTGCAGTGCCGTCGATACGCACTGTCCGTCCCTTCCCACGTCTCTGCAGGTGATGCTTATTTTTTAACCCCTTTCACTTACGGTGCCATTAAATCAATCGGCCTGCTCACACCATTGATTTAGCGTTAATGAAGCTGCTTTTTTTCCCCCCGTGCTGAAGTTTTCTGCTGCTTTGGAAGCATTAAAAGGAATAGGGGCTCTTTAATCTGCAGTGCTCTCCTGCAGCCCCAGGCATGCCTGTAGGGCGGCTTCCCGTGCACCGCGCCAAGGCCCCCCTGTCCTTCAGTTTGTTTTCATCATCTGGATCCCTTCCATAATGGCAGCTACCTTTCAGATACCCTTTACCCACAGCGTCCCGGCCTGCGCTGGGCTCAGCTTCTGTATAAAAGTAGGTAATTTACACCCGTGAAATTGCTTTTTAGAGAAGTCCTTGCCGTCCACAGGGATATTACTGTAAAGGCAGCGCTTTTAAGACAGAGCGAAGGAGAAGAGAGAAGTTTGTCTCTTCGTCTCCCTGGGCCCTGAATGGAGTTTGGCCTCAGTGCACTGTCCCAGTGCCTCGCTCCTATGGCACCTTTCTCGATCCGCTGCATTATACCACATATTTACTTTTCCACATTATATTTACCGCCATTACATGGACGATCCATTAGTATTTTCTTTGTATTCTGTATGTACCCTTTCCCCCTGCGCCTTGATGTTATCACTTTTTGCATTTCAATTTCCTTTTTGATTAATAAATTAACAGATCTTATCCATGTTCCCATCTACCTGTCTGTTTATATCATACAATACAGTAACTGGCCAGATCTCATAGAGATTAGCATAAAACTGGGAAATAATGGAAAGGCAATTTAGGGTTACATTAGATTTTTGATAAGTTTATTGATGAGTAAGACTAACTTGTTCAAACAATTTTTTTGTTGCACACCTTGGACTAATTGTGCCACAGTTTTGCACTGGTATAAAGTGTTTTCTGCCAAAATCTAGCCACTTATTAATCAAGGCTATCATTTTATTCTCCAGGCAATTGTCTTGCATTTAATTTGAAAAGTAATGTGAGCAGCATGGTGGCTCAATGAAAAGCACTCCTGTATCACCCCCCCAGCGCTGAGGGTTTAAATCTAGCCTCTGGGTTGTGTCTATGGGGTTTGCATGCACTCCCTAAGTCATAGGGTTTGTCTATGTGCCCTGTATCTGTGCTCCCTGGGAAAGACCTAGGTCCCCTGAAGCTTTCTGGCACATGTCACTGGAAAGTGGATGGACAGATATAACTGTATATTCATTATGTAAAAATTGCCTAGCCCTTGGTTTCAGTAATTATTTTTAAACACCAGAATGGGATTCCTTTCGAAATATGTCTGTCTGTTATCTTATAAAAGCACTGGCGCTCCACACCCAGATCTTGGAGCGGCCTCTTGAATTCAAATCAGGAAAGGCCGCACCTTGCCATCAGATTTATTGGCATTTAAATACAATACGAGGCACCAACTGCACCAAATTACTTAATGAATGAAAAAGCAGGAAGCGCATAACATGCTGCACATGCGTAATAACATTTATGGCTCTTTTTTGCTTTTACCAGAACATCCATGGACAAACGTAGCTACCAATCGCTTTGTACTAAAGGCTTTGTGGTATTTCTTGCCTTGTGTTTTGAGAGATTTGGGTGGGTTTTGGGCTAGTTTTGAGACACTGTTGAGCTGAAAATGCTAGCCCTAGTGGGAAATCGCTGCTTTGGAAGGAAAGTGTGTTGTACAGAAGTGAGCTGAAGTAGATTTGCTGCATGGCCTTAGGTAACATATTCTTTAAGCTTGACACCACATATTTGGTGTACACAATTGCACAGAAACAGAATCTCAGTATAGAATGTACAATATGCCACTAAATGATTTAACAATTCTTACACTTCATCTGAACAAGTACTGTTTACTGAAAACCTGATTTACTCCTCCTCAGAAAATGTCATAATGAAAATTTAATTAACATATCATTGGACGGAAGTTTAAGTTGAATCATGATTCAGATGAGGTGTTAATTTAAACAAATCTGAACTGGTCTTTTGAGACCAGCTATAATAAGTGTGCTGGAGGCCTATGGACTGGAGGTATATTAGAGGTATATTTTCTGTCTGCCATTACTGTGCCTAATGGTATTTGCTGCAAACTGGTGCTGCTGTTTTGCAGCATGCACGCTGTTTTGGAAATGTCCTAATAATGAAGCGCTTTCCTTTAGCAAGGAAAAGCATGCGCAATGACCTTTAATTACAGCACAGCCTGCTTGGTCACAAGGTTTACATTTTTAAGGTATGATTACAAAAGCCAATAAGTTTATACTGCCTACATTTTCAAATGCGATATTTTTTGTACGGCTGTAAATAACTCAGAATTGCTCAGAGTATTCATTAAATAATTCCTCTGTCAACACACTCCTTTTAAAGCAGGCCAGTGGCGCGGCATGTGATAAATCAGCCGGACGCAGCACTGGACACGCAATATATTACAATGTAGCATTTGGAGTTTGCTGTCGCCTTCCTGTCCCTGTTCAATGTCAGCCTGCTCCACTGCTCTCTCTCTGCTGGGTTTCAAATCAGAGCCTAATGGACCCAATCTGGAGCCTGTTTAAGGAAAAGGGACAGTGCGCTGTGGTGGTAATTGCTCTCTAATTCAGCTGGACCCCCAATATCTAATCAGATAGCAAAAAATTCTCCAGCAGGCCCAAGGACACTCATCCTCCTCCACAAACACCTAATAAAGCAGGGAAATTTATACCCCTCACCCCTGCCATTAGAGCACACGGCCCACAATGCTCAGCGTGTGGCCTGCTTCCCAAACACTGCTGCACACTGCCGCCACCTTACAAAACTCTCTACAGAGTGCTTAAAAAAGCATCATTAGCTTAAGCAATGGACCATTTTTTCATTTGAAACGTTGCCAGTTTTTGCATGTGAATGCTAATCAGAGAAAAAATCTTATGCTGGCTGCACTATTTTTATTAAATTCAAATTTTTTCGCCTGTATTATGCTCTCTTCAGCTTCAAGACTGGGAGAATTCACAGCAAAAATTCAATGTGGCATTCAGTGTCATTTGTTTCAACATAATCATCAAACTCGCAGTTTACTTTCCAGTGAGGTATTTAATTTAATTTTAATTACTCATGTAACCAACAAACAATAAAGAATAAACAATACAATCACAGACATATAGGAGCTGTTGCCGACGACACTGCAAACACTTGTAAATGCAGATCAAAAAGGGGACCACTTAAGTAAATGATGGAGGACAGAGCAAAATATCAATGGAGTTTGATAAAGCTTGAGATTTACCGCTGGGCTGTGTGAAATGAGTATGTCGTCCAAAAGGCTCAGCACAAAGTGCTGCTCGAGTGCATTTATCCAGATCGATGCTTTTCAGCCCAATCACGCTTGAGTTACCTGTCACCGACATTTCCCAGCTGCAGGAGACGGTGCTACGGCTGCTACGAGTCACTGTCTTCCCCGCGCTAAGAGCGAGGACCCCAGACCCAGTATGACGCACTCCTGTATGTGCAGCTAAATGCACACATACATTGGCACAATACACTTGCTCATATGAATTCACTCGCATTATTTATCCAGCATGCTGCCTATCGGGATTAATAGGTTGTACTAAACAGGTCCATCAGGAGATAACAATGAATTTAAACTAAGAGTTCATGATAATTCAAGAACAAAATAATAGTAGATAAAAATGATAATGTATGCTCCATAATCAAAAGCACAGCTCTTTACTGAGGTCTAGGTCAGTACTCAGGCCTGCAAATAACTTAAACACAGAAAATCCTGATTTTACATATGGACAGAAGCATGAAACTTTAGCAAGCTTATAAAAAGGCATTAAGCGTGGGTGTGTAAGTAAAAGCTGCAGGTTTGTATGAGTGTCCTTCTCCTGGCTGTGTCCGGCTGTGCACTTACGGTCCAAATGGCTGTGCCGAATGCCTTCCACATCTTCCGCGTGGATGAATTGGTAGCATCGCTTTCCTACAATGTCGACCGGGGTCAGGTCCATGTAGTCGCTAATTCTGGGAGGAATGGAAATAACCGTTAAACAATGACGAGGCAAACTTCTGTGCTTTTACTTTAAATTCAAAGGCTAATCAAAAGAGTTTCATTAAGTAATACACTGAGATGTCTGCTGTGAACCAGAGGCTGAGCAGAGTACAGGGCAGCGTCTCCTGCTTTCAGCCCAACAGGGCTACTTATTGCCTCATCATAAATAACGTGAGAGCAGTAAACTTTCAGTAAGACATCAGGTTGATGTGAACCCCAGGGTTATAAATAAAACAAATAAAGTATTTCTTTTCAAGGTTACATATGTTAACTTTCCAGCAACACTGTTTATGTGGGGAGCTAACTGGCTTTTTACCATATTTATGTCGAAATACACCCATATCATCTGCACATTAACTATATGGGCATGTGAAAGCAAGCAAACCTTCACACACAGACAACCTGTAGCTGAGATCTGTTTATTAAATTTTGCATAGCTGAAAAATACATTTGGCAAAATATGCTATATATAAATTTTTATTTAACCCCCTTCAAGGTTCAGAAGCCTGTCAGAGATGCAAGCAAGGATTTCATTTTCTCCCATTTTTTTAAGATTTGGTAGTTTCTATGACATGCTAGTTCGGTTATGACATCTGAATCATTTGTTTGTTATAATATGACCGTAAATCAGTGTCAAATCAATCTTTTAACATGTCTTATTATTGCATAATAATAATTATGATAAAATGACCCACCTAAGATGGGTTCAGTATGTAAGATGTCTTACCTATTCTCACAGTAGACAATGTTTAGGTCCATGTTGACTCGGGTCACGAACATCTGGCAGTCAATGCGGACCTCGTTGATTGTGGGAGGGGGGAGGGCGTGGGCCACCACTACCATGCCCATGATCTGGTTGGGTACCGATCGATTGTGGGTCAGCGCCATACGGATCCGAAGCCGGCCCGTTATATGGATAACCTTGGAGAGAGGTGGATGTGTGTGTCAGTGCATATGACACTGGCCAAGGTCAATGAAGCTTATTTAACGAAATAGCTGATATGAGGTGAAGAAGTATCACGATGCCATGGTGCTCATTAATTCTGCAAAAACATCATATAAAATACAGCAAATGTCAGATAGACATTAATGATATATAAAAATCAATTCCAAGAGGCCTATTTAACGAAACGGTTGCTATGAGGTGAAGAAGCATCACGATGCTATGGTGCTTATTAATTCTACAAAAACATCACAGAAAACATCGCAAATGTCAGAAAGATATTAATGATATATAAAAATCAATTATGGATGAAAAAATAATGTTAAAAACAAATTTTATGATACACTGATGAAGAAGATGTTAAGAAACTATTTGCCTCACCAGAGAAATACAGTAGTGAAGGACATAATTGCCTATTTCTAGCTTTGGTAGTTTTGCAAAGCTTTAAAGTCTTTGTAGCTCCATTTTGCCTGGAGCAGGAATTGACTTGATATGCAAACTGTACTTTTAGATCCATCCATTTTAATCACTCTTAAAAACCTCCTGAGAATCCCCATGTGCACCCCTCAGAAAGCAAACTTTACTTCCTTCTCATCTACAGACGCAGGATCTGCAGTAGCATGTGCTGGTAAGTGGCAAGATGCTATTAATATCATTTACAGAGGTAGGCCGCACTCGCTACGCTCTGAAGAAGCTCGGGCCGTCGGGATTTCTTTATGACTCTCCTCTGCCGCTAAGAAAAGGCATCCCGGTGTTGTGGAACTAAATCCCCCTTTGGCAGACTCTGAACGTTAGTTAGCAAGCAGCAGTGGAGAATTAAAACCACATCCGGGAGCCTTCAGAGCTGTGAAATTTAACACAACCTCGACACAGTACAATGGCTCTGTCAAAGTGAAGCCTTGGCAGAAAATGGTTTTCCTATCCAGCAGATTGCATAATGTCTTCCTTTCAATTCAAAGCCTCCCATTTCTGTATCATAGCGACTCTCAGCCATTGCCTCCATGCTGAATGGTTATTATACGCCTCACTCTAATCCTAAAGACTTAATGCTCCTCTCCCATGCAGGAGCGAGGCAGATCTCACAGAGGAATTGGATTTTTCAGCATGTTATGTTTTTAATGTGGATATTTCGCAAACATATCAATTATAAACATACCTTTATTAATAAAATCACTTTTGTCTCTGTCATGTTTCATTTATCTGATAATTCTTTCTTAAAAAAGGAAGGATTATAATCTCGAGAGGATGTTTTATACGGGAGATGAAATGGCCTTTAACATAAAATTGCCGTTCATATATGCAGTTGCACTGCTATGCTAAGAAATGAACAAGACAAAAATGTGGACTTTGCCAATAGAATAAATACACTTACAGCAACCATTTTATCATTAGGGCTTTATGGCAGCTGACTATCAAGGTATGACAAATCTGAATGAGATTCTGTTAACAGCTCAATTAAGTTTAATTAATTACAAGGCATTCGGAATAAAATGGGAATACACACAGCACCCCCAGAAAAGGCGAAGCAGCGGTCCAGCTGGAGCAGAGCAGAGCAGAGCAGCTGTCTTCGGCACTCGGCAAAGACTTACAGCGAGCTGTCCATCACGCTCTGATAGACGAGTGACAGGCAGAGACACGCTTGACAAGAGCGCTGCCAGTCGGCGCTTCAATAAGACATCACAGTGCATTGGGGGGGGGGGGGCCTGTAAGTAGTGCGGCCAGCAGCGTGAGTGCGCCTTGTAAATACTGTATCAGTGCCAAGTTGCGTGCCAGTCCGGCCAGGGCGCCCTCCAATGAAAATAAAGGCCCGGTAGAGCAAAGGCTCGGTAAATAAATAACCCCTAGAATATATTTAAAAGCATACGAGATGGAAATTACCCTTCTGGACCCTCAAGCAAAGGGCATCGAAAAGTTTAGTTTAAAAAAAAAAATAATGAAATAAAAAAGCTACTTTTTGAAGTAATTGCCACAAAGAGAGAGGCGGCCGGCCGGACTGCTGCAGGAGCGCTCTTGGCAAGAACATCGTAAACTGTGGCTGAGACGTTAATATGCTCAGCCGGCCAAATGCAAAGTGACGCGGTGGCAGCGGTGGGGAGGGCGGCATGGAGGCAGTGTGAGGCACACAAACAGCACATCTCAATTTAATACAACATAACAAAGGGATCAATTCCTATAATTCATGGTTCGGTGCACAATGCCCCCCCCCCCTTCAGTGAATATAGAGGCGTATACATATGGAATCAGGTTCATCAGCTCGCTGGGGCTCTCCAGAGTGCTTTTGAAATGTGATACAGTACAAATAATGATGGAGAACCTTTGCATGAGTGAATTAAATAAGATGGGCCCGGGATCCGTTTCAAAAAAGATGGATTTATATTTAAGCCGGGGGAGGATTCTCTTTGCTTTGACCTCTGGAATGGAAAGGAAACGTGAGCAGCCATGATGCACAGGGGGTCCAGTCCCTAACCGTCCCGCCGAAAGATCCCACATGGCATGCACTACTTACACAGCTGTGTTATGTAACAACACAAACACTGCCTTTATTCAGAATCAGTGCAATAGGAGGTGTCCTGGTCGGCCTGGTAATGCATGTGGCGTGTGTGTGCACATATTGATGCCAGGCTTTCCCGGGCCCATGCCGATTTGCATGAGGTATGTGTCCATATACGTGCAACATGAAAAGACTGTGGTGGGAGAGACAGCGGCAGGAACGATGCAGGCTTTCGAGGACGAAGCTCACTCCTAACACCAGGGTTACACTTTATCAGCTTTCCGACATGAAATTATTTTCTGAGATTAAAGAAACCTGGGAGCAAACAGACTACCCACAACAAAGAGACCTTCAAGATATTTTTCACCACCTACAAGCGTTGAATTTCAGGGAATAAATACCAAATGACATTGTAGTGTCAAGGTCAACAAACTGGTCATTATTAATACAGGAGTTTGAAATTTAGCTCCTGCTGTTCAGTGAATTATTTCATTCCATAGTACTTGTCTTTAAGAGCAGATACATTCCATATTGTGCGTTACCTAAATGTGTGAACTGGCTCTTGAACAGTTCAGCAAATTTAGACATACAGTTCATTTAGATAAGCAGGAACACGACGAGTCACACAGACAGAGCACAAACATAGTGAGGCATCAGTGCAAACAATGTGATCATCTTGAGAGGGGATTTAGAGTACCTTTAATGAAATACATATTTTAAGCTGTACGTCGGTTCTTCACTCGAACAAAGAATACCATCCTGTCTGACTCATGGTAATGAGTTTTTATAGGCAGGTTGACATTGATAAAATCTCTGATGTATGTTCTTATAATTTGTAGGAGTGTGCATTCGTATTTTATTCATAAATTAATCAGGAACAATTTTCTTTAACTGCAATATAAAAATGTTGAGATATATAGGCTCCATTGGCCCTCAGAAAAATCAACCTTTTAAATACACCCTTGATTAAAAACTGATTCATTATTGTGAAATGATGCTCAAAAAATATGTAATATTGTGAGAAACAGTGAATACAGAACAAACGGGGCAAAGGACAACAGAACATTTACATTCCTCACCTCTAGTGACTCAAGAAATATACTTTAATCTATTTCCCTCTGCAGTAAAAACTTCCACCATTTCGGTACCTTTAGAGACCTTAACCTACAAATGAAAATCATATTTATTGCGGAGTCAAGATAATTCCTTCAGTATATTACAGCTGGAAGTCACAGCACAGCCTTTCTCTTTTAGAGTGTTTCCCAGACAGCCAGAGAAATGAGGCTGCGATCGCATATGTGTAAAGAGCCTCCCTGTAAATGTGTAATGGCAGGAGACGCCTGTCCATCGCCACACTCTGCTGCACACCATGATTAGGCCGCAGGCAACCATTCCTCACCTCCTTCTGCCTAACAGGAAAACCTGCACACACACACGCACACACGTACGTGCACACACACACACACACACACACACACACACACACACACACACACACACACACACACACACACACACACACA
>JAODJW010000026.1:5585268-5599141 GCA_026777045.1 Hyperopisus bebe
ACACACACACGCACACACGCACGCGCACACACACACACACACACACACACACACACACACACACACACACACGCGCACACAGACACACACACAGACACACACAGATAGTCGTGTAATCATATCTTTTTGGGGGCCGCTCATCCATTTCTATGGGAAAAATGCTTATGATAACTATGACAACTTTAACTCCTACCCAGCTCTAACCATGATCATAAGTAACCACCAAAATACAAGAGGTTTCGCATTTTTAGTTTTTTCATTGCTGTCAATGCGATGACAGCATGATTTTTATAAAATAGAGTTTTCCCATATGGGGACCAGGAAACTAGTCCCCATAAGGTAAAAAAAATGGGTATTCATCACGTTGTGGGTCCCCACAAGGTAAGATATACCTGGACCACACACACACACACACACACAGAGTTGACATATATACAAGCCTTCATTCTGGTCTGCCGATGAACCAGAAGTGTGAATGACAGTGTCCAGCATCCTGACAATCTCCAGTATTTATGTAACCAACATAACTGTGGTTACAATCTAAACTGCAGAGGAGCAAAAGGGCTCGTTGACCATTAATGTTGGCATCCATTCGGTTATACTGTATGACACACTGTACCTTGACGATATACTGTATTATCATGGAAATATTCAAATAATTTCTCAGAAATGATTTTCATTCAATTTCATTTAAATGAATTCAGTATCTCTTTACAGTTTTACTATATATTTATCTGCCTATTGACATTTGGTTTTAGACACTTGAACTAAAATCCTGAAATGAGTATATTCATGCAGCCACTGGGCCCATGCTTGTCTTTATTCGCATATAGTCCCATCTCCCAAATGCATTGGGGCCTGTAGCCTGTCCTTAAGGAACAATCTGGATAGTTAGCCAGTTCCTGGTAGGGCACACATGTTCACAAACAGCTCAGCAACAAGCACATCTCTCAGCTGCAGGAGGAACCAGAAGAACACAGACGAAATGTGGATGACACCCAGTGCATGAGGGAACACAGGAGGAGGTGGGGTTCAAATCCCCGAGTCGCAGGAAGCACTGAGCCAGCATGCTGCCCCCGCTCACCTAAGCATACTGCATGTATTTCAAACAAACAGGGTAGGCTCTGGGTCAGGATGTGAAAACTACCAGTAAATGAAGATCGAACAGCATAAAAATGTCACTGTTAGAGAATGGACATAAGTTACAGAGGAGTAAATGAATACTGGAAGCAGAGGATGGGAATGGAGGAGGGTTCCGGGGCTAGGGGCTGGTTCACCTTGTAGCCGGAGGACTTGATGTGGACACCCCTCTTGGTGAGCGTGGACTTCATGCGGATGAAGAAGGAGCGTTCCAGGGAGTTTTCAGGGGCCAGGAGGCTGGGGCTGCTTGACTCCACTGCAGGAGCAGATGCACGCGCAGACACAGAGACACACCCGCACACACACACACAGACACAGACACACAGTTACTTCACAGCACCTTCTGTGTTCGCAGACACGAAGTTCAGGGCATATTAAAAAGATGGCTAGACAGAGGGCTGCAATAACTCCTCATTGAGTTTCTATCATCTAAGGCTAATCGTCTGAAAGAAAAGTGTAACTCAATTACAAAAAGAGAACATAATGCCAATGAAAATTTGACAATGTTTCAATCAATAACAGCCTACTTCTCCTGACTTTATATATTTGCTGACAACTATAAAATCATTTGACTGCATTGGTAAGTGATTCTAGTGATTTCAGTACACATTTATTTTTATATAATAAGAGGTTTACTCTGCTCCTATTTGCTATTCATTTTTCCCATTGATTTAGACGTTATTGAATTAAAATCCCATGAAAATAATAGCAAAATCAAGCATTTCAAATGTCACAAACACCGAAATCTGAAAATGCATGGTGTTTTCTACCATTTTATCAAACAAAGCAGTGAAAATGTTACACAGTGGGGGAATCAATCAAGTACCTGCAGCAATTGTTTCATAAAACAGTTTGAAAAGGATCCCACAAGTTTACAAAGGCAACAAGTTAATTTGGCCGTCTCACTCTCCACGACATCGTGCCTTTTTGCAGGGAGGCTGTGGGGCTGGGGGGGGGGGGTTGTGTCTGAGAGTGCTTCCACAGAGCACCAAAGGAATGGGGACTGCGGATTAATGTGGAAAAAGGATTACCAACAAGACACCTGGAAAATCCCGTTTTCTGCTGCTCTGCATCTAACAAAGCGCAGCAGACTGACTTTATTTGCTAAGCAGACACAATGCATCCTGGCTGTGGGCACAGCTCACTCTGGCCTTTTGACGGAGACCCCTTTCTTTGTTTCAGAAGACATGAATTAAATGTCATTTAAAATCTAACTAGTCCTTTATCACTCTGGGGAAAAGCAGACCTATGTTATATTTAGTCATTTCATTTCTTCTGATTAAATATGAATTACTATGAAATTTTTCTCATCATCTAATACAGCAGAATACGCCAACAGCTTTTTAATACACTATATAAGCGCAAACTTCAGCTCTAAGAGTTTAATTCGCCCCTCTAATCCAATCACATCAACCTTATTTCTCTTATCAGAGATTCCCATTTTGAATTAAATGAGCTCATTAGTTTTAATCAAAGGCAGAGAGATCAAAACTTACACTTAAATGCTTTAGATCAGAGCTGTCAGTCAGCCGTAGAGTTCTATTTTACTAAAACACAAGATCAGAGCCCCTCTGAACTGAGTGTTTTTATGAGGCGCGAGATCAGCTTAAAGACACAGCATTACATTTCATTCCATCAACCGCTCCTCAGTGCTGGGGCTGCCTTCTGCGGGTGGCAGCGGTGTGGAGGAGGACGGGCTGAATCGAGAGCTGGGAGGTTTAGCTACGCTAACTGCACTCAGCAGGGACTAGCTAGCAGAGAAGGCTGCTCCCCTTCCCGGAAGTTCTGCTGAAGCTGGAATTAGTGCGAGGATTCCCCATCATGCTCAGGCCAGGATGGCAGGTAAAAGGAAAAAGCAGAGAGTCACTCAGCCAGTGCACTGTACCCCAAACATAAGGATAATAATCACAAAAACACTCTTTGAGTGTGTATGCAATTATAAATGTTTATTCCACAATGCAAATACAGAAAACAAAAACCGATATGTGTACTCCTAAAGTTCTTTATTATTGGGTCATTAGATACTGCAATCGTTCTTATTTCATATATAAATTTACTTGTTTAAACTTTTAAAAAATAACACTGATATACTAAATGGTAAATTGATGAAAATATTATCCACAAGTTAAATATACAGTATAAGAACTGATTCTACCATCATACCATAACGAAAGAAAACTATATTTTTAAACAATTTTTAAACATAAATTTTTGGACCTTACTCTTACTGTGTTTTAACCCACTGTCTAAGAACCTAGTGATTTCCTCACTGGCTGCTGTATATATTACCGATACACATCTATACACAGAGACAGTGAGCCACTGCATGGTGAGCATTGACCTAACTGTATTTAGCCATTTCTATTATAGTTGCAAGGATTGTTGGACATTATAATGTGTCTGATCTTTTTGTATTTTTTCTTCATGTACATGCTGGTGTATAATGGAAGCATGTTAAAGGTCAAGTGCTGGGGCAGATATTTTGTGCTGGAGAGCACTGGGCACCCAGTGGATTGGCTCTTTCATTAATATTGTAAATGCAACAAGGAGTCATCCTGACATTAAGGGACGGCTGGCAGGCTACCACTGACTCTGTATCAGTCTGGCCAACTCTGACAGCATCTGGAATGTAAATGCCCCCCCCCCCCCCCCATGTAAAACCCACTATCAGTCTGAGTGCCCGCAGTGTCAATAGCTAGTGCCTTTGTTCTCAGTTTGACCTGAGTTTCCTAGATGCCAGACAGGGCCGAGGGGCAGCTTGGACACACACACCGATGCCAAAAAGGTGCCAAAACCACAACAGATTAACAGGGTCAACTAGTGAGAGTCTGCTGACCCTTGAACCGACCATATTGATACCCTCCCTGCCCACTCCCCTGCATTGGAAATCTGGCCTTTATCATAAAAAAGGGAAATTCTTATTGGCACAGTATCTGTTTTTTGTCCTAAAAGTCAAACTACACACACATGTGCATGCACAAACAAAACATTAAAAACATCTCAGTAACTAATTTAGCATCCTGATGGTGTGACATTTTAAATCTAACAAGTTTTTTCCTTCTTAGTTTCTACGTGGCTGGTGTATGCTTCTAGGGGATTATCAGAGAGTGCTCTCCCTGGCCTCGCACTGTACCCACAGGTATTCTCTCGCACTCTCTGCCAGTTGGCCGCCCATATTATTCTGAGTAACAGATGCATTCCTTAAGGGTATTTCATGTGACCTTCGGCGTAACATTTTGTCTCCTGCATTCAGCGTGGCGATTGGCATTTGCAGCGCTCTGACCTGAGCCTGGGCGTGTAATCACGCAGGATAGCCTTCCTTTCGATTTCCTCTGCCCGCACGCGCAAAGGCACACACGTGCTGTTCTCGTGGTGAAACTAAATTCTATGTTTCTCATTAGTTTGCTGCAGGTCCCTCTGAAAAGTCTTCCAATGTTTTAGCATTTGTAACAGTGTATCAACTTATTCAAATCTCCTCATTAAACCTAAAAGACCGTTTTGTACGATGCTTCTAAGCATCAGAAAAGATGACACTGCTTTTGAAAGATAATATAAAAAACATGATGCACATCTATACACTGAGACAGTGAGTCTGTCCTCAGCAGTCACTGGGTGGTGAGCATTGACCTTGAAATACTGCCCTACAATTTGATCTCCACTCGATGGCTGAATATCTCTGTGATGCACACATGCTTTCCTTTCACAAATTTCCCACAATCAAGCTGTTTCACTCTTGTGTGTTTGGCCACGTATTTTTTTTTTCAGAAATGTTAATATGAGGAGCAGTAATATTTTCTAAAATTCATTAAAATTCATTTCAATTAAAATTCCATCCATCCATCCATCCATCCATCCATCCAGTAACCAGAGCCTCATCCAGGTAAAGCAGAGCATACAGCAGGCTGCACATCAGACTCCAGGAAACCACACATACATGCAAATGGAAAAATACTTTTAGCACTAAAATAAACAACATAAAGCTACAAAGTGTAATCAGAAAGCTGCAATGACTCTGAACAAGCCTCTAGGACACAGACCCTCGCGTCATGTGACAATGACCTGACTTTGTCATGGAAATTCTTTTCCAAGCTTCCAAGCTTGTATCAAGAGGAGAACAAAACATTCATACATTAAAAGACGTGAAATGAATTTTAAGGCTTTTCAATGCCACTGTCCACGTTTAAATGATGGCATTGTGAGATCACTCTTCCCAGTGGTGAGGATTGACAATCAAAAGCCAAACGTGAGCCCTCCCCTCCACGTTGTCTCTCTCATGAGTGGGTTTAGCCTGGGCACAGTCCTATATTCTCAGCTACAAGATTTGTATACCTCAGTCAGCATTGCCCAGTCTTGCATTCACTTGCCTACAGGGTCGCTAATATTTCTCAATTTACATTTATATAAATATTAGCGCCAATTGAAAACGTCAGCCATTGACCGAACATAAATCATAATAAAGTGTATGCACTGCAACAGGGCATTTCCAGCTTTGTGTTATTCCAGGCTGCTGTAGGTCTTCCCCCTTTGATGAATGGAGCGTCGGCGTGTACATTAGTAATGATATATAACACACCAGCCTCCTCGCTAATTGGGAGCCCCTGCCGACTGACTCCATGCCAAGCGGAGTTTTAACTCTGCACAGCATCTAATGGCTTTGTTATGGCTAAGTGAGAGCAGGAGTACGAGGCAGAACATTCCGAACAGCAGTGCAGGAAGCTTATATATAAAACATATACCAGAATCCCAGTATAAACACTCAGTGGCCATTTAATTAGGTATGCCTAGTTAATACAGGGTGGGCCACACTGTTACCTCCAGAACCACCTCAAGGATAGAAGCCTTTCTGCATGTCCTGTTGTACTGGGCTAGTTCAGCACTGGTGCCCTTCCTGTTAGCTTTAACGAGTCTGGCCGTACTCCTCTGAGCACTGTCATAAACACGGTGTTTCCATGCAAACAGGAGCTTATAAATCACTGCAGGATCTCCATTTCCACTGTATTATCTGTTTCTTAGTGTCACCTCTGCCTTATACCCCTGGTTTGTCAGCCACGTGGTGTGTGACTGAGATGAAACAGCCACACCTGTAGAAAGCAGCTGAGCAACATTCACCAGCATGCTGAATGGCAACGCATGTCCTGCGCCGAGCGCCCGACTCAAACCACAATCACATATGCAGCAGACGGCCAGGCTGCCCGCAGGCCTCAGCCATTACTGAAATGATTAGCCACCATAAAGAAGGACCTCTTGATATGTTTTCTGCAGCTGGTCCAAAAAAGAATGCTGGCTCACCTCTCCTTGTCCTTGGGAAGAAAAAAAAACCCGTAATACTTTCAGCTGAAACATATTCTATAAATGAAGCCCCCGTCTGAAAGGTAATAAATTTCAAGCCATCTACAACATGCTCACTGTCAGCAAGCAAAGGCGTAATTACAGATTCATACCAGCACATTTAGAACAGAACAAGAGGATTAAATACTTCCAATAAATGCATTTAATAAGGCACCAACTTCAGGATATAAATATCTCTGAAAGGCCTAAAAAGGAAACCAACAATTACATAAAGACCAATGCATAAGATCTAAAGGGGTTTTAACTGCAGTGATGTAATGTAACCTCTCTTAAATGAGGCCTAGACGAACATGCTTATGGAAGTCCCCTGTGCTTCTTAAAATGGGCTCCAGGATCAGTGTGACCCTGTCCTGGATGCACGACGGAAGACGGATGAACACCACTACAAAGAGACCAGGGCGTCGGCTTGGCCTGCTGAAACAGGAGCACTGCTTTGGTGTGAGAACGAAATTGTTGTGTCAGTGGGTTTAATTCAGCTGTCAGCTGAAATATGTTCCCTGCTATCTGCTCAAGGACAAATTTCCACTGAATGATGTGAACACGGATATCTAGTGCACAGCCTAAACTCCCACGGTAGGTCATTAAATCAATACAGGCGTATAGCAGGCTGCAGTAGGGCTCTTTCCGTGATCCTCTGTCTGCTCGTCACTGATGGCTGTGCAGAGAACAATGTGCATTGGGGAGGAGGGGGGGCCTGTGCAAGGGCACCACTGGAGATTTTGGGCTCCGTCAAAAAATATCATATTGGGCCCCCAACTCAGATCAATTCAATTATGCTCCAAATTATTTAGGCCTCCTGTCACACCTCCCCCCTCGGATATCGGTGACAGTGTGGGCCAATCCATAGTGCTGCAGTGGAGCTCTAGAAAAGGATCCAGGAGTGAACTTCAGGGGGAAGTTTGTTGTGGACATGACAGCGAGTTGCTTCCTGTGTCGCCGAGGACAGCAAAGTCATCTCACAGCCAGGAGGGAAATGCTGCAGATGCCATGAATTCAGAGAAAAGATCAGGGTTTGCAGTGGCATTCAGACAGATGCCGTGTGCTGAGAGGTGGGGAGTTACCCTTCTCACTGAGCCAGCAGACTAAACATTCAGTCAATTGAAATAAGCATGATCCCGTGCAGCGTGAGCACTGACAATGGCATTAGATGCTGTCCTTCATGTCAACACTGAGCTTTGTACAGATATCGCTCCCAAGAAGCCATTATCTACACAAAGGAGCTTCCTGAGAACAAAACAAATGAACAAAGTGAGGTACAGTTATTGTGTAAGAGCTAATTTCAGTAAAATAATGTTTTAGAATAATTTTCATTTTTCCAATTCCCTTACTCACCTGTGTACTTACTAGAAGCTCTATCTCGGAAGACTTCATTTTAAAATAATAATCGAGGTAAAATGTGCCATAAAAGGGCACCTTTTTTGGTTAGACGCTCCAGGCACCCACTACTGGGAGAATGTCCCATCGTGAGGAAGGAGACCGGGGGTGAGGGTCGAGGGTGAAAGATGAATCTTCATCTTTAGGTGGATCTGATGACCCTGATGCCATTGCCAGAACAGCAATCTGATTGGCCAGCATGACACCTGATATGCCCCCCCCCACCCAGCACCAAAATCATGAGGAATGGAATCGCGTCTGACATTGCCCTGGGAGATTAGAGGTGACTGCCCTGTCAACGTTGGCTCAGTAGCTTATTTTTGATAAATCCTCCCAAGGCATAACTAATGGCCAGATAACCCCTGGCCCCTGGGAATCTTCAATCTGCCACCGGCAGCGGCACCGTGGGCCGACGGCTCCCATCCATTATTAATATGGTAATGGGGGTGAGGCAGCAACAAGGCAGCCACTTTTTATCAGTCTGAGGTCATGCTGGACCCATGTCGAGGCAGCGATGCCATCACCCCAGCCCATGCCACAGATGCCACGACAAGATAAATGCCATTTTTCCCTATGATTTTGTTACACAGATTAAAAAAACAACAGAGATGTCAAACTGCACACATCGAGGTGGCCCTTGTTTTAGTTTTTTTTTTCTTTTTTTGCATAACAAATGTCACCCAATGGAGGGGCTCCATTTCCCTGCTAGCCCCTGCCACATGGGCGGCTGCCACGGCAACCATGACACGGCAGCAGCGTGGGATGTCAGACGGGAGCCTCCTGTCAGGAGGGCTGGGGCTGGGCGTCCCGAGCTGCAAGCCGAGGATCATTATTAGGAATCAGCTGGAACAGGTGTACATGAATGTGTCGGGGGCGGGGGGGGGGGCACTGCGCTCAACTAATAATGGGGCCGCCTGTGGGAGATAAATGCTGACACAGCGGCGACCCACGGGCAACTGGGTAGGCGAACAGGCAATGAGGATGCAGGGCAGGGAGGTTTCACTTCAGGGCCATTCAAAGCCATGAAAGACACACATGGTGCTTAAGGGTAGCACTGAAAACACACAACTCTTCTCATTTATCATGTTTTTAAAATATACATGTTTGATCGCATATTTATTTAATTTTATGCTGCAGGTAAAATAAGTCTGAAAATCCTACTGCCGAATAAAATTTTAGCAAAATATTTCATAGTTTTGCAATTTTTGTCTAATGAAAAAAAATTCCATGGCTATAAGATTTTTGTATAATTGTATAATTTTGTATAATTGTATGTTAACGTTTATAGAAAATTAAAAATGCTTCACAGTATAAACATGCATTATATATATATATATTCAACATAAAATATAATTTCAATGAATTCTCTCCTAATATGTATGATAAATGTGAATCTGTATGAAAAGTGAGTGAAACTACTGTTTTAATATCATGCTAAGTATTATTTTTATCTTGACAGCAACTGTAATAATATCTAAGGGTAGAATCCGAACATTTAAAAAACTGTTTTTGATTTGTTTTTGAAGACAAATAAATCTTTAATTATGATGACATTAGCATATGCTGCGTAACCAGACCAATTTCAAAACAAAGAATGTGTCCAGTCAGGCTAATTGGAACACTTATAAAGACTAATAAATACTTAAATGGTTTATGTTTAAAAATATGAATTTTTACAAGGTAAATATCTTACAGTATGTAGCCAATATCTAAACACCCTATAAAAATCTTTACTCTTTTTGGAGGTCATACCAAGGTCAGATCGTGGTCAGTGGTTTACACAGATTGGATTGAATTAAATTTCTTTAGAATAAATATCTAACAAAAATGAAATGTGCGTGCATGATTTCAACAGCATTCAAACAGAGGTAATCACAAAAAAGGGTCCAGGATATCTTTCCAGTTTTCAATGTGCCCCCCACCTGTGCCAATCTCCAGTCAAAGTTCTCTGCTTTAATCAAGCTACAGCAGCGACGGCCCTCGGCACTGGGGGCCCAGAGGCTGCAGATGGCTGCTTTACTCCAAAATGTTCAAGCTTGACTGACCCATTTTCATCAGCTCTGTCAAAGCCTTGCACTGATACATGTTGACAACATTTAATCTTAAAAATTGAAAGAAATGAATTAATATGCAAATTTCATCAGCTTTGTAATAAAAATGTCCTTGAAAAAAACAGAGAACAGGACCCCAGAGGAATAGTGCGAATTATACAGGCTTCGTTGTTCTTTAACTTAGTCTGAGGTACACAAGTCCACCAGGAAATCAGCGCGGATCTGACTTGGAAATAATTATGATGGAGGAACAAAACGCGAGCAGGTTGAATAAATGGAACAACTTGGGAAAAGTCCTAGACCTCTTTGTTATTCACTTTAAATTAATAGGATTAGTTTTCTGTCTCTGAACCATATACACCTCTGTAATTTCTCCAGCTAACTAAAAATCATGCATGTGCACACACTGATATTATTCCATGAGTATGTTACGGTGGGGGGGGGGGGACATTTCTCATTCTTCAGAGGAAGATCTCTGGAGGGAGCAGATCTTACAAGACAAAGATTACCCATACAAAAGACAGGGCTTGGTACAAGTGGTCTTCCAGTGGAATATCCCCAACAATGGGACCTAATTATCCATGGGCATGTATTGAGGAGAAAACCTTTACTCTTTGAAGGACAAACAGCTAATTAAAAAGAACAACTCACCTAGCTCTGATTGTTGCCTGTGATGGCATGTACTGCATGAAATCCTTAGAAGATCATCTACATTACAATAATACAATAATCCACATACTGCCATTCATGGCAAGTTACAGTTAATAGCTGTTGGAGCACATGGAGTACGTACATAGACAAATGAGCCTGTGCCATTACATCCTGTGCTTTTCCAATATTAGTTCAAGTAAGTTCCTGAAAAAAATTGGGTGCGTAATTATTCTGTCAAAACATTAAATCGATTTAAAACATGAGGATGCAGAAAATACAAATGTAATCCACTCCAACAAAATGCATTTATTATTATATACCTGCAAATGTACTATCTGGAAAGCAAAGCCATACACTTTAGACAATTCACTTGCCGCAGACTGTGAATTTACTGTTTTCTCTGCTCTATAATATTCAGTTTTGTTACGGGAGATGTTGCAAATTTCATGACTGCACTCCTGGCCCTGGTTAATAAGCTTTTGAAGACTCTGGCCGTCAAGGCAGCCAAGGGAAGATAAAGAGCACCGCACTGAAGGGCACGTGTCAGCGGTGTGATTCTGACGCATATTTTATTAAAGAGGCAGTGTCCTTTGCATCATTACATGGATCCTCTGGGACCCAGCATCACACCCTGTCATGTAATTATTGAAAGAGACACTCCATGTAGAAATCGAGAGCAGCTCGCATGAAAAAGCAGTCTTTTTAAAAGAAGAACAAGTGCAAAGAACAAATATCACTAACAAAGCCATGCTACTTCATAAACTCCCAATGTGTGGGCCTGTAATAGGAATTATAAAAAATACTGAGAAAAATGGATATTTAAATGGACACTGAGTGTATAGTGTTAGACTTTTTAGCACACGTTTCAGAAAATGCAGCTTATATTAAGACTTTTGGTGGCCACTGCTTTCTCTGAATTGTGGTTCCACAATTCACAACAGTCATTTTCTATATCATAACAGCAGCCATCCTTTGGTATTAAGGTACTTTGCTATTATGCCATAATGAAAGTGCTTTGAAGAGGAAAAATGTTGATAGGTAACTGAAAATTCACTTAACTAATTAATTAAATTTATTTAATGCTCTGCATACATACCATTTATTTTAAGATAAAACTACAATCCTTCAACCTACCACTTAGTAAATGCAGAAAAACAGAACACTGAAATGATCCAGCAAAGCAGGGTGAGGCTGGGGCCTGTGCCAGAAACACAGGGCCAAGGGTGCAGATGCCCAGGACAGGGCTATATGCATAAAGGGATTTCAGGATCTATGATCTAGTCAGGATCTGACTATGACAAAACATGGTGGACTACAACAATGTGATGCCTACAGTGTGTCAAACTGAGCTGTAGCTTTATACAGTGGTACCTTGCTTTGCAAGCATAATTCGTTCCTGAAATGTGCTTGTAATCCAAAGCACTCGTATATCAAAGCGAATTTTCCCATTAGAAATAATGGAAACTCAGATGATTCGTTCTACAGCTCAAAAATATTAATATAAAAAATGATCACTACAAAATATAAAGTAAAAATACATAAAACAAATTAACCTGCACTTTACCTAAGAAAAGAATCGTGGATGGTGTGAGGGAGATGAGAGAGAGAAGAGGAGGGTTATTTTGTAGGACGACTTTCACTATAACTAACGGAATCACTGCTATCTCACTGGAATCTTTTTGTGCGGCTTTAACAAGGAACCTATCCAATGACAGCTGCTTTTGCCTCCTTTTCGATTTTGTTGAAATGTGGACATTGCATAGTTGTTAAACAGATTCATTGCTTGTACTGCTACGCCCTTATTCGGGTGGTGCTTTTCTTCTAAATTTTGACTATATGAGTGAGGCACGCTGACTGTGACCAAGCATGGGAGACGATTACCCACAATCCCGCAGGGAGAGAGAGAGGGGACTACCAACTGCTCAGTTGTGATTTCATGATGCTCAGCAGACAAAGCGTATATGTAATACTCGTATTGCAAGACCTTGCTCGTTTATCAAGTACAAATTTATTAAAAATTTTTGCTCATTTTGCAAAACACTCGCAGACCAAGTTACTCACAATCTAAGGTTTTGCTGTATCTTATTGTTCTTTGTACATATCACAACAATAACAGTCTTTATTTGTGAGAAAATTTCAAGAAAGTACCATGACAGTAATAGCATAGAAGCTGCAAGGATGTTGTTTCAACAAAGTATGTATTTTAAAGTGCTGTTTGTTTTCCATGGCCAATAAAAGCTCGCTTTGTACAGCCCATTTTCAAAAGGCAGGCATGTATGGCGGCACACCTAGATTACGGATATCTGGCCTGACAAGACACTGAGGTCATATGCAAAAGTCATACGCAACTGTGTTTGATTTTTAATACACACAATAGATACAAAGCGAAAATAAAATGGTGTTTATTTAACCAATGGGCAAATATGTTCTGTTATGTTCAATTATTTAACAAATTCTCTAAACTGTACCTTCCAGCTCCTGAAACAGTGTGTGTCATGGTTAAGCCACTGATCTATAAAGGCCCTGGAACAGTGAACTCAGTGTGAGGTGCACCACACCAGGGCAATGACACTAAATGAGGAGGACATTAATTATTCAACACTGCCTTTCACACCAAAGAAGGGATGTCACAGTAGTGTATCAACATAAAAAAAGTGACAGGAAAAGAGCAGAAACAAATAAAACACTCTTCTAATTCCTGCAAATTCTTCACCTTTTGGGATAATGCCCTAAGACGAGGGTACACTGACATGCTGAGACTCCGCTGATTACAGATAACTCGGTACGCTCCAGAGTCACTGTTAATCATCACCTTCCACAGCTGTCAGTAGGTCTGAATTATGCATTTGCCTGTAAATCGATTGGTGTGGTTTCAATGAAAAACAATAGCCAAAAAAGCAGCATGAGAGATGTTTGGGCACTGCGCACTCCCTTTCTTGTTTCCCCTGTAATCCCCTCTCCCTTGTCCCTTTATTCAAGCCCGTTCATTTCCTCTGTCACCGCTGCTCAGCCTGCTGGCCGCGCACCCACACTCTGTCTCACTCTTCAGCCCTCTCCTGTCTTCCTCAAAGTTGCACCTAGCTCCCCGGTTGGCTGTATAATAATGAAAAATGTGTGGCGCAGTCGGGGTGCTGCTGCCTCCGCCGTTGCACACACACCTCAGCTCGGGGGATTCATCATTCCGGAGGTATTGTCAGCGAAAGTTTAATTGCATAAACACTCTGTAACTGTCCTGTCATATTTCTTGTCATCCTGGATTCTCTCCCTGGGCTCACTATCTCACAAAAATATAATTGAATTGCAACAGA
>JAODJW010000026.1:5599181-5617828 GCA_026777045.1 Hyperopisus bebe
GCAAGAAGGGGGCTTTATGAATCGAATTTGTTTCCTATCAGCAGGTTTGACAAATTGTGTCACGAGAAAAAGCAAGAGTGATAATTTCTCCGTTTATTGGAAGCAGACCTTTTCACGGTTTGTTATCTCCTCTGTATTATAAGAAGCTAGTTAAACAAAAATATATGTTTATAAGTGATATTTAGAACAATACAAGACAAGAAATACAAGAAATCCAGACATTACATAAATCTGTGCATAATCTGTCCCTTTATTTCACAAGATCGATCTAGGTTGCTCAACGCACCATCATGGTGATGACGTTTTTACAGTATCCATGGTGAACACCAACACACTTCTGTCACGTTCAGGACATCACCTCAGCTCAGGATTTAACGTCTCAAACATGCCAACTCGACAATCTGGTCTAGTCAGCAAGGACAGCTCTGTGCACGTAACGTATATGTGATTTATTAGTGTGTTACAGTAATATGTAATGAAATTGACATTTTGAGCATATTTTACAGTGGCATTCCCACAGAACTGAAACTAAAGTTTCCAGCTCATTTTTATGTACTTTATTTAAAAAATGTGAAACATAATACAAAGACAGCATTACAAGACAAACCCTATGTGAAAGAGTGAGAAAAGATGAATGCAAAGAACAGCTCTGTGGTGATCTAGAACACAAAATAGTTCAGGCCTTTAAAAAATCACACAGCCTTGCCAATAAAAAGTGACCTCAAACACTCTGTGTAAACAGCAGACTTCCCTTTGACATTCTCAGCCATTTAGCAGTATCCAAGAGCTGAACTCCAAATGGGCTTTTCCTGTGTGAAAACATATGGCAGTTTCATCAAAAGGCTGGATTTTTCCCACAAAGCATCCTCAGCACTCATACTGTATGGGAACAAAGTGGTAATGCCTTGTGCTGACTACTCCAGCCTGATAAAAAGCCTCTTTCTGACAACCTTATCAGCCAAATAAGCTTAAATAAAACTGCCTTCTAATAGCCTAGAGACGGCCTGATCCCGCCTTTGTCTTTCAAAGCTCCAATGCCTTCCTCCTTTAGTGATCTTGTGCTTTTCTCATGACAGATTTTTCAATCTTTTAGGCCAGTTAAGCTGTCGTTATTTTCTTTGTTCCTTTTCAAGGCCTGTTTTGAGTACGCTGAAGTGTGGTTTGATATCGGTGCACTGAGCCTGAGAATAACTGGAATGCTTAGAGATTTCAAAAGCTTGGTAATTCCTTTTTACGAGTGCTGGAGATGAGATCTGATGACTCCTAGCAGTTTACAGGAGCCCTGCTGCCTCTGTGTGCAGTCATGCCCAGCCTATGGTAAGAGATTCCCACCGAAACATTAGAGAGCATGGCAGGGTAACTGGATGCATCAGTGTTATTATGAGCTGAAGCTAGTGTAAATGCCAGTAGTTTAAATAATTGCTCTGCTGCCCATCACTGTTTTTTTAATTACAAACGTAATTCAAGGGCATCCGCAGCTAACCAGACAAATTGTCATCATATGGACGAAAAACATGAAAACGATACGTGACGGTTGTATAGAAAACATAGCAGGGTGCAAACTTGACAGTTTCATACTAAAGTCCCATGCAAATAAATCAAATGAGTCAATTTTCTCGAATAAAATATTTACATGGTAATACTTCAAGTAACCAGCCCAGAAAATGCAACAGAGAATGTTGACCTTGTGGCGCACATTCAGTGGTTTTTAAAGGACAAACAAAAAAAAACAGCTAAATGGGATTTTCTGATTGCAGGCCCACCGTCTATAGCGAGAAGTGACTGATGGATTACTTTAAATTAAGTTATGTATTTGCGGGTTTAATTTAGGGATAAGGTTAGGACTTGGGATAAATGAACACATTACAAGATTAAAAAACATTTGTCTTAGCAAGCTGGGGAGTCGCTTATTTATGGAAGCAGGTTTATCAGAAGCCCTGCCGATGCCTTGACAGAATATCTATCTAGCCGACTGATAGGTACTTTAATAATTGCAGAGTAATTTATGATTTTGTTTCCCCCAAGAATAAAATTATCCTGGAATATGACTTTTCTCTCACTCAAATAATTATGAAGGTTGAATTATTAAACTGCAAAAGGGCCACTTTCAGATAAAGTCAGATTACAGCCTTTGACCTTGAGCTTCCGGACACCTCAAACTCAAAGTGTTTTTATTCTGCGGTCGAATCCAACTGCTTTTAACAAATAGCATCAGCTCTGAAAACACTTCAATTAATTTTACTGCTGCTGTTAAATAATAAAGCCAACCCACTCAACATTAATGTGAATATAAATTACGTGGATTTTTAAATATAACTCTACCATAAAAGGATTTCCTCCAACCAGCAAACTCAAAACTGCAGAGTAAATGTCTTTTAAAAGTGGCAATATCAAATGGGATCTTGTTCCTAAACTAAATTACAGTGTGGTTCTTGTCAGGTGGCTCAGCCCTGATTACCTTATACAAAAGAGCTCTTTCAGCAACAGGCAGCAGATCAGCATAGGCCGAATAGCACAGGCGCTCTGCATTACCACATCAACTGTGTCAAAACAGTTCCAATTCCTGAAGGAGACACTGCAGCTGAGACTTTATTCAGTGACACGTACCTGGCACACACTGCTCAGTAAGGTATGAACTGTAAAACAGCACTGGAAAACCAAAATAACTCAATAATCAAAATGAATATCTGAAGGAAAGTCTAATATTGAATCAAACTCTGCATCATAATATAACAGAATACCTTAGCCTGCAAAATTATACGTTGAAATTGCACAACAATTTATAGGTAAGCTAAAATCAGTCAATACAATGCGCCTTTTAGTTGCAGTGATTTATATTTTTCTTGTAACACAAGTGTTGTGTTTCTGTCACTCCATTAATATTTATTGCAGGCAAATATATCGCATCTTCATGGGAACATTGTACAGGGTGAGAGGTGCATTTTCGAAAGGCCCCGTTGCAATGCACAGCACTGACTGATGCTTGTTTAAGGGGAGCAGAACAAGTGACAGAAAGACAGATGCGGCACAAACAGAGGTTCCAGCATTAATCAGAATGAGGCATGACTTAAAATAATTAAAATTTGAGGCCTTTCAACGCAAGAAGCTGCGCTGGGCATACCATCAGTGTTCTCCATGCTTTTATAAAAGTTCAATTTGCTCTTAAAGTAAGAGACTCACTGTAGGAGGCCAGCTGACTGTCTATGACCATTTGAAATGGTAATAAGCCTGACATGAGCAAGCTGCTCTGAGGACACGGTGTGCTTGGTGCTGGGAGCAGTAAGATTATGGCTAATGAAGGTCCGTACTGCGTGCATGTGGCCGGACTCCTTGGCAGCTGCTCTCCTCAGCACAGGCACTCAGCACACGCCACCCCGTTCAATGCCCCCCCCCCCCTCACCCCCAAACCCACTAGTCCTCTTCTAATCATCCAGGATCCATTTCAACCAAGGGCCCTCTCTGAAAAGTGCCGCCCAGGCCAAGAGCTCGAGTGACATTATTAACAGTTCTGCAGGTCTCTCAGGAGAGCTCTTTTGGCTCCCACATCCCCAGCTACCCCCCACCCCCCCGCCGCCGTCGGTGGGGAGGTGAGGAGGAGGCCAGGCGTGCTGGGAATGGAGCCTGAGACGAGATGCCCTCCCACCTGACATTAATTCACAAGAACAGGCTGAGGTCATCTTTCCCTTCTTTTGCTGCTGCCTGGGACAAGAGCAGTGCTTGAGATAATGTACTGGCAACTCTCTCTCTCTCTCTCACACACACACACGCACACACACACACACACGCACACACACAGGTTTGAATGATATCTTTCTGGGGGCTCTCCATTCATTTCTGTGGGGAGAACTCTAATCCCAACATGATGACCCTAACCCCTACCCAGCCCTAACCTTAAGTAGCCAAAAAATATGAGACTTTTGGTATTTTTAGTTTTTAATTGCATCGATTGCACAGATCTTTGTGGGTACCTGAAAAACATTGGTCCCTACAATGTAAAATAAACTCTAAATAATCTAAATAAAATAATCTCTCTCTCTCTCTCTCTCACACACACACACACACACACACACGCAGACATTTGTATTATTTTTTTTTGCAGATTGGACATTGGACATTTTGGCAAAATATGTCCAAAGAATGCAACTCAGTTAGGATCAGGTTCATGGCACTGTGCATCAGAGATTCACAGGACACTGGCACCTTCTGCCCCTCACTGATGGCACTGAAGGGATTGACAGCAAGAGGCAGGGCGGCAGAGTCAGTGTGCTGTCACATGGCATCCGGTGTGTGTGTAAACACAGGGAAACGGGGACCGCAGGGGACCTATGGGGGGGGGGGGCACCACATGGTACTCTATCACGGAGGGCAGCTAGAACCTGTTTTACTATTTAATTAAAGACAGAACTGTGAGTTTCAGAGCAGGATCATTCATATCCAGTAGAGACACAAAGCTACAGAAATGTTGCATGCTAGTGAATTCTGAAGTACATTTCTTTTTCACTCCATATTGTTCTAAGTTTCATTTGGAGTTAAAAACAAAACATTGTTATGCTTAATTTATTAATTAGAGTTGAAATGATTAAGAAACAAGCACATTTTCACCCTTAACCTCAATTAGTGAAGAGCATGCAGGCCTGCAGCATCCCTGCTTTCAGGTATGCTGTCAAGACCTTCAGAAAATTTCATGATATGGCAAAGATTTAAATTCAGATCAGGGGATTTTCTTCCAGTAAAACGACTAATGAGCACAATAATGCATGCAAGGATATTTACTAATTGTGCGCTACAATATTTGCGTGCATTAACTGCCAGGAAGCGATAGGGGATTTTTTCACTTCATATGTAAATTGCCTTTATGCATATTAAGTGACCTTAATGTTATTATGGCATTTTCAGTATGAGACTACAAAATAGAGGTGGAGATCATGCAAGGGATTGTCTCATGAGATGCATGGCTCTCAAAGCAAAGGCAGTAGCAGCTGAGGGCTGGATTTACAAAGGCTGAGGAGCAAAAGGCCCGTGAACATGCTTGTGCAGTGTAACAAATCGCCCAAGTGCCGTGTGCAGCGTTAGAGGTTGATTTACCAAAGGTAATTATGTAAATGATACCAGCCACAACACCACAATTAACATATGGGTTGATCTGTTAAAAATCTCCCCCTGCATGCTGGAACTGCCTCACTTCAGAGATTTCCCAACTTCCAGCTCTCCTTTGGCCCCATCTCCTGCCTCCATATCGACTTGGTTCTCATTCATCTTGATAAACACAACAGATCATGATAGGATGAAAATCTACAGCGGTCCATGAACATAAGCATAGTTTATTTTAGCAATAAAGGGAAACTTTTTTAAATGTTGCCTTAGGAAAATGGTATATAGAATTTTTAAGTGAAGGGAAAATATTGCATTTTTACTCTGGAATATTTGGACAACATGCTATATATGTAGAAGAATTTCATTCACTCCTCAAATGTTTACATGTTTCTATAACTCATTATCTTGCAGAACTTCTATCTGTTTTGGGCTTTTGTTTTGGTCTGACATATTAATAGTCTTTTTAATTTTATATCAAGCCTTGCTACGCCTGCTACAAGCGAGATGGTGGAGAGAGCTTTGTGTCAGCAGATAAGAGGAGAGAAAGGGGACGTTATCTGGAGACAGTGGACAGGGTAAAGAGAGTGAAAGACAAGCTGTTTGAGCATCCAAAGGTCACAAAGTGTCACGACAGCCAAATGAAGGCTGATTGGTGCAAAGGGGCACAACTGGGCTCACACATCAGGGTAAGGGCATCGGAGGAGCCCATGAATGCATAAATACATAGCACTTTACAAGGGCCCCTGAATACTAAAATTATAAAATTATATAATGTAAGGGGGACAGGGGGCCCCGAATATTTAGCTACTCCCCCGCATCAGGGCCTGGGCAAATTTCTCTGGTGCGAAAGAAAACAAAACTCAAAGCTATATAACAATGACAAAGGACGTGCAGAAGTGGACAGAATGAGCATGTGGACACCCTGCCCTGGGATATTTGGGTATATACAGTCGACCCTTCTGCATCGTGATTTTGATATATTGTGGAGTCAGCATAAGAAATTAAATGGGATTTTTTTTGGGAGCTTTTGGGAGTTTTGCAAAAGTCGCAGACGACACATGAAGGCCAGCAGATGACACACAAAAATACCCATAAAATATATGTATAGTGCTGGTTTGGAGGACACCAAGTATGTTCACAACAGCATGATATATTGCAGTGATCGTGCAGTGAGTCTCTAGCATTTCTTGTAACTTTTCACTTTGCTACTCTTGCCAAGGGAACCAAGAGGACCAAAATATTTTACATGTTTTTTCCAGATAGCAGGGGGCGGTACCCTTAACCCTGGTCATGTGGAAGATGCTATTGTCACCTCAGCAAACGTGGGCCAGAAAACAAAGCTAATCCTGCAAGGGCAGAGAACAAATGCAGTCATCCCTCCGTCTATCCTTCAACGTCAGGGATATATTGCAGGATGCACAGGGCATAGGGCTGGGGTACACCCTGAAGGGGTGCCAGTCCATCAAAGGGCACAGGGCTGGGGTATAGCCTGAAAGGGGTGCCAGTCCATCACAGGGCACAGGGCTGGGGTACAGCCTGGAAGGGGTGCCAGTCCATCACAGGGCACAGGGCTGGGGTATAGCCTGGAAGGGGTGCCAGTCCATCACAGGAGAAGATACCCTCTTCAGTTGAAACTTGTGTCATGAAAACATTACGATATGAAAATACTGAGGTCTCCAACAAAATGATGCAGGGAGAAAGGGATTTATAGGTTTTTACTGTAGAGTAACAAATTTCAAGTAATACTTGTATTAGAAAGTAATAATAAGTAATAACAGCAATAGTCATAAAACTTGGAGGTCAAATTAATGCATTACTTTTTGGCAGCAAACAACGAGAAAATCGGCTGCTATAGCAGACTGGTTTCACACAGCCATGTCGGCCACTGGAGGGGGCGTCAGCAAAGGCAGTTCACTGTGAGCAGGAAGCCCAGAGGACCTGGCCCTGAGGTGGGCTCCGAGACGGGGAATCACAGCAAGCTTACAGGCATCTATCATTGCTTGAAGGAAGTTCAGGATTATTATCATTTCAATATTTAAATAATGTGTTAGCTCTTACCACTAATCCTCCTTTATGGTATATTAGATTATGCGGTAATAAATAATATTTTGGGTAAAAGTGTTGTATGTCATACTTGTAAAACAGCAAATGTTTTTGTGATAAACATGTAGGAGCAGAAGATGATAGACTGTACTTCAGTGCCACATATAAACAAAGGAAAAAGATTTGCACCAAGAAATGACAAAACACTGACAGAACAATCATCTGTTGTTTCTCTGCGTGTATAATTTAGAATATGCTATCACCACAGTTTGAGGCTTTGAAGATTCTCTAGCATCCCAACAAACAAAAGCAGATCTTTCATGTTACACGTTTTATTTGCTATAGAAGAATGATGTTCTTCATGGCACGGTTCACCTGCACACCTGTATCCAGTGCTGTATCTGTATGTCAATACCATTCCACAACAGACATAGACAACTGCCAAAACTACAGTGTGCCTTATAAACGAAAATTGTTGTCAATTTTCATTATCAGAAACTTCACTTCCAGAAATGAATAATTGGTTATGGCAGACAAATGGATTATTCAGAAAAGCAACTATTCCTAGAAATAGGACTAGGACACAATAAAGCAACAGTGAATCACAATAAAAACAAAAAAACTAAATTATGATTTAATATTTCTGCAGATGGGTCTCCTTCAGTTCAGATAATTGTATTAATGATACTGGGATGTTTAATAAACGTGCAGCTCAGGGTGTGATTAGCGGCGGCACTGAGGGACGTGGGCCTGACTTCCTGATTCCTGCCCCCGGAGGAGAGCACGACCGCAGGTGTTTCTGTGAGTGGCACCAAGTGGGCGCCAGCCTCCCCCCTCTACCAGATGGGCGTCTCGTTTTAATATGCGAAGCCCAAACAAGGCGGCCTGGGTTGCCGAGCCTCACTCAAGACGCGTTTTCTATTTGTTTCCTTGTGCAGCTCTGGAGGCACACTGATAAAACTCACAATAATATGCTGTAAGGACAGAGAGTAAAGGATAATCTCCTGACCTTCTTAGGGAATCCATTCCAGATTACAGAGCCAATACTAAAGACCATTGTAAGTAATAACATGCTTTACAGTTGGTTGTGAATCCTTGACACAAAATTGTGGTATTTATATCATTGCAATGAAGTGGCTGCTCTCCAGGGAAGCTGTCAGGATTGCACAGAAAATGGGCTTAATTACTCACTTCAGTCCTGCAGTGGTCCTGCTATGCTGCCAGGACACACATTCTGCCCTAATCTAATGTTCTAAACAAGCAAAACACAGAACAGCTACGTGTTGACTAACAGAGTATCGATTCCAATTTAAATCTAGGAAAGGGGCCAAAAGAAAAGGCCAACAAATCTTCATACATGCAGAATGACTGCTTGTAAGCAGAGACCTCGAGGCTGTTTCCAAAAACAGTGGTGCTATGGAAATGTGCTGGGACTTCTGCAGGGAAAAAGAGACAAAGTCTCCACACAGGGACAGGATAGAGGGAAGCCAGGTTATTCAAACCAAATGTATGAGCCGTACAGCATCTGGGCTGCAGAAAACTATGAACGTGTCACTGATTTTGTTTTTTTGGTGGCTACTCTTTTTGGGCCCTCTACACTGTCTCTCTGTATCCCTTTCTCTCAATTGCTCCATGCACACACACACACACACACACACACACACACACACACACACAGCTCGTGATCCCCTATCCACATAAACCATACACCGGTGCTCATTCAAGTATGGAGAAAGAGGAAATAAGGAACACTATAAAAATGTATGAGAATCAATCGAATTGCTGGCAGCGAGAAACAGAAGCCAGTATTCCCCCTTTTTGATTATTTATTTATGTACATTTTGCCTCATCGTAAACAGGGGCATAGCAGCATATATTTTGAGACTACACTGCTGCTTTTATGCCACTTAAAATGAAATAACTTTGCAGGATGAGTTTCGGGGATTTCAACTGAGTTGCTGTACAAAGCGAGTTAGCTGGTCACCATCTGTCTTCCAAGACCACTTATCCAGGAAGCATCAGGCCTGAGGCAGGGGACACCCCAGGCACCAGTCCCTGGCAGGGACAATGTAGTCAGAGACACCTGCTGACCTGACAGTGTGTTTTTAGGCAATGGGAGGAGACCCACAGAGACATAGGGGAAACATGCAAACTCCACATGAAACACACACACACACATACACTCATGTATTCACACACAGACACACACACACACACACATTCACACACACACACAGACACACACACACACAAATACACACAGACACTCATGCATGGACACAAAGAACACATTAACAACACTCAAGCACAGACAGAAACACTCACAAATCCACACACAGACACACACAGAAACACAGAGACACCTACAAACACACACAAATACTCATGGCCCACAAATTTATATCTTTATGGAGACTCTCCATTCATTTCTATGGGAAAAACTCTAATCCCAACAATGACACCCGTAACCTCTACCCAGCTCTAACCTTTACCATAAGTAACCAAACAAAATAATCTTTTGGCATTTTTTTGTTTTTTAATTGCAGTCACAGATTTTAATAAAACTGAATTTCTCCTTGTGAGGAGTGCAAAAAATGGTCCCCACAATATCAAAATAGCAGGTTTTTCTCACATTGTGGGAACCAAAGTCCCCACAATGTAATGTATTCCTGGATCACACAAGCACACACACACACACACACACACACATACACGCTTGGTGTACTTATCTTAATGGGGACCTTCTGTTCATTTCTATGGAAAAAACCCTAATCCCAATCATAAGACCCTTAACCCCTACCCAGCCCTAACCTTAACCATAAGTAACCAAAAAACACAAGACTTTTTACTTGCATTGCATTCACAGATTTTTATAAATTTAAGGTTATCCAAATCGGGACCAGAAATAAGGAAGTTTTACCACACTGGTCCCCAAATGTGATTCATGTAAATTCTGCCCTAACCCTAAGGACTGCAAATGTTCAGGAACAAAGTTAGAACAACAGTCGTTCAGTTTTTTTACTAAATATAACATCATGCTATATTGCTTGTAACATGAATCACACTGTCAGTTTCATGATTTCTGTTTTGATTTATAACTGCATACTATAGGGGTTTACGGCTGATGCTACACTGATTGGGTTGCTATGGTAAAAAGATATGATAATAACAGTTATCAGCAACAAAAAGCCACAGCAGCAAAGTGTCAAAACATTTCCAGTGATTATTGGTTCACTGCAGACTGACTAAACAGATAAAGGCATGACTGTACACTTCCAGCCAATTTAATCCACTGTTGTCTTTACACACATATGTAGCCGATTTTTCCTATCACTTCCACAGAACCTCTGTGAAAAATGTGTTGTGCAATAAATTATATATTTTCACATGCTATTCTTGCTGTACATGAGTAAAGCACAGCCTATGATAGTGATACGTGTGTTAATTCCGGAAGTAACCAAAAACTGATGCTTAGAAGCAAAGTGTCATTTTGCACAGTTGGCCCATGTTTGGTTGGCGAGGGTGGCAAGGGGGGGTTACTCTCTCCTGACAAGCAGCTGGTTTTGGGGGGGGGGGGGTCCAGGAAAAGAGCTGTATTTGCATTTCAAATGTCACTTGCTGAAGACACCTGTGAAAGGCGACAGCAGCTTCCACACAAATCAAAGGTCTCACCTATTGGGAGAGCCCAGCTCCTGGAGCCCTGGGGCTAAGAGAGCTAGAGAGGCACAGCTAGCAGGCCGGCATGGGGGCACGTCGCCAAGAGCACCGCTACATCTTCACCCACATTTAAGGCACAAGTCACAAGCCCGCTTAACCATTACCGCCGTGAATATGCCTTTCATACGAAGTCAAAAACTCAAATATGGTGCAACAAAAGAAACACGATTTGTGAAATTACTCAAGATTCAACCTGATTAAATTAAAAGATTTTTGTATCATAATTTCAACTGACATTCTATATTCTAATATTGTACATTCAAATATTGCATTGATATGCATTCATAGATACATATTCATAACCACCTGTAAAGTAAGGGAACATAGACCAAAGTAAAATAACTCTATATTAATTTATATAATCGATTAAAACATTTGTACAATAAATCTTAGTGTAGTTTATGCTTCCCTTAAGGCATATACTGTATTAAATATGCAATAACAAATAATCCATATTGCAAAGGTCTGGTTTCTACTTCACGCCTTCTACAGACATGACAATACCGACTGGATTTTCCAATAATAGTGCCATCTAAATTTTGGCAAAACAACAAGAAAACAAATAGTCTACATTTTGCCTCAGGGCAACTGAACAGCACAGACCCTCATTTAAAATATTTGTCAAGAAGATTCTCTGAAATTCAGAACTGAGTACAACCTATGAAGCGATGTGCAATTGTTTACATTATTACCACAGCAAAGTTGGGTCCCAATCTCCTTTCATAATGTGGAAAAATAGATGTGCTAATATCATGCACTCGACAGCCACTGCAATAGATACAAAGACAAGACAAATCTGTCAAGAACCAGTTTTTATCAGAAATCTGTGTATTTCCTTCAAGTTTAATAATGTTCATGCGCTAAATTGCAGCTGTAAATATAATAAATACGATTCCACTTTTGTGTTGCAGAGTTTAAAAAATTAAAACTGGAATATAATGCTTTTGAAAGAATACATTTAATAAAATAAAAGTGCATGTTTATTGGATTACAAGTTTCTTATTTTGGTATAGTCAAAAACTGCACAATTTGATGATTAGGAACAGTTATTTCAGTTTGTATATAGAAGCTTATAAAGTCACCTCAGGAGTTTAATACAAAAAATGTTCTAGACAGAGGCGTTGGATGCCTCAAATCTGAAATCCAGACATACGTTATATAAATCATATATGTCACATAGGGGTTATCACCATGGCAAATTCTGAGATATTCTAATTAAAATGCACGTATTGCCACAGACGCCATTAGGTATTATATTTGCTATTCAAAAACATAGCCTATATAATAAAATTCAAAAATCACATTTCTTCATTGCAGTTTTTTTCACTGTCCTTACAGTGAAGCTAGCAGCTAGAAGTCTTCTTTGACCTGATTGTATGACCTGACCAGAATGTTAAGCTGCGAGAACAGCTACGTAATTACATCAGTTTGTGCACTGCCCTCCTATGGTCAACCCCAGAACTGCCTCCCTCTCCCAAACATGAAGCCTACTGCTACACAAGGTATACTTTTTTAACAGCTGTCAAAGGTAATGCCGTAGTATGAATTTTGAAGTCATAATGTGTTATTATTTCTTTAATTGTAACACATTGTAACACATGAGGTATTTTGATACCCAAATGGAAGAATAATATGAGCAAAGACTTTTAAGAGACCTATAATGTATGTTCCTGGTTATAAATAACACAACGGCTTTGGTTGTGATGTTGCACGGAATTACAGAATTCACAGCTAAAATGCTGTGAGATTAGTTGCAATTAATCAAAAATAATCATTTGACATCCCAACCTATTATACCATACCCTCTCCTTAGTTATTGTAATGTGTTCATCTAGCCTTTTTGAAAGCATTGAAATTGAGCTTCTACTTGCGTGCTACTTTCGTTGGAAATTAAGTCTGTACATCAATCTGTACCATTTAACTGTTAAACAAATATTAAAACATACTTCCTTGTGTTAATTCTATATTAACTGGGAATTCACCTATGATTGTTAGTTTTGAAGGTGCGATTAAGCACAATTAATCACTGAGAACTGCAATGAACTAATTAATAACTTAACAATCAATCCACATCCCTTTTTTATGAGCTTTTTTTTGATCAAAACATTTCGCCATAGACAAAGACAAGTCTTGCCACAGACACGTTTGTCTGTCTGGACAGGTTGACGATTCCTGGTCCCACTAATTATAAGACTCAGGAACCAGCTGGAACATAAAGCTACAAAAACAAGTACATTCAGAATTACCATCCATCCTTCTGGCCACATATCTAGAACTATCATTCTAATTCAAATTGACAAGTCACCTATTTATCTGTTTATTTGCTAATAAAGAAGACTTTCCACCAAAGGCAAGTTCTTGACAAAACATGGGCTTAGTATCTTCAGTACAAATGCTGACATATTCACCCAGTTTGTAACGGACACCACAAACCTTTAAGGGATGCAATGAAAACTGAAGACGATTCATAACCAACTGCAGGACACATGATAAAAACTGAGAGCTCCTCTAAAGCAGGGCTGATGAAACGGTGCCTGACAGGCATCATTAAAGGGGAATGAGTGATAAGCTGGATAGATTGGCGCGGGGAAGGTGACAGGAGGTGGCAAAATGTCTCAGAGCTCAATTCCGAAAGGCCTTTCATTCCACTGCTACCAGGATAAGAAGAAAAAGGAAAAGGAACAAACAGAAGTTCTCTGAGGTGGGCAAACGCTGGGCGCCCCTTTGTCTGATAGTACAGCAGATTCATAATGAGTGGCTGTGTACACAAATAAATGTCAATGTCGGGGCCGGCTGGTCATTAGGTGCCTGCTCTCCCTGACGGAGTAACGCGCACAGGACACCCCAGCGCTGCAGACTGTCACTCTCCCAGTGTGAAAGATCTCCTCACTAAAAAAAAAAAAACTGAAAAGGACAAAGCCACAAATGTGGAACTTCAATTAATTTAAAGCCCCAATCAGCAAAGAATAAATCCTTCGCAGATCTAATTACCAAGGCTCTCGGAAGACCCAGGCCGAACAGCCAATCTTCCTGCTGTTTGAACAGCTTGATGAACTAAGGGACTGATGGATATCAAGTCATTTTGTTTAATTTATAAATGGATTTTCCCCTAATACTTAAATTATCATCAGTACAACACAATGAAAATGGGAACATTTGGAAGGCAAAGTCTATAACGGCCCTGAAAGGAATTCCAATGAGGAATGTCACCTCTTTTCATTTCCTCTATTCAATTCCTCTAATTAAATTCAGAAGCTTGGTAAGCCTGTGTTACAGTACAGCCTCCCAAGTTTTTTTTTCTCTCCCCCCCCGACAATTTAAAGCATGGCTGAAGACACACTTCAGGGGTATCACATCGCACCACCCGAAAAGCTGTCCTCCCCCTGCGAACTGGCTCACTCATCAGAGAGGCCAGGATTTCAGCATATGCTCATTCATAAAAAGTACACACCAGCCTCAGCGTACAAGATGCATAAAACCATCTTTGTATTCTCCTGCCTGGTATCACTGAATTTGGGAAAACACAATATATAAAAATGTCTTAAAGAGGTGCAAAGAAAAAACAAAATCAGAAGAGAGTTTATCCCCCAGAAATACAAATCAGAAGTTTTCTGGGCCCTTGCCTTTTGATCAGCAGTGTCTGATGTGTGTGTTTATTGCAGGATATCTGAGCACGTCTGATCTTTGAGACTGAATGGAGTCAGACTTTCTGCTTGTGGTTTTTCACCAGCGTAACTCTGACCTTCAGGAAGAGAGCCAGCTCAGGCGATGGTGCTTACTGAGGATCCGTCCCTGGTTAGGGACATGACCCCTGAGTACTTGAATCATTAAAGTGACTAAAAGGAGTTTTGGATTTGGAGCAGAGATAAAGTGAGGCTCCTGCTCTGCAGGAGCGCAAGACGCAGATGCAGCTGGTGGCGATGGTACCCACCTGGCTCAGGGGTCTCCGACTGGGAGGATGAGGAGGCCGAGCTGGCGCCGTCCTCGGCGGTGCCCTGTGACAGGAGGCCCCTGCCCGGGGGCAGCTTCATGCCCAGCTGCTCCGCCATCTCCACGTGATCTCCGGGGTGCACGTAGTCGAACACGCTGCTGCCCGTCAGCTCCACCTGTAGGGCGGCCAAGGCGGAGCGTCTCAGACGACATCGTCACAAGCCAGCAAAACGTGAAGGGCCGTCAACACAGACACGCTCCACACAAACCCATAGCCTATGGTCCAGTCAAAAGTTTAATAGTGTACGCCATTACTCCATACAATACAGTATAAGACAGATACTGTCTTAAGCAGACAAAGGTAATGTTTAAGGCCATATATCTGGGTAGTAATTTGTATACTTGCTCAGAAAAAAACACAGTTTAACATTAGAACACTTGCAATTTAAGAGTAACATAACAAGAACTTCTTCCGTTCTCCAAAAAGTCGCTAATATCTTGTTGGACGGCCATAGGAACACCGATTCAGTTCCCAAACCTCTCCTCAAGAGCATCCTAGTGTATCTGTTACATTTCATCACCAGTTCAATTAATTTATTAACTTAGATAGTTAAATAACTCAATGAGGTATTGATTAACCATATGAGGTGAGTTAGTGGTCCAGTCAAAACAAATACATGGGTGTGTTGGACAGTTACTGTAAATACTGGGGTGACTCTATGAGAGGTTTTGAAATGACTAAGCTGACACACTTTGACAGACATAATATCATAGTTTTACACCAACATGAAGATTATTTAAACATCATTTTCTTCACTGTCTAAGACTTTTGCACAGTACTATATATCGTTTTCCATTATTTAAGTCAGCTCTATACTTCAAAAAGGAACTGCCCCATCTGGCATTATGAAAAGATGTCAGACTAAGCCGTTCTGCTGTGGAAATTTCTCCTTACAAGCAGAGGATTCCTTCAGCCACAGGAGATAGCAGGGACCCATCCATCCCTCGCCACAGAGGCAATCTTCCTGCTGTAATCTTTAAGTCAGAGTTCTCGTGACAGATCTGCTCTCGGCCAATTAAAGGTCACGGTCGAGTAAAATGGGACGCTTGCCTAACCTTTAAATATTCTCATTTATATGGATGAGAAAGGGATTTGCTGTCGTTAACCAGGGATGACAAACAAAAAACACAACAGGCTGAGTTAATGATAATGCGTCCTGAGTTTGAAGCGTCTTCTCTCTTGAATAAATAGGTCTGCTTCAGCAGCGCCGGACTGCGCATCACTCGGCGATCAGGCTGGCTCCAGCGGGAGGCACGGATTACAAGGCAATGATCCCTCTTTAGTGCTAAACCTCTTTAAGCAATTTAGTCCTTCATAAATTACAACTCAGAGCAGAAACAATAATGAAAATATAAAATATCAGTCATGCAGCAAGTCATCTGTTGCTGGTACTTGCCACATTTCAAATCGAGCAACATGTGAAAAGACTGACAGCTGCACAAAATAAAGCATTTGCCCCTCCCAAACATGAACACACACATTTATACATACGCACATACACAAAAAGGCTGTGTGGGTCTCTGTTTCTAAGCAGTAAGTGTATTTTCAGACCTATATCCAAGTTAATTTGGGCATATCATGAGACAAAAGACTACAATCTTGTAAAAACTAATGTTAAAAGGACATTCTGTGACAAGGCTGATGGATCCAAAGGTAAAAATGTAATACAAGGCAGAACAGGGAGAATCACACAAGAAGCAAAAGCAGCAGAGGACTGTAGAAATGAGAGGAAGTTGGCTGCTTGGTCTGGGACCAGGACTGGGCATGATTTCTCTGGTCTGGCTGTAAGGTACTGTCGGGGGCACCAGAAGGGGGATGTGTACCCTACAATATTTTATTTGCCTTCATTCCACCCCCACCCCTCCAAAAAGTAACCTTTGCATTTAAATGATGAAGTTGTGTCTCCCCAATATCAAAGTCTCTCCTACACGACTGGGTATAGCTGTAGTGGGGTATGAGGACGCAAGCCATCTGTGCAGGTGTGAGCGGAGGTGGGCAGCCCTGCCTTACAGCCCTGCATACACACATTTTTATGTACAGTCTTTTTTTGTTTTTTTGGATTGTTATTAAAATTTAGATACATGAAAAAATGAATTCCAAAAATCTACACGGGCAACACACATACACACATATATTAGCTTTCTCTAGTATTTGTCATCAGACATGCAGACAGCCAGCAAAAGCTAAATTATTTGTCGAGTTTTCCTTCATCCTGTGCCCAGTATGTGTGCTATTGGCCCAAAGGACACCTGAGCCCCTTCTGCTGCAGAGATTCCTGGGCTACCATTATCCTTAATATTTTTATTCAGTTGCTCAACAAACATGGTTTTTTATTTAGTCTTCATCCAAAGCACAGCTGGTGTAAAAGCACATATCAAACACCTCCATGCATTTATACATATGGAAGGTAAAACAAAACAATACAATAAGTCCATGCACTGGTATACAAAAGCAGGAAACTTTGGGAATGTCAGAAATCACATACTTGTTTGCTATGTAGTAAGCAAAATATAGTATGCGAAGTGGGCAGTGTGTCATCCTCAGTATTGATGACACAGTAGGCAAAGGGTCCGGATGGCGAAATTCCAAAGTGTGCAACTTATGTACACAACGCTATCCCTCCAGGCCACTGGAACTGCAGCCACAGATGGAAAAACGTTTCTCACTCAGAAATATGTGTCAAGATATAAGAAGGGCTGTCTCTAAAATTTAAGTAGAAAAACAATACCCAGTTACATAAGTTGACTCAAATACTATAAAATATTTTTTGTCAATTTATAATAGTTTTTAACCTTCACAGAGGTCAAGCCATGTCATTCATAAACATCCGGTCAGATAATATGCAAGATGGCGACTGCAGTGCATCTGAATGCCTGCGTACTGCTAACATGAATATATACGGTATGCACTACACGATGGTTGAGTTTTAGGCCTCTAAACAAAATTAAATGCATACTATGTAAGTCTGCAGTTTCAGATGCACCCTTCTTGTTAGGTAAAAATCTCTAAACGATTATGGCAGCTGTTTGTTGGTATACATTTGATCTTAGAAAGTGAAAGACTTTTTTGCTGCTTGAGCTGAATGACTCGTAGGTGTACAAGGAACGCAAATTTTTTAAAAATGCATCACAATATAATCCTGGCTGAAATTTTTTGGCACAAACGCAAATATGAATTACAATACAAAATAAGTGTAGCTTAGTGTCTGGATAACATACATTTATACACTTGTCTGCAGTATTGGTTTTCAACCGAAAAAGATACTGCACCCATTAATAGCTGTACTCATTTCCTTCAGTTCACTATTAAGAGACTGGCCATTTCTCAAGGGCCAAATGTGATGGCAGAAAAGCAAGATGTTTTTTGTACAGAGGCCATTGTCTGAAGACTAGCTAACAGATGGCCGAATCTGCAGTCAAACAAAGGTAAGAAATGCCTTTATTTCTCTCCCAAAAAGCATATTGTCTTACATCAGCGTGTTTAACCTCGGGAGCAGCATCATCCTGCTATGGATTACTGCAGAAGGGAGAGACGGTGATTCAGAACTATAATTGGATTAAACCGGAATAATAAAAATGGACGGCCGAAGCCTAGTGTGAACACTCCATTGCTGTGAATACATTACAAAAAGGTGCTTTAAAATCTATTGCTGAATGGAGATGAAATGGCAAATCTATCTCTCACAGGCCGCGCAGACTAACCCTTTGTGCCCATTATAATTCATGAACACGGGAGATGACTATTTTAACAGTATTAAATTGACCTGATTCACTACAAGTTTGACAATGCATTACCCCCCCCC
>JAODJW010000026.1:5632884-5644046 GCA_026777045.1 Hyperopisus bebe
CGACTCATCTCATCCCAAATAGAAAATGATTCTCAGGCGTGTGTCTTCAATGAGATTACAAGCCTGGGGAATCAGGTTACCAAGCTGCAGTCTGCAAATGTAATGAATGGAAGAGTGCCATGTGATATGGCACATACTGACATATTTTATTACATTCAGAACACTGATTCATCTATGAATTGCACCGTCTCCTGCAAAGGACAAGGAATGGCAGAGCCACTAAAGCCTTTTATTTTTTCACAAGCAGTGCATGGTAGTTCTACTGAGCCATACAACTTGGCGAGAATTAAACTTCCATGTTTTACAGCACAAAACTATCAGTCTGTTAACATTCAAGTCCCATTGAATTTTTTAATTTCTGCCAGTGCTGTCAGGAGAAGCTCTCGTGGCCAGGCTGATGCTGCCGTCATGCTGAGGGCTCACTGGCATTTCATTCCTGAATTTACAGCTTGCCAACAAATGGCACTTGCCAGGCCAACAGCAGAGCCTCAGACCCATAAGACGCAGAGCTTCATGAAAACCCAGAGTAACTGTGAGGCAGAGCTTCCAGAGAGGCTTCCTGACAACCCTATACACTGCATCTCTGGCACATTCAGTTAAACCTCTCATTTTCCAAACAAGTGGTCAAACACAGAAACACAAGACAATGTGATATTCAAATGGAAAAAATCAGTGTATTACTGTTTTTCAGCCAAAATGCATGCTTTATAAGCATTCAATTTACACCACTTCGCCTTTACAAAAGATCTACATTAGTATATTTATATTGTAGACCGAAAGAAATCCAAAGAGGATTTTCACTTTTATAAAAAAAGGAAAAAAGCGAAAAAAGGCTTTTTATCAGCAAGTCAGTTATAGATATACATTCATGTACCGCATAACGATGTTTCCGTCAACAACATATATACCATGGTGGTCCTGTAAGATAATATTGGAGCTGAAAAATTCCTACCGCCTAGCGACGTTGTAGCTGTCATAACATCATGATGAAACACATTATTTATGTATTGGTGATACTTGATAATGATACTTGATAAACAGCTATATTAGTGATTTATGTATTTATTATACTGTACTTTTTAAGGCTATACCATATAGCCTAGGTGTGTAGTACACAAACCAAGGTTTGTGTAAGTACACTCTATGATGTTCTCACAAGGGCGACACTGCATAATGATGCATTTGTCAGAATGTAGCTCTGTCATTAAGCAATACAAGACCGTATCAACTCTGATAAGTGAAACTACCCTGTACATGTATTTGTCATATCATTGCTGCTTTTACTATATATCTTAGTTATTTTAGGTTTTATGCGTTATTTGGTATGATTTGGTAGGTTATTTTTTTGGTCTGGGAAATTTTCCCATATAAATGGTAATTGCTTTTTCACATTACACCGTTTTGGCTTACGAAAGGTTTCATAAGAATGCTCTGCTTTCTGTAGTGGGGGAAACCGGTATTTACAATACATCACTTACATCAGACATAATTCCATGCTCTGAAAGACACTGGAAAAATATTCATGTCCATCTACTGTCAAAATAAGCTACAGGCTGTTTCACACAATATCATATCTTACAAATGAATCCAAGACTGAGAGCTCCTCTGGCAGAAATTTCAAACAGCGACCTTGTATTTTAACCACCGGTGTCCTGCATAAGTTACACTCCATCTAATGGAATGAAAAGATCTGGGCCATTTCAGGAAAATGCACATACATCATTACAAAGAGGAAGTACCTTTTACTGCTGAACCATACATCTGGTCTCCTGCTACACAGCCATTGCCAGCTACTGCCAATGCATCATGGCTTCTAAGTACTGCTTTTGATTCTGTCCAGTTGCCCTTCAGGAATGCTTTTTTTTTTGCCCATTTACCTTCCATTCACTGTGACATTATGGTCCTGAGCCCTGTTCAAATTACTGTAGCATAATGTGCTTTAGCAATAGACATCAGGTTTCCAACTAATAAGTTGCCAAGAGCAAAACTTTTAAGAGGAAAATTTTTGGGTGGCCCCTTTCTGATGGAATGAACCCAGCCAGTACAAAGCCCCTGAACATCACTGTTTGGATATGGACGACCTTGACATCCCAGCCATACTCCATCACCTTCCACCTCCAGTTCACGATGTCCTAATGGAGGAGTTTAGCAGGCCCGTCCACATCTGATATAATCCTTCCAGCCACAGTTGAAGTTTACATCCACAACTATCAGCTGGACTACAAGCATAATGATTAATAATGTTTGCACAAGTATTCCTTTTCAGTCCAACACATGCCTGCAATGCATGAGCTGAATAAAACCTTATTAATCCTAAGCAGAAACATATATTTATGGGTGCTCGGAACAAATATGCAGAATCGTTGTTCATGTGTGCACGTTTTGCACAGACCTTGTTTCTTGGACTTCACTTCTTTGTTCCTGAACCTCGACCTGCATTTCTCTAAATCTCAGTTATGACAAACTGTCAGTTACATGCAAAATCTTTTTAACCCATAATGCAATATAATACTCTGAGCTATTGGCCCAATGACTAGATTGATTCAGAAACATACTGTTACATACTGGAGCATCACAGATTCCTTCTTATGTCCCCGGCTCTGTTTGAAGCAGCATATTCTCAGTGACTGCCCTGTATTACTCTGCATGTGGTTTGTTGTGTCTACAGTAGGTCTCATGTTGCCTGGCCAACTGTTAAACCAGTCTTGACATCTAGTCAGTGTTGTGCAGGTTATTTTATATTCTGACTAGTGAGCCATTTGCCTCTAGGCCTTTACTTCCCCAGAAGCCTGAATACATGTCAGAAGCCCAATCTCCTTTCAAGTGTAATACCCTGATATTACCCTCAAAGGAAAGCTAAACTTTCCCAGCACAATGAATAATCCAACTTTCATTGCAAGGACATTCGATATTTCACATAGTCAAGCAGGTAACGGGAACAGAGGCTGAAGCTTTGAGGCAGTGATTTGTGTGCATGTGCCTGGATCAGCACATGTACATATTAAAGAGTGTTTTTCCACCTCAGTATCAGTTAATTTAGCATTCAGTTTCTCAGCTCAGAGCATTTTGATTTATGCCAGCTACCTTTCATGGCTTTAGAAAGCCCTGTTCAGCCTTCTCTGCTTAGGATCAATGGAACAGAACAGAAATGATGATCCAGGGACTGAGAAGGTTAGTAAAGGACAGGGGCACCAGCGCGGCTGCTGCCTGCCTTATTGGTTCAGAGCTGAGTGAGGATTTCCCCTCAGACTATCGTCTGCATGCCGACTCTCCCAGGATTCAGATTCCTCCGCGCGATCACACATTTTCACCCCGTGCGGCAGAAATGATTCGATAAACCGGAATATTCAAGTTTGGCATTTGAAAGGCCTGTTAAGAATATCTGATTACATTTCCTAAATGGTCCAGGTACTGGACAACACTCAGGACCTCCAGAACCAGCCTACACAAGCAGTTCTATTTTGGAGTAAAAACTGCACATTGTGAAGGATAATGTCACATCACAAGCACATATGTCAGGCCAAAGGGGAAGGGCAGCCATGATCATCATCCTGAAATAATGGGCTCCCGCATCAGCAGCTGAGAGCAGATGTGGTGAGGGCATACACACAGCTAAAAAGCCAACCAGCTTCTCAGCAACGTTACAAAAATAAAAAAAACCTCCTATCTGTGTCCAAATCCCCCTGCGACGGGCCACTACAGTGAGAGATAAGCTGCAGTAGCAGACACATTCCAAACAATACCGTGCTGATAAAACAAACAATATACTTTCTCTTTCATTTTTCTACCGTTATGATAGTGACAATCTGCCAATTCTCTATCAAAGCTACTTAATTTAGCTGTGCCTCTAATGGTTGCAGAAGTGCTCCAGGTATGTGCCGGTCTCTCATTTATCACTCGCGGCTTTTTGAAGTGTGCAGCGGTACTTCAGTTGGGGATGCTGTTGGCAATTCCCTGCGATTTTTGACAGGTTCCTGTGGGAACCATTGGGGACAAAGAGGTGCTAGGAGGAAGGAATGTGATTAATGCCACAGAAGATAATATTATTGGCACAGCTGGCTGTGTCTGACAAGGAATTCCTCACTCGCATAGCCAGCACCATATAATTTTCTCCCCAACCCCATGCTTCCATTTTTTTAGGTGACAGAAGATTTGCACAGGACAAACTAGCTTGTCACCAAAGGACAAGCCAGCCAGCTGTTAAGGTATCATGAACATGACAGATTGCTATGTTTTATGTCAGATTAATTCACTTATTAGATGTAAACCCAAATCACCTGTCACTGTCAAATCAATTGTCAAAAGTAGGAAAATGTGTCAGTCTCTGGTTTTTTGGCTTCCCTCCCTTCACCTGGTACCTTCCCTTCTTTATCTCTTTTTCCTTCTGCCAATATTACACATGAAAATGACATTTACTTACTTAGCGGACACTTTTTTTCCAAAGTGATGTACAAGTGAGGGTGAGAGAGCAGGTCAGCCAGTGTCCCCAGAGCTATTGGGGTTAAGGGCTGCACTCTACCAGTCATAGGAGATGAACTGACGACCTTCCAATCACGGACACTAACCTGTAGAGCCATACACTGCTATCCCCAAAAGAACCTGGGAGATCCACCTATATTAAATTAACTAACAGGCACAGATAACTTAGAAAACCATTACTTATACACAACTCTCTTACACCTATTTAATCACAATAGATTTTGCTTGTCAGATTCATGCTTAGTACAAGGGTTGCAAAGATACATGTATTCATCATGTGCTGTTTGGCTCGGTACGCACCAGACCTGTAGCCAAAGTTAAATTTCATGGGGGGTCCAGCAACCCTACTGACAGGTCCCTCTCAGCAGATTATGCTGACCGGACTTTGCGTCAGTCGGGTAGCAGACGCAAATTTTGAGGGTGGTTCAAAATCTTAAATTCACTTTACTATTTGCCTGATTGGTAACAAAAAAAATATTGGGGGGGGGGGGGTTAAGCCCATTATGTTACTACTATCAGGGTCAACTCCTGTTGTCTCAGTCTTTTGTGTCCGTTCCCTGTTGCTGGCGATCCTGTCCCTCCTGACAGTCTTTGTGTTTTCACCTGCCCACTGTCACCTGTGTGGCTCAATGTGTTGAGTGTATGGTTATTTCCCTTTGTTGTGTGTTTGAATCCCACCTCCCCTGTTTTTGTAGATTTTGTTCCCTTGTGTTTCACTTGTATCAATTTTCTAGTGTTTTAATTTGTATTTGGTTTTGGTTTTTTGCCCTTGTGCCCGTGATTGTGTTTTTACTGTCTGTTATCCCCATTGTTAGATTCTGTTTCCTAGTTTGAGTTTCATGTTTTAGTTTATTTGTTTCACCTGTGGCCTGTTTTCCCAACCCTCGTTAATTGGTCTCACCTGCCCTGTGTTAGTCTCGTTACCCCTCAGTATTCAAGTATCTTCAGTTCAGTTCCCCTGTGATTCATTGTTTGTTTGATGCATATCCTGCCCGTCCTGTCCCCCTGTCCCCTGTTTGCCCTGACCCATTAGTCTTTGTTTATCCCCTTTTGCTTTTGACCCCTCGTGGTCCTGTTGTTTTTTGTAGTGTTCCTAGTGTTTTCTGTTTTGGTTAACAGACCCCATTTTGGGCATTGGTGGCTTAATGGTTAGGGAAGCACACTTGTAAATGAAAAATTGCAGGTTTGAATCCCCGCCCAGCAAGGTACTGCCCCCAAGCACTGTTCCCCGGGCGCTGAATTAGCTGCCCCCTGCTATGTCATATTGTCACATATGGGTTAAATGCAGATAACACATTTTGTTGTTGTGTGCTGTGGGGTATCAACAATGACAACTAATCACTAAATTATAAATTAAATTCAAAATTGTCCTGTGAGCCGCAAGTGGGTCATCCACCTCCTTCCCAGCCTGCACCATGCCATGCCGTTGCCCCAAATCCGTCCTGATCCATGACAACTGCGTGGCTATATGCCATGTAAATACAATGAAAAGAATGACTTACTCACTGGGGACAAACCTAAATTCAACTAGAAGTAGATGTTCAATACGGACAACATTATGCTAATTATAATGGTGAATTGGTTACAGCTAACGCTGGTTACACTCAGTCATAATCGGTATTATAGGGACATTTTGATTTCCCAATAAACTACATCAATACTACAGAGAGGTCCTGACAAGACCAAGACAATATGTAAACTCTGTTATACTTAACTTGGATATATTGCTGGAAATAGTGGTGGGCAGCATGGCGATATTTTATCTTAACCAGTTACAACTGTATCCACAATACACATTTTATAGGTATCGCAAGAATCGTGATACAGTACTACTTTTACATTTCCTTTTATTGAGCAGAAGCTTTTGTCCAAACTGACATTCAAGTGAGGTAAATAGCATATTACAAACACACATGTTGAGGAGTCTACTAGACAAAAGTCGGCTAAGCTGAGCTTCCAATGTCACGAATGCACTATTATAACACTGTTATGAATGTCAGAACAAACCAGCAAGTGCCTATCATGCAATACCTACATGTTTGAAGGCTGCAACAGTACTACAAAAAAAACAGACTGATGTGAAACATAGCAATTTCAGCATGCATAACACGTCAGTGCTGTCCATAAATCTATTAGTTGCCTAGTGGATCTCAATTAGTGGCTAGATTTTCAACTAAAGAGTTAATTGATCTTTTTCAACCAGTTAGCTAACTGGGTGAAAAAACAAACAAACAAACTTTATATACCATGAGACTGCTAAAAATATTATCTCACATGGAAAACAACACAAGGTTCCATAGATGGGTTGGCTATGCTGTCGAACGAGTTTGCAGCACCACTGATGAGGAAGAATTAGTTGCCTAAAAGATTCTACTTTGATTAGGTAGAAATGGTTTGTACTTGCACAATCTGACAGGGACCAATCTACTCTAATTTGCAAACTTTTCAAAGATACTGTGTATATAGCAGGTGGCCATACACTCAATCATGTTAACTACGTGAAACATTAGCACTAAAAACACGCCAAATGTCTGGCTATTCATGAACATCGATCATCCATAACTACAACTACCAAACTAATATTGTGTATGTCCTCCTTGTGTGGCCAAAACAGCTCTGACCCACTGAGGTATGGACTCCCCAAGAGCTCTGAAGGTGTCCTATGTTATCTAGCACCAAGTTAGCAGCAGATCCTGTAAGTGCTGTATGTTGTGAGGTGGGGCACCCATGGATCGGACTTGTTTGTCCAGCACATCCCACAGACGGTTGATCAGACTGGGATCTGGGGAATTTGAAGGCCAAGTCAATAGACTGAACTCTTTCTTATGTTACTCAAACCATTCTTGAACAATTTTTGCTGTGTGCCAGGGTGCATTATCCTGCTGAAAGAGGCCACTGCCATCAGGGAATACTGTTGCCATGAAGGGGTGTACTTGGTCTGCAACAATGTTTAAGTAGGTGGTACGTCTAAGTAACACACAATAAATGCCAAAACCATAGGTTTCCCAACACAATATTGCATCATGTTGCTTTCGTCAGCTTGCCTTATTGCATCCTGGTGCCATGTGTTCCCCAGGTAAATGATGCACACCCATATATGGCCGTCCACATGATGTAACAGAAAACATGACTCATCAGACCAGGCAACCTTCTTCCAGTGCTCCATGGTCCAGTTCTGATGCTCAAATGCCCATTAATAAATACATAAATGCACTTTTGGCGAAGGACAGGGGTCAGCATGGGCACTCTGACAGCAAGCTGTGATGGACTGTGTGTTCTGACACCTTTGTATCATGGCCAGCTTTAGGGTTTTCTGGAGTTTGTGCTACAGTAGCTGTCTTGTGGGATCGGATCAGACAGGCTGGCCTTCGCTCCCCACACTCATCAGTGACCCTTGTGTGCCCACGACCCCATCACTGGCTCATCGGTTGGCCTTCAATGGATCACTTTTGGTAAGTACTGACCATGGCATACCAGGAACACCCCACAAAACTTTTTGAGATTTTTGAGATTTTCTGGCTCAGTCATCTAGCCATCACAATTTGGCCCTCGTCAAAGTTACTCAGATCCTCATGCTAGCCCATTTTTCCTGCTTCCAACATATCAATTTTAGGAACTGACTGTTCCCTTGCCTTATATATAATGGCATGCTTGACAAGTACCATTGTAATGATAATCAACTTCATCTGACAGTGGTTGTAATGTTACTGTATAGCTGACCGGTGTATGTGCGAGCACATCATCCTCAGCTGCAGCGCCTTCCACACATTCTGAGGTAACCAAACATTTCTTAGTAACACTCAAAATTCAAAGTCTTACATTTATTATTTCTTTTATTTGTCCATTGTTTATATTTCCGGTAATCTGAGTTCAGGAGTCCGTAGTTATTGACCAAAGTGATAAACGTTTAATTTGTACAATGAATTTTTGAAACTTTAATATTTAAAAAACACTGTAAAAAACACTTTTGCTATAATGGGTAATATGTACAGTACAGTATTTTACATACCTTAATAATTAAGTTTATTATCATAATGCTATAACCAGTGTTTCTTGTAAGGATAGGATTGTTAGTTAAATGATTACTACATACATTTAAAAAAATTGTGGTCTATGTTGTGGATCATGATTAGAACCAAAAAAATTGTGATATGACATTTTGGCCATATTGCCCACCTCTAGATGCATGGAAACAAATGCTAACTCATGTGAGATGACATCAGTGTGCATATAAACAGAGCAAGACAGAAACAACCACTGCAAGATGATGCAGTCTTGTTTTTGATTTTGAATATATTTTACATATTTATTTTTTTGTGGAAATAAGCATCTCTTAAGGTCATTACTACTAGCTAATTTCTGACAATATTTTAACAAAATTGTTTTACAAACCACAAAATGGGGTTCATGTTTGTAATATTATCAAGTGTAGGAAAGTTGTAAGTTGTAGGAAATATTGGTACTTATACCCTTCATAATTGAAAAATGGCATATAAGATATTATTGTTGTTGCTGAACATCCTGGGTTAAAATTACAAGCAGAGTACGGTTTAGAGGCAGATTTGGAAATTAAATCACATAATAATTTCCTTGTGTCCTTCATGTACTTTCTCAAACACCAGGAACACCTTAAGAGATCTTGGTTATTAAAAAGCCTGAAGCTCAAACAAAAGCAAAAAGCTTCTATTCGTGTTAGTCCACATATGTAAGTTATCATTCATTATGGCCTTCACCCATAAGAATCCAAAGCCAACACTCCCACACAGGATAGACTGTTTATTTATAACAATTTGGTAGTTTATGGTTTCAACTGTGATAAGTTGCTTAAGTGTAGAAATAATAACATTGTTATCATGCACAAAAATCCATTACTGTGCTATAAAAAAAAAAAAATATATACTTAAGGTTTAGGTTGACTTGAAGCAGTTTTTATAAATTTTGATTCTATCAGATAGCTAACAAAATTGATTATACCTGTCTATCAACATTATTATTAAAGTAAAAAATCAGAAACATATCAATAACAAAAAAAACATTAAAGACAAAGATCAATATAATTTTTTTCCAATTTACTTGTACCTGCTTCCAGAATAATCAGAATTTACATTAACATCCAAGAGAGTATACGAAAGTAGGAATGTAAATGAAATATGTGTTCATTTCTCAGGCCATTATTGTGTGTCGCTTGTCATTCTGGATGTGATTTAGAATGCTGGACTCTGCTTTCAAACCATATCAAAATAAAACACCCCCAGGTAAAATCAGAGGTATTTTACTTCCTGTCAGATACGCTGAGCAGCCAATAAGGGCATAATGCTGAGTCATCACATCATGTCAACTGACCGAAATGAAAAGCTGCCGACGTCACTCCACGCGGATCCCTCTCACGGTTAGGATCTGCAGCAGATACCAAGGACCTAATTGTAGTCTTTTAAACAAGGTCTTTGGGAAAACAGCTGTTTTACTTTTGTTTATTTAAAAATATTTAAAATATATTTTTTTAACTGGAAACAAAATGGTATCTATACAAACATATATTAACTATTGGGTACCAGGCTATTCCAGTGAATTAGCTCAAGTGAAGGAAGGAAATCTGTAGGGTAGTACCTACTGAGCCTGTTGTGCTGGGCTAGATGAACCAAACTACACACAGGACACTCTTCAAAGGTTCTTTGTCTGGCCATGTGACACAATAAATGTGAGGAAGATCAGTAAATGTAAGAAAGCAATGACACCGACTACAGTGTTTGAGACCACAGTTTCAGCCCTGGACAAAAAGCAGTGTCAATCGTTTTCCGAGGCAGTGGCCGGAGCGGCCCTCTCTCCTCTCCCCACGCACATTGTAATACAAATCTTTATTTGGTCTTGAGATGTTGACAGGTCAATTGAACAGAATGAGTCTAGTTTATGATGCAGTTGTCAGAAGTGGTTAAGCCGGGAGTCTGTTTATCTGGCTCCCTGAGATATTCTAACAATTTTTCTTGCAAACCGAAGCACCTCGAGGTTAATTACTTCACCAATTTGAGTAAATGGCATGCCATATTCCCATCTGTCTCCATTAGTTCCCCACTATTTCTCAATTTACGATGACTAGGGTCAAGGCGGTGGGTGCAAAAGGGAAGTAATAAAGCATGAGATTTTATGTTTACACAAATGTGGAAGCCGTGGCATAAATAACAGAAATGTATCATCTAAATGCTAAGAGCATCCATAATGCTGGCCCTAAAAAGTGGTTTGAAACGTTTTGTTGGACTTGGAAAAATCCTTCATACTAAAAAGTAATAATGCCAGGAAGAGCCAGTAATAACTGCTGGCACATGCCCCCCCATCACGGACACCTACAGGAGACCCGACGGCCTGGCTTTACGCATACACTCTGCCACTTACTTGAAACATGATTGACCCCGACTGACTGCACATCTTGAAAACAGCTGTTTCAAAACAAGATTAAACCTAATCTACTCTGCTTTATGGATACATGGACAAGTTTAAGCTCAGACAATAAAGACTAAATACTCATATGCCCGTACCGTAACTGAGAATTCAAAGAACAACCTTTTTGGTGCTTACATGTGTGAGTTTCAGATGTATAAATGCTTTGCCTTGACATATAAGGCACTTAAAGGTTTAGCACCTACCTACCTAACTGAATTACTTCAAGCTTACAAGCCACATCGTGCACT
>JAODJW010000026.1:5644146-5673184 GCA_026777045.1 Hyperopisus bebe
CATGTAAAGCGCCCTGGGACAACTCTGTTGTGAAGTGCGCTATATAAAAATAAACTGAATTGAATTGAATTGAATATAAAAATGGAAAGCAATTTTTCTAATAACTATGATACAATTATAAAAATGACACTAGGGAAAACCACTGCCTACATAACACTGGCCTTGGTAAATCTTCTCCCACTCCAGCGGTTCTTGTGAAGATGTTAGGGCAATTAATTTAATAACAAGGCAAGTCTGGACCACAGTTTCACCCTCTCGAATTATTAGTCTAGCTACAACTGACTGGGCACCAGCTCTCCTAGGATCTATACATCCCATGGTTGAAATGACCTTGCTAAGTTCCCTAAACTGAAAACTTTATGGTACCCAATTCATGATGCCTCAAATAGCAAAGGTTAAGAAAGTCATATGCTGTGAAAATAATACCTTTGGAAGGAAGATTCATACATCTTATAAAACTCTTAGAAGAATAAATCCCCTTTGCCTGCTTTCTTCCAATTCACACTGTCCTAGATTTGGATGTTACTTCTGCTCCTCTACTTTTCAAATTCATCATGACTGCTCTGCTTCTAATCTCTGTAGGTTATTCATGAGTAGCAAGTGTTCGGATCTATGTGTCATTACTATACATCGCTGTCATCGTGTCAAGGTGAAAACACACTTTATCGCTGCCCTAGACCTTTCCATAACACACAAAGAAAAATTTACCAAATGGATAAAGCTATTTCATGACATTAATAACATTTGCATTAATTCATAACTGTAAATATCTGGGATGTAACTAAAGGAAAGACAATGTAAATCCAATTTGCATGAAATGCATGCATGAAATAAAAACAAGGCGAGAACCTGACATCATTTTCAATTTCATATCTTCCAGATTGCTTCATGAAAAGAGCAAGATGATTATTTATGTCGACAAGCTTCTTCGGTCTCTGCTACAAAGCAGACACAGTGAGCTTCTATACTGACGACACGAAATTCTGTGCCAAACTAGAATGCGATGAATTGTGGGCTAGATAAGAAAATAAATTCCCCCTTAATTTCTCTGCCTGCTTTTGTGCAAACTCATATTTTTCCACTCCAGTGCCTTTGATACATTTGGTGCCTGTACTGCCTTGCCTGCTCCCATGAAAGCTTATCCTGAAACAGATGTAGAATGATAACGGCTGAAATATTATTGGTGGCACAGTCATTTTCACTGCAGCATCTATTAGAATCACATATGAATCCATCTAGAGCCTCCTTCAAAGAGAGATACATCCTCCTCTCAAGTGCACTGTCCACATGTGAGTGCCAATGACTGATATGCCCTTGACTTTAATCCTGACCCCCCGTCTATCCTGCCCAGGGGTAGCTCCAAGCCATGCGGCTCTGACCATGTGCGATCAGTTAAAACAAAGAGAGCTTCTTTTTTGAACGTTAATGTATAATTGAATGGAAACTATCCAGAAACCAATCCGTACAGCATCCAGGAGTAAATGTTGCAAAGTTTGCACGGTTCAGACAAACAGATGCACAATATATTTACAGTCTAAGAAAATAAATATAAAGATAAAAAGTAATTTCTTTACCTGGAAAAACTGAAAACCCTGTTTCAGCAGGTGGTACAGTGTTTGGATTCTTATTTAGCTTAGTTTCAGGAAAAAAATGCTCCAGCTTTTAGATAGATAAGATCACTTCAATCAGTACAAGCAATTATATTGATTTCTTTGTTTTGTCAAAAAAAGTTTTTATATGCTACTTTTGATGTATCCTAATTTATATATCCATTGTTATGATTTTTTCAATAGCAGCCTCTATGCATTTTGCATATAATTACCAATTATTTAATATTCTTCTGTTATATGATTATAGTTGTATTGTATATATTTTATTGATCTTTTATTGTAAGCACAGAGAATACACTATACTTAATTTGGTCAATCTGATGTTGGTAAAATAGCAAAATGTTAAATATGCTGGGATTAGGGGTGTAAGCATGTCTTGTAAGGAATCAATTATTAAGAATTAACTGCATCCTCCTTAAACATACTTCTGCTTCCGGGGTGCACACTCTCACGTTCACATGCTGCAGGTAGACACACAAAATAGCAGCGTCAGTACGGCAGTTTCCGAAACGTAGGACGACAGGGAAAGACTCATTCATATTCATAAAGCAAGCACCACCTGATTATCTTTGCGCTACAATGCTTTTGAAAAATGCGCCCATGTTTTGTTTACTAGTAGTTAAGATAATCTGTATGCTGCAATGCTTCTAGGAAACTTGTTTTTTGCTGTGCAAAAAAAGTCATTGTTTTTGCTAGCTTTGGTAGCATTCGGTCAGGAGCCTGGGGTAGTTAGCTAGATATCTAAGCGAAAATAGGAAAAAATATATATTGGTAAACATATCAATTTCCGCCAATATTCGTTATAAATATAAATGAATTCGTTATAAAAGATACCGGCTTATGTATTTTCATCCACCTACAGCCAACATTCAGCAGTTGGTCCAAGACACATTATTTAAACCACCAACAGTACACTTAAAACAAACAGGGCATTAAGAGAAGCGTATCATGGCCACTGACCTCTAAACAACACAAGTGTTAAATGTTCCTCATCATATGTTTATGTAATACATAGGAGCTTTCACCAAACCTTAATGCAAAATGCTACATTTGAAGGTTGGAATTAAGATGAGAAGGATGCAAGAGAAGCCTTTCTGTTTTTGTAGAATACATCCTTAACCTTCAGTCAGGGGACTACAAGTGCATGTTTTCGAATTAAATTCATACAGTTGTAGGTAATGGACTGCCTGCATTCAGGGACAGGAATGCAATTACTTAGCAACTCATTAAGGCAGTAATATTTGTTAATGCACTGTTAAACATGCTCTAACGAATTGCCGATTTATGTAAATCTCAATACAGCTGCTTCTTTTGCAGGATAAATACATTTGTCCAGGGCAAAATGGGATTTAGGGAGGCGAATCATGAAAAATCATGAATTTTGCATGAATAATAAGTTATAATAGGCTTGAATGTATTATAGAGAGTGAAAAGGAGTGTATGGATGAGTGTGGCAGCTTGATTTTAAAGCTAGCTCAATTTTTCAGGAAGGGAGCCTGAAATAGGGACTGATGTACAGGACTGCAGCTTTATTCACAGTCAGCCAAGTGGCCGGCAGAGAGGAGCTGACTGATGGGACTGATTAGCAGGTTTAGCATGGACTGGCACACTGGGGATACCCGGTCCGTTCTGCCGGGAACTTTATTACCCATCTGCCAACAGTCCCCACTGTGAAATAATTCATTCCAATTCCCCAGACCGTAGTTCTTTGTAGGCTTGTGGAAGAGTATGGGGGGGGTGGGGGGTGGTGGTAATAAAGCTGCTTTGCTAACTCTACCAACCCACAGATAAGTGAGATGGGGCTACTCACTGCATGGGGCCCCTTTGTCAGTGAGCAAGTTCATTTTTAATTGTATATTGTTCTTTCAGCAGATGGACATTAGTGCTAAACCCGAGGTACTTAGCTTGGCCCATATGAGCATGTGCGCACGCAGTCCATCCACCGCTGTTCATTTGTTTATCAATTGATCAGACTGTTAAAGGAACAGATGGGAGGGAGTGAAAAGTCCTGGAGGGGTCAGAAATCAATTGAAAACCGGATTTCCATCCTAAGAGACGATGAGACAACCCCCCCCCCCCCATGCATATCAAGTCAGGCCCAGGCACAAAGATTGAGGGGAGTGTATAAATTTTTTTTTTTTAAAGTAATAATGCTTAAAAAGGAATCTGCGTAGAGCTTCAGCGAGGCTGTAAGTGGCTCATGCCACTTAACGAATGAATCACTGTACATGTCTTAATTAGCAAATAATTAATGGTGGTGTCAAAGCAAATCACCGGGTTCCAGAACTGCACATGTTATTAACTCTTGCAAAACAGTGGTGAGCTGCTGAAAAAAAAATGATGCACCATGAGCAATTTCCATCCACAATTAAGGCTGATCTACATCAGTGCTTTGAACCATGTGCAAGTTTTTTTTTAACACTATTCAAAAAGCTCTTTATAAACTCAGAGGATGTTAGAATTCAAATAATAGCTATGTACCAGATTCTGCTGTTTCTTCAGTTAGGAAACAACAACAATAAAATCTAAATATGGAAACTGATATTCTGTAGGGAGTTTTCTTACTTCTACTGTCTTACCAATACAATGTAGCATCATTAATTATTTTTATATATATTTATTATGTTTATTTGCATACTGATTTGAACTATAGTGGTACACTGGAGTAGTTACTTTTTTTAATTTTGCAACATAGTGTAGTACAGTACAGTACAGTATAGTATTTTAGTACTAGCAGAATGATTGAACCACTTAGTATTAAAGTAAAACACACAGTAAAATTCCAATTATGTGCATATACTGTATACTAAAACATATATGTTTATATCTTCTATGTCTTGTTAATTACATTAATGAAGTAAAAAAAAAAATTCACACAGAAAATGAAATTCCAGACATAAATAAATCATTGTTCACAAAGAACTAATGATATGCAAACACACATTTTAATATATTAAAAATTGGAAGCACTGTTGACAGTTCCCATTAATATTGTGGGGTATCTAATTGAAATAATTATGTAGGTGAATAAATAAATACGTATGTAAAGATCGAACTGGGGTTCTAGCACAGAATAATCTATCATAAACGGCAGCATGGCTCTTGGATCACTTTTTTGGGTATTTCATGTCAAATCTATTCCTGACAGGCCTGGGCAGTGCTCATTTGATAGCTGTCAGCATGCAGGGAGATTGCTTAGGGTGTTTCAAGCAGAGCACACCACATATGGGAGCATCATGAGTACCCATGCTGCAGCTGGAACATCACAATGCATAGGGAGTCGCGTTACCTTGCAACGACAGTGTCCTGTTGCGTCAGATTTTATAGTGTTAACCCTGCTTATTCATCTACATGATTCAAGTTGGGACTGGGGACCTAATGCAGAAAATAAACACTGATCTGGTCCAGGATTCAGAGTTTAATCAGAGGAGATACGCATCTGTTTGCTGAGAGTGCACAGCATAGCCTAGAGAGCGAGGCTGGGCAAGCCGCAACCACCAGGGCGCGCTAATAACAGACTGCTGTCCACCTGCGGCATTTACAGCGTCTTACACATACATTACACAGAGCTGCACATGGGCACCCACACACGCAGGCAACAGCATACAGACACACGAATCACATACAGAAAACACAGGCAATCTTATATTCACAGGTGTATTACTCACAGATACCAGACGAGACACACACTCACATCATAGTGAAACACTAACCCTATGACATTCTACCGGAGGATCTCAGCAACCCATGACAAACAAAGAAGATTCTCACATGTTCAGACAAGTGAAATTACTGTAGTTTCCCATTGCACACTGTTGTAATCACACCCCATCTAGGCTTTTGCTTAATCTCTTTTTTACACACTTTCTTCCACTTCCAAGCCCCCCCAAATGCATCTATGAAGAGCCCAATCAGCTCCAAGGCTGAACTGAGCATCTGGCCTCACTTTAACAAAATCATAAACGAGACGTTGGCAGATGAGGAATCCAGTGTGAGAATCGATGTATTTCAGGATTTGTGGGAATACAGCAGCATTAAAAGACTCATGCTTAAAGTGGGGGTGGGGGGACCGGCAAGGTCACCTGACTGGGGAGGTATGCCCCCACGCATCTCCATGGTCCCCTCAGCCAGGGTTTACAGGCTTGCTTTAATGGCTTCTTAATGTATATTCAGCAGGCTGAAAAGGCTGTTATGTGCTGAACTTGCTCCAGGATCTGGTTAAATGATTCAGGGGGAAACTACGGCTTTCATTTAGGTCTGTGCCCTGCAGTCTGTTTATACTGGTCGATACACTTGTCTGAAGAATATAATGGATTAGCACATCATTCAACAAACTGGAGAGAAGGCAGACTAGGGGCAATGGAGACAGAAAAGTAAATTACAGTTAGCAGTGGGGCTAGGCCACGCCGAGAGCGAGGAAACATCATATCAGCTAGCAACTTCCCCTCTGTCGCAGGGTGAAGCAGAATTGAACGGAATGAAAAACTTGTTCCAATGAAATAAAACAATTTAATGAAATAAAACAATCACTCCTGAGTGCTGACTGCCCCTCAGCCCGTGAGAGCTTCTCTCCTGGCTCGATATGATATAAAGTAAGGCTTCAAAAGCCTTCACGCGACTCTCAAAGAAAACACCAACAAATAAAGACATTTTTTCATTGAATGATGGGTTTTCCCAGCACAGATAAAGCCTTCCATTGCTTTTAGGTGATGTTCAATTTATTCTCAATTATGGAGCACACTGTATGGGCATATGAGAAATGCAAATGATTCTCCCCTCTATATTGGGCTTCCAGTCTCTGAGTGTTTTGGCTGCCAGGAACAAATGAAAAACGTGTTCAAGGTTTCTGTGATCTCGCTCTGCGTTACATTAAAAGAGTATCGATCCAGACCGATGCTGCTCACAGCTCTGAAATGCCATGATAATAAGAAGTGTTAATACAGCTATTCATTTTCACTGAAAGCAAAGGTTGGTCACCACACTTTGGCATTGATTTTTTTTCCACTGAAATGAAACTATAGAGGTCTGAGCTGGAAGTACAACATATATACAACCTCATGTAACCTCAGGTGGCTTGTGGTTGTATAATATAAATCTATATCACTGTAAAAATAACATGGACCTTTGTCAATATCAGTAGTGGGAGGAGGGAGTTGAGATGCTGTAACTGATTTCATACTGCAAACTTCTCCAAATTATAACAGAAAAAATCCTACGAGGCCTCTGGCATGATCCCTCATTTCTGTCAGAGCTCTCTGTAAGTAAACCTGTGAGCAGATGAGATGTTCCACAAAGACAGCAGCATTTCTCATAGCACTGATTCCCAGGAGAGGATCTTAAACTGAGCATTTATCGAGGCTGCGGAGTCCTTTTAAAATACTAAATCTAAGACTACAATATACTGTCTCTGAATACTATCTCAATTTTGTTATATATCTACATATGTATGACAGTGGGCTGTTGTCTCTGACTATGATGATCAGACCACCCATACTCCTATCTTCCCTTAAACTGAAGGCCAGATTTAAGCACCGCAACCAGTAGACCTGCATCAGATGACTCAGAACTTTTTGCTCAGAATCTCAGGCTACTAGTCTGTGAAACCAAAGTGTCAACAGAGTGACACTTAAAATGTCTGCCCATTTTAAACCCCCACATCACATAAAATCAACGGCTTAGAGTCCCCCTCAAGACAAAAACAAACTCAACCATGACAGACATGACAGAGGCAGCCTGGAAGAGCTCCCTGCTCACTCGGCTGATTTGGTGGGAACATGAGAATTTAAATGTGCTGTACTCAAGTAACACTCTGACTATCAAAGTGTTATATTTACACAAAGCAAGTGTATTGACTCTCTGGATCAAACACATGTCGGCCGAGGCAATTCTGTTAAAGTGGCTGGTAGGCGTCTGGGTCCTCGTGTGGGTTTAAAACAGAAGGAGAGGTTTATAATGCTGATTCTATCAGACACCCAGCTAGCTGCACGACTTTTACGGTACACGGCACCAAGCATTATGGCCTAAAAAATTCATACCAATCAGCAGATGCGTCATATTGTACATAGAAGGTAAATGTTTCAGGATTAGTGACCATTCTATAAAACAGAGATCAAACAGCGATCAAAACGAAATTGAAAGGCACTGTGGAGCAGCGGCTTTCTCGCTGCCTCCGAAACGGCGGCCATTTGCACTTAAATGAAGCACCTTAAGTACGGCGGTGGCAGCAGTGTTGCCGGTGCGCCCTCTGCGATTCCCAGCCTTTATCCCAGCTCATATGCGATGGAATGAGATATCCTTTGAAGGGCTGCCAGCACGTCGTGCTCTCACTCGATATGCTGGTCGCAGCCTTTCAAATCCCTATCACCTCCTCCCTGCCAGAAATGGCAGTGTCATACATCATGCAGGCACTCTTGTCTCTAAAGGTTAGAGTTAAAAAATGGACTAAGAAGAGAAGTGGAGGCCTGTCCTGCTGCATTTTTATGGGTACAGCCCACTCCTTTCCTAAGGTGCTGTCCTAGGGAGGCTGGGTACTGACATTGCTGTTGCAGGTGGGTGTAGGGTGAGTTTGTTGACTGGGACTAACACAGGTCTAGCATGTTAAGATACATTCAGGGATGTATTTCATCTCATATGTCACTAAAGGTTTATAATTTGCTACACAATGATAACACTTAAATTAGTTTTACATGGTTTTAAATGGCTTGGCATGGAGTAGCTTCCATTGTGGTGTTGCACCTCCTGGGCTGTAGGTTCTCCCCCCTGCTCTGCACATGTTAGGTCTGTCTGTTTTTTACATTCACACTTCCTGCTCTGGTTTCCTTCCATACTTCAGAGACTTGTGGATTTTTGTTTCTAAGCCTGTAAGACTGTAAGAGGTGTGGATGTTCTGAGGTGGAACAAGCTTACTTAGTTTGTCTTGTTCCTAGTCAAATGCTTCTGTTCTGTAAGTGTTACATAGCCCTTGAAATGTGATCACTTATGTGTGCCCTGTGATGGACTAACATCCTGTCCAGGGGTATTCCCCAGGTTTAAATATAGACAGAGCCTAGCTTCACCTCCTTAGCCTCGTTTCCACCAATGTGGTGCCGGTGACTTTTCTCCAATCTGGCACTGGTTCCACGTGTTTCCACTGCAAATGGCTCTGGCCCAGAAAAAAACAGCTCCAGCACAGCAACACAGAAAAGCTGGGCTCAGAATTTGGCACAGTAACATCAGCGAAAGTGGGATGGGCTATGGCATCAAAACCCCGAAAATTCAATCCATAACTGATACAGTATACAGACGCTCCTCTACTTACGAACTTTCAGGCATATGAACAGAGAGGACTGTAAGTCCAAATTGTGTTCGTTGGGCTCCCGTTTCCTGTCCGCAACATCATTTTTTTTTCTGCTTGCCAATTCTGCCTAATACGACTTCTGGCCACTTCTCCCACAGCACAGCAACGTAGCGTACTCCCAGCATCCTAGTTTTTTGTACTTGTGTATACCCTTAAAATGATGTTGAATGATGACATACAAACATTTCAAGTTACAAACAGACATTCAGAACATAACTTGTTAGTAAGTACAGTAGTGTCTGTAGTTTAGTCTAATAACACCAGTGCTGGCAGCGAAACAACTTGGCAGGTTATTAGCGGAATAAGGTTACATAATTTTTTAATTCTTTGAAAAACAAAAGACTGATCTGTTGGGCAGATTTAATAATACATAAATATGTCACAGGTGAATAAATTAAATATTGTGGCTTTCGAGTGACGCAGAGATCATGAGGCAGCTTGCAAAGTTTAGTTATTTGCAGACTCTTATTGCACGATATTAAACCTTGACTTTACTCTCACTTCTGCCTATGTAACATTTCTGTTCTGTTCTTTTTTGAAACTGGTGGAAACACAGGCTGGTTCTCAAAAGGCACCAAGCCAGAATCAGCCCAGCACCGGCACCAGCACCAGCTGGTGGAAACAAGCTACTTATATCCAAATTACACCTTGCTGGAATGCAGCTCTCTTAGCCTTTTTTCTTAATGCTGCAAAAAATATGCAGAGTGAACCATTTAATAAATGGGCAGTTTTGTGTTAAACCATGTTTTTTCATAAGTTTCAATGTTAATTTTCATTATTAGCCCTGACCAAACATTCATTTCTCAAGTGGATGAGATATTCCTAAATGACACCTTGACTTTTGTCCTTTGTTTCTGTATTTTAACTTATTTTTCTTACGATCCTGCTGCCAAAACTTCACCTGCTAACTAGATTTGACTAGAAGTAAGATGTGTGTAAGAAGCAATCTGCAAACAACATTTTAGTACATGTTCACGGGGACAATACGAGTGAATAAACAAGAATATTACTTGTAGTGGTAAGTCTCAAGTTTCATTGTTTCAAAAAATTCAAATACTGTTTAACCATGCAATATGTACACCACTCATATTAAATAAAAGTAACTTTTGAATGACATATTAAAAATTTTATTTTATATTGTTTTAAAGTGGCAACACAACATGGCAAAAATTATCATATTGCATCTTTAGGATTGTGATCATAAATACATACGATTAAATTAATGTGCCTGAGGGGACTCCCCTAACACTATGATAATGATTTAAACTCTGAGTATACCTTTCTTGTGCTTCCTGGAATGGGCTTCAGGATCACTATAACCCTGGACTGAATAAAAGGTTATGAATGGATGGATGGATATTTTAAAATGATATATTAGTTATTATGTTATATTGTTACTATGGCATACACATTGCAAAAGAAATATAATTTTCCATGGCAATTTGAGACATGCACTCAGGCAGAAAAAGTAAGTTAATCTTGTATTACTAAAAAGATAAAGTAAACTAAATCATCACACTGTTTCAGTCTCCTGTACTGTACCACTTACAACAACTTTGCAAAACTCATTAAGGCAAATTATGTTTCTTTCTTTCTTTCCACCCACTGCCTGTCTGATGAATGTATTTGCATCCTGCTGGTTCAGGGTTAGATACCAATCCTGGCATCCCTCTTTCTTAATACATTCATATGAAGACAGACCCAATGGAGGGAGCTTGATATCAGCCCTCTAAGCAAAGCCGGGAAAGTGAACCCTATTCCTCATCCCCACTCTGACTGTCCCTCGCTGCTCATTCCCACATTTTATCAGGTGGGCCCTTTCAAGCAGGATAACTCTCTCCATCTTCCTGGACTTTATGTTACTGATTCATTACTAATTATCCATGGGCTGCTTCGGAGTCCCCCACACAAAACTGCAGGTGTTCCTCATGATAATAAATGGATGAAGTTATCATCATCGTACACAAAGCAGCAGTGACATTTGTGAAATCCTCAAAGCAAATTTCCCCCCGCTATCTCCCTAAAGTCACAGTACAGAGCTAGCTGTGCTAAGAGGCATCATTATGTCACAGTAATTAGCTCTCATTTGTTAAGCTAAGGTAAACAAAGTCTGATAGTTGTAGTAATAATATTCATGAAGGGTACCAAATATGTGCTTTTGCACACTAGTTTGAAAATGTTTGGATAAACACACTGGAAGCCCAGGATGACACTACAGTATCAGAATGGTGGATGTGAAGCATACATTCTCTGAAAGAGACTTCTTCATAAGTGTTAACTATATAGAAGACCAACACTCACAGCATTTACAGATGTCACCACTGATACAGAAAGCATCTAATGAGCAGAAAACTCCATGGGCTCTATTTTCCGCCAAAAAAGTGGTTTTACTAGTTCTGTACCAGCACATTGCTCATTTTCAAGCCATGCACACACGTCAAAATAGCAAATGATACTGTATTGTACCTGCTTTCCACTCATTGGAGTCTTGTTTTTTAAATTAGGCGTGGCCTGTTGGACATAAATGAGGACACATTAGGGGACTGTAGAAGGCATGATACTGAACTGCATGTGCCGATGCCAACAAAGGCGCGTATGCCGACAGCAGCACAGGCAAGGACGGATCAGCTGACAGAAGAGCTGAATCGTTTGTAGCCTGTTAAGGAGTCTAAATTGTGAGATGTATCTTCTGCTTTCCCCGTATTCTGACATCATTATATTGCTTTTGGCACTGAGCAGATGATCTAGTGATACCAGAAAATGAGGACACACTTGCTGCTACCTCATGTCATACCTGCTTCACCTCGAAAAGCTTAGGTGGAAGAGTGCTGCTCCCATAGATGACGGGCTCATGCCTTTTCACCTCGTGCATGAGCACATCCATTTCCTTGGCCAAAAAACGATGTGGTTTGCTGGGCAAATGTGCCATTGTACTATAACAGCAATCCACAGTAGATCATGTGCTGCTGCCTTTTAAAGGTGAAGTGACTTGCCATTCTGATTGGTTTATTACTTGTTACACCCCAAACACGCCTCTGAATAATTTAGAGTAAGGACATTCTTCTTCCGCCTCACGCTGGCACAAAGTCTGTTTTTTCCAGCATCAAAATAGCGAAATGGATTTGGGCACGCTCATAAATGTTAGTTGTACTTTGCGCCTTGCGTTAGATACAGCCCCATGATTTTCGCTACCTTATTACAGAGTAGGCTTAATATAGATTGTATTACAGGTAATACAAATACAGAAGTACACCTAACATATGTGATTTGTACAGCTAAACATTGTGTTGGTTTAATAACTTAATTAAGAAAGAAAATAGTAAAATGTTATAATTACACTTTGTTATCTACCTATTGTCCTGGTCAGGGTTGAGTGAGGCGCACACGCATGGGCACACACATATGCATGGGCATACAGACAAATGCATGGGCACACACACACACACACACACACACGCATGGGCACACATACACACACACACACACATTCAGGGTCATACTCTACAGGCAATTCAGAGACAGGTTTCCTGGAAGGCTGCGGTGACAGGGCTAGCCATTAAAGCCATCATACCGCCCCATTATGTGATTATGAAGGGAGTAAACGACTAAAATATAATTAGAAGAAGAAGAGTAACTTATTCCTGCAATATTCCATCTTACACTAGCAGCCTCCTCACCATAACTGTTGCATCTCTAATGTAATATTCTTATCAGACTAGTAGAGAAGAACCTGCAGCGAGTATGCTGGTTCAGGGCATGATCCTTCTTAAAACTCCTTTAAATCCCATCTCAGCAGTGCTATACTGATTTTTTTGGACAGGTGGAATATTCAAATACTGGATTAAATGAGAAACCAAATAAAACTTAATAAATCCTCTTTAAATTTTGATGATGCTGGGCATGACTCAGTCAAGAGGGTACAGCATGATGAGGTAATAATAAAGTTGCTTCATTCTTCAGGTGAATATTCCTTTAGATTAATTAGCAGAGAGGTTCAAAGTAATGTGAAAGCATGGCCTTCACACCCCTACTGCGTACGCAGTGACAGCTGGATTGGAGAACACCCAGCTCCCCACCCGCTTCACAGCTAAAGCCCGTCTTATTGATCTGCCTGTCTTTACGGTCTTTCCCGCAGCCCACTCTCCTTCACCTTCCTTCACAGAAATCCAAGGATGTTCTTATACTGCAGTGTGAGAAATTGGAATCGGCTCCTCACATGGTACCAGCAACTCCTTACTCCCTTTCACAGCGAGTCAAGCCTGATGTATTATTCTTCATGGGAACTCTTTCCATTCTTCATCAAAGCTTGTTATATCCTCATATGATGGGTTCCCAGACCCTAATATATGGGGAGATTATAGTTTTTTTTTTTTTGCTCCATCTGGATGGAAACTCAACATTAAGGTGTCACCCAGCCTCCTGCTAAAAGGTTATTACCAGGGTTTATGGCCCAGACCCAAAGAAAGAAATCACATTACTGAGCCTAATGAGTAACATTTATTAAAGAAGGAAGTGCAACATCCCATACCTGTTTGCCAGTGTGTTTATTTATGTAGGCATGCATTATGTACATCTGTATTATTCATTTTGATTTTTCTAAGTGCAAAATGAGTGTATGGCTGTTTTTCTCAGTTGCTGTAATGGCTCTGAGAAGTAATAAATACACCTTCATTAATTAATTAATGACAACACGCCAGACATCGTTACTTAGCTTTTGTTCACCCTATCTTGGCATGAAAGTCTGTAAAATAAAACTGCCAAAAAGATTTTGCATGTCAGTTAAAGAACTTTATTTCCTCTTTGTTGCAAAATCAGTATTATCCCACACTTACCAAAACGAAAATGCTATAAATGCCAGGAGCCCATTGTGCGGCAAATGGAAAAGGAGAAAAATAAGGCAGTGAACTTAATGACTACCTAGTGGGCTCTAAGAAACTGCCAGACCCAGGGGTTAAGAGTTTTAGCGAAGTATTTATGATATAGTCAGTCACCACCTTATGAACTGGGTTAATAAACATGCTGCCTGGACTTATGACTAGCTCTCTGATCATTCGGTATTGTACGCTCCACAAGAACTTTGGTTACGGACACAACAGCACAGCGTTTCTATTTTATTCTGTTTGTTCTGCTCTCTGATTTATCTGGGTCAGAGAAGGAAGGTTGTATTTTGTTTGCAATAACTGACCTTCAATTTGATATGCCATATCAGAGTGCGCTGAACTTGTGATTGACTTTTATTTCCATACGTTGCCTTTAGTTTGATGCATATGCTTTGTATTGTGGGAAAGCGAACCTCCAGCAGCACGTAAAGCATGGAGGTATGCAAGTTTGAGGTTTTCCTGTATCTTATGCTTTTCTTAAATCTTCAAAAACAATGTTTTTTTTTTAAGTTTTCTACTTGTTTCATATCTTTATCGTTAATACATACAACTGACATTTATTTTCTATGCGCTGTTTTTGTTCAGTAATGTGCAAAAGGATGCAAACGCTCATTGGATTGCAGTGATGCTAATTTGTGATACATGCTTATATATGTTAGCATATCATCCATTTGTAATTCCGTTGATGATTAACATTAGGACTTATCAACCAGCTTTGTAACTTTGCTATGCTAGATAAGAGATCTCCCGAGTCTTTTCTGTGTTTTGTGTATTACAGTTTCACTCATACTGTAGATTTTCATCTCTCACATAAGGAGAAAACACATAGCGGGAACTGTGTATTACAGTATACAGTACACTACTGTATAAAAATTTATAAATACTAAAAATATTTATTTTAAATGGTGCAAAGGTGACATAAAAGCAATATCTAAAGATGGTTGATACAAACCCATTACCAATACAGTATGCTTTGGGTAGCTCTTTGTTTATCTACCAGTTCACTTAACGACGTAGTTGCAGGAACATAACTCGGTCGGTAAATGAGGCATATCTATACACACACACACACACACACACACACATGGGTTGTTGAACTCCACTTTAGACTTTTGTTAAAGGTTAACCCGTCTATGAGACTTGGTCTGAATGGGACCACAGGCAAGGCTATTAGCTAATGTAATAATACTTACTACTTTCCATATTTCTTTATTAATATTCAAAAATGCTTTTTAATTGAACTGGGAATACATCCAAGTACAGACCAAGAAGAACAGAGCAAAGTTAGTCTCTGCATATCTCTGAGAACAGTCGATTCAGTGTAAACAGAACATGTATTAAAACATCCAGATACGGTCTATTTCAGATTTCTCCTGAGAGATTTAAACATTCCAAGACCAGCCAATGTGGCAGTGTTGCAAGAAGACACAAAAATCTGCAGCCTGCATAGCATTTGTGACAAAGCCTTTCTGCCACAAAGCTGGAAAAGTGCTGAAGTTACAGGCCCCAATGTTAGGCATCATATCAAACATTCAATAGTACTTAACCCTATCCCTACAGTCAAGCAGGTGGTGGACAAAGCATGCCATGATGATTATTCTCATGAAATTCTCATGATTATTCTTTGAAAGGATGGAAATCTTTTAGGACATAAAGAAACAGACTACTAGTAAAGACCATGGGAAAACAGGCTTACAGACAATCAAAAAACCCTGTAACAGGATGGAGACCTAAAAAACAGACTGAACTTATACTGTTGTGTAAGTTCATTTTTGAAGGTGGATGTCTTTGCCTTGAACCCCATAAAATTCCAGTCTGCATGCTGTCTATTTTCCAAAGCAACTTGAGAGAGCGAAATCCAGCTAATGGATGAAAACTGCAGCTTTTAGAGACATGTAATGTAACAGGTACAACCACTAAGCATCATATACACAAAAGACTAAGTTAAAATAAATGTCTCATTTTAGTGATGCACTGATAATGATTGCCAATACCAAAAGCCAATTATTTTGAAAACTGACACTAATATTGGGAGGTTCTGTCTGGGAGGTTCTGCTTAAATATCTTTAAATATCTTTAGGCACTCCACCTAAATAACTAAAAAAATAAATGAATTAATTAAAGAATTTCATTCCAAAAATATGAAAAAGTACGTATTTTTGTTAAGAAAACATTAACTCTGGCATACAAAAACAGTCCCAGAGCACTACATTTTATAATTCTCTATGTCAAATGTATTTATACCATTTATAACAGATAAGGGCTGACCATCAAGTGTGATAAACTCCAGAATTTTCGGAGTAATACCTTTGGATTTTGCACTGTGCAATGAATTTTACTGAGGGACTAGCGTTATTCAGCAGTACTGCAGCCTTCTTTATTGGAACAGATTTGTTTTTCATAAACTCTTCATACTCTTCAGTCTCACCTTAAGGTGAGCAATCAAATTTATTGAGTTAAAATGTTTATTAGTAGATCCTCCTCGTGAAACTTTAGCAGAGCAATTTTTTTATAAAATGCATTTCTATGCATTTAATGCTAACATTACAATATTTCCACACAGCAGACATTTTTCTAATTGTTTAGTATGTAGGTGTGCAAAGCAATAAGTGTCACCATTTTAAAGGGAATTATCAGCACTAAATATAGGCTTATTTTTCACCATCGCCAATACTGATAGATAGGCAATAAAATCAGTACATCTCTACTTTTCATATTATATTACACATAGTAAATGTGGTAGCACATATTATATAGTATTAATCTTTTACTTATGTATTAGTCTTAGTTACATACTGGTCTCATGTTCATTCATGTTCATAGTGCATCCCAAGTTTTATCCCAAGGAGTTTCTATATTTATTACGATATCTGTTAATTCTGTAAATCTTTGTGAACTACTGAAGGGACAAGTCATGAATAATACTGATAATACTGATTTCATGTTTGTTCATTATTAATCGTGACCTTTTGTCAAGTTGCGACTATATTTTTTCATGATTTGTACTTTATTAATAGTAATTAATATTTGTGCCCCCTCAAGTAAAGTTTTACCGACAGTAAAATTTATTTTGACTTTATAAAATTCAATTTAAAAATATGTTTATTTTAAAATTAAGTAAGAGCAACGCATTTTAAACTTAAACCCAAATTTGTGAAATGAAATTTGCAATATCCTATATGAAAATATGGATTCAGTTATTTTTAGGTTATTACTGGTGCACTGCAAAAAAATGCATGTACCAAGCTTAGATCGGAAGGTCATCGATAGTTGATGCCCACATTCCTGTTTATTCGATCCTTTGCATCATGTTAAACATGAACAGATAGATAGATAAATAGATAGATAGATGATAGATAGATAGATAAAAATCTGCTTCAGTTTCATTACCAATTTGAAATACATATATAATGTAACGCTGCTGTGATTCCTTGGCTTTAAGGTGGCCCCGCCCAATAGTGACTGATATAAACAGGTGATTAGCCATGTCTGCCGGAATACGAAGGATGTGAAGGATGGATATAAATCATTGGGTTAAGTGGGGTTTCAGGGGGCCAGTTTGGGGTGAAGATAAGGGGCGCAAAGGTGTGTCTGCTGGCATGTGGTGGGCTGGTGGGCCAGGCCCTCTCCCCAACAGGTGAATGTGAGCTCTCCTGCTGTCACACTGCTCATCAGATGCGCCACTGCACAGCTAAGTGTGTCTCCCAGGGGCCCGACTCCCACCCACGTCACCACGGCCAACTACTCCACGGAGCTTGTACCCCAGATTACTAATTAGAGCGCAATACCCAAGGATCAGACATCCTTAATTGCCGTATATATTGCATTGAGCAATGTTTAATTATCCTAGTTGGCGCCGTAGAGGGGATCAGTGGCAGCACATGGTTCTCACAACCCAACCAAATGCCCTTGCTAACAGCCAGGTACCCAGCAAGTAATGCTAATAATATGCATTTCCTGTGACACAGACTGGACAAACAACAACGACAAACCCTGTTTACACAATCCAAACATGTCCATCAACATGTGTTGCATATAAAATAAGCTTTCTTCTTTAAAATCTGGCTGAAACATGAAGTAGCTTCCTTTTATCTAAGATTAGTAAAACTTTTTTTTTAAAATGCACTATTCTATAAGGAAGTTTGTTTTTCAAACAAAAAAATTAAGCTAAAATCAAAACGGCTTCTTTATTATAATTTGGCAAATAAAATAATTACCGTAATGTGGGCAAGTTTTGAAGGCTCGCTGTGAGCAAAATAAAAACTAATAAATGTTGTTTTTCATGTTATTTTTTGTTAATATCACAGAAATATTACTTACAGACAGAACTTTACTTTCAATAAAAAATAACCCATTTGAACACTTGGGCAACCTTGAGCAGCCATCCCCTCGTTCATTATCCAGTGTGGTGCTGCCGTCCTCTCAGTCTCTCCAGAGGTCTTCAGCTCTTTAACTCCCTTCTCTTATCCCTTTCATATTTAGTGCTTATTTCAAACTCTGGCGACATGACAGCCGATGCGCCCGATGATCCATTGTAGATATGCTTATCATTATTCATTCACCCAATTATTAAGACGCGTGTTGACTTTCATATCCTGCCCATGTGTTTTTTTCCCTCTTGCTTTCGCCGCATACGTTGGTTCGATATCAAGATGGAGAGGCTGGAAACTTTTGCTCCCCGAAGGATCCCCGCCCCGAGAAACCTTGACATGCACAAAGGCAGGCCGAGACAGAGCTGCCCTGCCGCGCACGATAAGGTCACCCGTGGGATTGCTGAGATTATCTCTGTCAAGCACTTGGACAGAGTGCAGTCAAATGATGCATCATGCAGTCATTTTCGGGGGGGAAAAATCAATTTCTTCACCAGGTCGCTATTTGCTTTTCAAAGTGCCCTTGTAGTCTTTGCCTCTGAGCATTTATCAATTTAAATGTTGTGAATTGATAATGTTTTCCACGTCCCTCACTGGGCGGCTGAATCATTTCCTCCCTCTGCTTGTGTTCTTTAGTGTCATACACGAATCCCTCCTGAACGCAGGATTTTTTGTCCCCTTCTTCCGTACTTTTATTTAAGGACTGAAGGAAACGTATTCCAAGATCATGTGTTCAGGAATTATGGAATTATGATATTCAAAACACAAACAGTTCAGTTGCTGTTGAGTTTTTGGACTCCCTTTATATTCTGTTTTAACTGTGAATAGAGTGCAAAGCCTTGAAGATCTTAATTTTTATGAATAGCTGGAAAGAGAATAAGATAACACATCTCTGTTCTGGTCAGGGGTCTTGACTTTCTATAAATTTTACAGTGAAGTTTTATCCAGTATTCATAAGGATGCCATCACTAATGTGAACAGAGGCAGGCGTGGCTTTGCCAGCAGATCTGCAGAATGACAGCACTCTTTACTGGGTTCGACAGGACTTCTTCCACGGCTCAGGTGTTAGATATGTGGGGTGGGGGGAAGGGGGGGGGGGTGGTTCACAATGTCGATGCAATTAAACGTGACCTTTTTTCACCCCTTCTCCTGTGCCTCACTAACCCAGCCCCACCTGCTATATCATTACTCTGGGCCTTCATGCAAATGGCGACCCCCATACTCTGTGACATCATAAATAAAACAATGCTTATTATCCATTTAGTATCAGGCCAGATCCACATGTGAAGTTACTTGTCACACTTCTTCTGCCATGAATTTCTGGAATTTACAATTTTCTGAAGATTCGCTTTAATTGCTTCTTTACAATTTGATTTAATGTAACTTAGAGGGCATTGTGGGTATTGAAAACAGGCCACATGCCACTGTTTGTTATGCCCATGGTCATCTATTATCTATTATCCCTTGATGACAAAGAAGAAACTTAAGAGTCATGTTAGGAGAAGAATATCATAAGAGGTGAGGACTCATCAGCTCTGCTGAGTGATCCCCACAAAAATGTGATCAGACATGCGAGCACTTGCCATTAAAGCTAATGGATTCAACATTGTCTGTGCCACTTGGCAGAGGAGCCGCTGGGAGTCAGCATGGTCCGCCTGGTCCCTCTGGAGAGCAAAGGCAGGGCGATCAGGCTCCCGGCTGCTTTGCGGTGGCTCTGTGTGTCTCTGTGTCTGTGTGTGTGTGTGCATGCAGTAGGCCGTCGACTGAAGGCTAGCAGATGTCTATACTCAAGTTCGCATATCCCAAAAAAAAAAACAATTAAAAAAAAAGGAGAAAAGTGGGGCATTGCTTGGTGAGGGACAGAATCAGATTGGTGACTGAGAAGACCTTCCGTGACTGAGGAAAAAACAGCTGGGAGTAACCTGAAGACAAAAGAGTTCAAGTGCACATTAAATACGAGGAGCTTTTTTCCAGTCTTTTTATTGAATGCCTGGAATGAGTTAAGGCTATTTCTCTCAAAACAGATGAAAACTCAGATGGTTGTGCTATTCCAGATGCATCAATTTCCTTGGATACGCGATCCATGCAAATGCATATGCTGTACTGGCAGGGGCACCAGCTGAAATGGCCGAAATCCAAAAGCTAATATTCTGTTGGCTGGAATAATGCAATTATTATTTTCCTAGCTATCAGCCTAAGCACACACTGCCATCTGTTATACAAAGCAAACATACACATCTCAATTAAAGCCAAGGCAGCTTCCTCGTCATCCCTCACCTCAGGAGTGCTGAAAAAGCATGACGGCAAGGCTCCGCCTCCAAGTCATCAGGGTCCTCAGGATACAGAGGCCCCACGATCCATGCAGACGTGCATAGACAGATGCAGATATACACAGGCCAGAGTGCTGTGGGAATGGCCTCTTTTGGGTGTTAAAATCATAACTGGCACACACATGGTCAAGCACCATCATTTCCCTGCCAGTATTACAGAAAGTGAGCACCTTTCTGCCAGCACGGCTCCAAACAGCACATCCAGCACCCATCAGACTCCCCTGGGAGCAAGGCGTTCACTCACATTAGCCACAGCTCCACGCTATCAGGGGGCTTCGCTTCTCTCCATGAAGCCATAATACAAAATATAAAGCTCTCTTAATTTTCATAATACTTTCTAAAGAACAGCTTGACATGCTGGCTATTATAGATTTGATAACTGACAGAAAATCTTTAAAATTATTTGCCACACATACATGCAGGGCTACCACCCTGCCATGTATACCAGAGTCTACGAGTCTACAGAATACATTTTCATCTCATTTTTCACATAATATTAGACAAAGAATGAAAACGAAGTTTAATGTTCTGTGGTGGACTGCAGTATTTCCTTTTATTTATCCATCCATCCATCTTCCAAGCACTGATCCTATTTAAGGTCATGGGGTGATATCTTCTTCCCTATGATTATTTATAGTTTTCACTGTTTAATCACAGCCAGTAACAGGTATATTTTTTGGCAGCCATGATACAAAAAAGCGATAAAAATGTTATGAGTGTGTGGGGGAGGGGAATCACCTGTGTGAGGAAATGTCGTGGGGAGATTTCTTGGCTCACACTGCTTCCCACCCACAGAGCAGGACAACATCAGTTGGCGCTCTGGCATGCAGAAGCTCCACAGCAGGTAGTCTAAAACCCCTCAGTATAACTGCAGGATGCTTCTTCTAACAGGACTGGGTGCAAGTACTGTAGATAACGCCTTAGCCAAAGTCCGTGGCAAATGACAAGACCGTGTAAGAATTACCAAGACACAGCTGTACTATTTGGAATTTATCGCTAGCCCATCATTATTTTATGAAAGGAGTAAAGTCACTTACATAACATTTTGGTGGAAAAATGTTCAAACTAACAAGGAATTTATGAAATTCCATATTGTCGCTGTCCAACGAAAAATACCTATGTCCACATTTTCACAGCAGTGACTTTTTACTGTCCATTCTCCCCTGCCTACTGATAGCGTTTCACGTTGCCCATGCAAACATGCTCCCCCTTTCATCTGTTTAACTAGTGTTTATGTTTGTACCATTTAAAATGTGAATTCATGATGGTCATTTGCATGGATTACTTTATATCACAAATTTAAATAAATTAACAATGATGGCTAGACAGCTAGCTAATTAATGTTATAGTTAATTGTGAATATAAAGCAAGATTATTTTGTATCTGGTTTACACTGACATATTTGACTCGCTGACAAGAATCCACGTAAGTCCATTTAAATCATTAAACCATTCGCTGACGGCCATGTCTATTTGTGTTGGTAAGGCTGTCTTGTTTTATGTTTTTTTTTTGAAAAGTAGTTTCACACTCCTGAAATAATGGATTTCGGGAGATATGTTTTTCATCTGATAGCAAGTATAGCATGTATTCTGTGTAGGTTATTTATAAAAATAGCACACAAAATGTACATGTAGATAATATTAATTTTGTTCATGCAGCAGACAACAATTTGTATGTAATAAGACCTTCATATTAATTGAAATGGGAAAAACAAATATTGTAACTCACGAATTTAAGTAAAATGTTTTGCCTGTCCAGCCTTACAAACAGCGAGCAGCAGGACGCAGTCAGGAGAGCTGCATTGTGAGGGATTTGTCCTCTCAGTCATGCTACTGCTGTCAATTCCCTCTAACACATCCATGACAGTATATCTGGTGTCTGCTGTCTTTTGCCCCAGGCAGCCATTATCACAAAGGAGAAGCAGTAAATCTAACTATAAGAACAGCGTCTTTGTTTCCTTCCCTTTGCTGATTCTGGCTGAATGCTTGAAGAATCGAAAATTACAACTCCAAACTTTTCAGGATGGCAAAATTTCCCTACAATGGACCAGTGTAGCAACACAACTGACACCTTGCTTTGATAACCATTTGAACTTAAAAGGGTTATGTCATATTACATCATTTCATATAATAATAGAATAATCATCAGGCACTGTCAATACAGGGGCACATTTATAATATTTACACTATAGATGTGCACTTTTTATTTAGGCAAATGTAAACAGTAAATTTATAGAGGATTTGCTTCATTTCTTCTTCATTTACTGTCATTTACTTGATGGCACGAGTGTTATTTAAATTACAAATTCAACATAAAATGCAGATGCATTCTATATTTTACTAAGCTCATTTTTTTACTAAATGATACTGTGGGATGGAGTTTGCTTTGGCTGGGGTGAGATGGAATGGGCATCAACATCTTCCTTAGACACTTGTGCACATCTTCAAAGAACAATAGGATTTCAATGCAAGCTTATATTTTCATATTTGTGGCTGTGGATTATTAGGTAGCTCTGACATGTCAAAAGTTTTGAAAACAATAAAATGTGTCAAACCTAGAAAAGAGGCTTGCATGAGCTTAAACAAGAAATTGTAATGGGAAATGTATCAATATGGTACCTAGGTTCAGCATCACATTATATATTTTTTATGAGGAAGTTTGCTGTGCTTCAATATAATATTCAGTGATTGTGCTAACTCATCTTCCCACACTATTCCTTAAATTAGATTACAATTTCACACCAAAATCTGAAGTGAAATCAATTTTGCAACCGAACACCCTGTATATGTAATAACATGAAAAAAAATCCATTAAGAATGCAGAGTAAAAAATGTTTCCCCAACATTTGTCTATATGTAAGCCAGGCCCATGAAATCTGTTTAGTGTCACTAGCAGCCATTTGGAATGTACATTAATCAAAACTGACATTCCTCTTTATATTGAAAGCAAACGTTGAGCATTGCTACCCTCTCGTGTGCTGAAAGATAACTCTTAATGTAAGGAGTTACCAAACTTTTTTGGAGGTAGGGACTTTAATTACTGTGCAAGTCCAACGAATGACTTTATTAGCAATATATTTGATATGCAGAATTTCCAGACTTTGAATAAAAGGGTGAAAATCCTCTTATATAAATCTGCTTTAGATAGTCTGGCACCAAAATATTCATAACCTTGTCAATTTGAAAGGCTTTAAAAAACCTGATCTAATTAACTACAACAACGTAATCTTTAATAATAGCATTATGCTGTACACAGTTTTTTTGTCACCAGGAATATTAACTGATTGTTAGCATGTTCACTTAAATTAAGGTCATATATAATTATCTGTATACACGTGCAACCAACTTGAGCTACAGAACAAGAAGAGCCTCTACATGTTATCACCACAAGTACCCCTTTCAAAATGCAGATAAACACCAGAAAGATAACTCCAAAGCTTAGGGGACAAATTGTACAATTAATCAATTATTTGATAAAAATCACTAATCAATTAATATTAATTTAAATTTCACTCTGGTTATTCAACTCAGTTTGATTTATCAGATCTAATTTTGCAAAAACATTTCCTTTGATCCCCATAGAAATGTAGAGATTTCGATTTTTCTGCTCATGTAAATTATATGCGCTAAACCCACACTTTGTTCAGTTTTCCTAGGTAGCTGAAAAACTTCAAGACAACAGTTCATCTAATAAAAATACCCATGGAAGGGTACTGCTACTGAGGAGACAGATAAGCATGGACAGAGTCTTCAAACAAATCAAGGTTACCACCCAATTCTGTCGACCTGAGAAACTGTTACAGTTATTGACATGCACTGAGCTCTGGACTATAGAAGATGAGGACCCAAGCAAAGTCATAAATGAAATAAATAAATGTAAATATACAGGACTGGGGACTACAAGCAAAAAGCAATCCGATCAATGTAATTGTAACCTGGGACAAACTGGTTTTACACACCATGCAGAACCGGAAGACGTGAGAATGGGAGACTTTCAGTGTTACTCACCTGCGAAAGACCCAGGTATATGGATACGGTTTCTGAGATGTAGAGAAACCTCCCCTCCTTGTTTAGTGCAAATACAAATCCATCCAGAGACTGTGAGAGAGAAGAGAGCGTAGGAAGTCAGGGGATGCACTGACCACTATCTGTCCAGAACAAAGAAGTACAAGGAAAATGATGAAGTGAACACATATCATAACATACATAATCCAAATGAGTTCCCTGCGACATAAAACTCTCCTCCTGAAAATGTAAGGTCTGCAAGCTGTTACCATGCATCACTTGCATATCGCTATTATACTGTAGGATGAGTGAATATTAGAGATATACACAGTCTGTACGGCAACACTAAAGCGGAAATATGATATATATCATTCACTATTTCATGCATGTTATATACAAGTAAGTTATTTACATATATCTTCCAACAATTATATTCAAGCCTGAAACTGTCTCTAACATCGGCTTAAATTCCCAAGGATACACAATAATTCTCTGGTCTGACAACAGGGATATTTAGACTGAATCCGTCTAAAACCTGCAGCAATTAAGATACTGAGGGCATAAGGGTTAATTACATGTGTTATCCCCCCAGTGGCTCAGATAATCTATAGGTCCAGCTAACCGCAAGTAAATTGCAGAAGATTGCTGTAAGTCAAAAATGCAAGGGGGGGTCAGCGGATGCAAGTCATTGTGCACAATGTCAGCACTGATGTGATCACCTTTTTTATTTAAATGAGGATTACAGCGGCATCCATGCGGCGGCGGCGGCGTTGGCAGCGCATCCCGTTTTATTTGCGACTTTAAAGGAGCGGCAGCTGGCGCGGGGAGAGCACGCTCCTGCCGATAAAGCAGCCGAGCCCTGGGGCTATTTACAGTGAGCTGCTATGCGGCTGACAACACCGACTCCCAGCGAGGCTGCTGTAGCCAGGCTCCCAAAACACACATCTGCCGCTATCGCCCTCCCCGTATCGCGCTGTGCGTTACACGGCTAATCATATTCAGCTTTGTTGACTGGCATTAGTACTGAAAAAATGGACGTTTTGGACTAAAAAAGCGCAAGCTTGTTATATCGATGCACCTTCCTTATGAGAGAACTTTTTTTAAAAAAAATAATAAGAAACATTTTAAGCAGCATTCAATAAAACCATACACAAGATTAAAGATTAACTTCCAAATTAAAATGTGGTTACTGCGAAACATTGAAAACCACCTTTCACCACTTTAGAAGAATTGCGATAAAGAAGAAAGCAGCAGCCTCTTTAAAATCTACAGAAATCATTTACAAAATGTTCAAGGTTTGCCTTTAAAATAAGCATGAACTGCTTGATGTGTTAGAGTCGGTATTACAAAGTATTAAGCCAGACAGGATCACTGCCAGCAATTTACAACTGCTCTTCACAGATGCTGCACTGATTAAGTTAGAAATAAAGGAAAGATATGAACCACGGCAAAGGCACATGCCGCAAAGGGCCCTGATGCCCACGGTCTGCTGGCACCATCCTCGTGGTCCTCTAAACAGCACTGCTATAGGATTCCTGACAGGTATCTCTTTGTAAATATGTGACACTGCTACACTTTTTTTTTTTACAGTTTTTATGCAAACTTAATAAAACGTATTAACTCAGGCACACTGTCCTCAGCTTAACTGCATGGTTTTGCATATGACTTTCGCATCTTTTCATGTATTACTGTGGCAGCAAGGCACAAGGGTACACCAAAAATCCAATAAAAGCACAGAACATGGAGAAAGGGGCAAATATAACACCTGAAACTATTGATTCCAGGCTCATCGGAAGCGTGTGAGCTGATATAACAAACCATCTTGCTAATCATTTCTGTATTTAATTTGATCACATGGCTTTAGAAATGAATGGGATAACACACAATGAGACAGACAGGCCCTTCCTGGCAAAGTGAATCTGCCGCTTTTATCGCCGTTTTATAGGTGAATGGCCCCCGTCCCAGGAGCTCCAGCAGGTATTCTGTCTCTGTTCATCCCTCCCACCCAATGGGACGCCTCACTCAGCTTCTCTGCAGTGAGCGTTGTGAGGCTGGGGGCTGGGAGAGGTTGCAGCACACTGTTCCTCAGGCACTATAGTGGAGGCCTCTATCCCCCCCCAGGGTTTAACCCCACCTGTCAGCCAAAGCCCCGCCAGCCACCCCTCTCCTGCCTCAGATAATGTCTTGCTGCTCCCTGCGCTCCTCTTTAAAGTGGGAAGCATCTGCAGTGCTGGACGGCCAGGCCTCCGGAGAGGATCCCTTGGCGAGGGCTCCCGTCTGCCATGACAAACGGCTGCTGTTTACAGGCTAACCGCTGCGTAAAGCACGCAATAAATCAGCGCAGGAATAAAGTTCGGGTTACATTAAGGGATGTCTTTGATGTCGTTTATTTAGAGCAAACAGTGAGCGTGCCCTTTCCCGTGGCATGGCCCCGGTTAGGCGCCCCCCGCTGGCACTCGGAGGAGGCACCACCCGGCCCATGCCGACATGTTCCCTGTCTGACATGTTGCATAGGTGACACGGGGGACTCTGGCCGTTTGGGTGTCAGCATATCCACCATCCCATAAGCACCCTCCCTGGACATAAACACGTGCCGCCTTTGCGCCCCCCTCCGACTCCCCCCGCCGTTCACTGTAAACCCATTACTTGCAGCCGGGAAAGATAAACAGAGCGCGATGATATCACTTGCCACAAATCAAAATAAGCTCTGTCTACAGTAAGCCGGCTGGCACTCTCAATTATGGAGGCAAAGATACCACATGGAGAAATGAAGGGATCTCCCAATCAGCAAATGCAGTGCAGACGGCAGCCCTTGGACATGCAGATGCACTCTCTGGATCATTCCCAGGTTACTGATAATACAGCTACATATAATTAACGCTTCGGCATTCAAACCTACTCATTCAAATACACTATTACTTTTTGCCTATACCTATAATGTACAGATTACAGCAGGAATTACAGGAGTGTGCATATGACTGGAAAAAATGTAAAAAGACATCAGTATAGGCACTGCTTTTCCACTTCCTAGTGAAACAATGGCATATTATCTGTGATATTAGAGAAATGTCCTAAACATGTACTTCCACATACGGGTGGATGCAGTGAATACAGCCAAAATTCCTCTCCCACAACAGGTGAAGGAGCTGCAGTTCAGGCTGCAGTTTAAATATTCACTTTCCAGCATGCGCTGCCTCCTGCTGGCTACAAATAGGCAGCCTTGTTGGCAGCCTTGTTGTCTGTAAACATGCAACTCTACGGTGGGAGCAGATCGCGGGAGAGCCAACAGACTGGCTGTTTAGTGTGGAACAGCGAAATCTGGCTGCTTTTCACACCGCATTCAAACGCCGCGCCGTTCCGAATTTTGAATGAGCGAACATTTCATGAAGAGGGGGAAGTGATATTCTGCTAGTCTATAAACATTACGGTGGTGGAAGCAGGAATCAGCTAACATGAATAAAGCCTAACATATGGGTCCCAGGCAACCACTGACTCTCTGAGTCATAAAGCCAGAAGGCTCATGCGTTTCTGAATCCACTCAGTTTGCAATTTATACTGAAGAAACAGAGGGCAAATCTTCTCCTGAAGGACAAGAAGGCCACATTCATCTGTAGGGCACCCCATCCAGAAGAAGCGCTCGGGTGTTACCAAGCTCAGCGGAGGCAGGCGTAGATGGGGCTCATTGACTATTAACATTCCATTAAGTATGAGGTCAGACAAAATGCAAGATGCTTAGAGACACCGGGCAGCTGGCGAAGGGGCTGCCACATGTTGGCATCGATCCCCCCCAACCTTCTCCGCCCCTCTGCTAAAGCAAAACCATGGCAATTAACAGCTCCAGCAGGGTTTGTCAAATCAGCGCTTATTGACTCCGCATCTGATGAAGAGATGCTCAAGGCTCTCGCCTCTGAACACCAGAGAGGGGCCAAGAGCGCAACCGAATCGCCATTATTAAGCAATCTCTCACCCCGGCACTCTCAGCGAGGAAGATGTAGAGGGCCCTCCAACTCGATATACAAGTCAAAGCAATGGGATCAGCTATTACACACAGACCCTTTCTTTCACAAATCACTTCATTTACCATGAGGTGTTCAAGCTGGATTTATGAAAGTGCGTCCTGGCTGGGAGAGAGCGCTATGTGCGCCTCTGCATAAGGGATCGAGACCAGAGGAACCTAAACTGCCAACTGAGCGGTGAGACATATTCTTCATTGAAGTCGATATTTAAGGCTGACAAGCCGAGCTGGAGCGTGCATATACAGACCAGTGTATTGATTTATTTATTGGAAGCGCTGATGGCTCAGGCAATGTGCGAATCACTCATTTTTTTCCTACATTCAAGGCCTTTTCAAAATCAGGCAACGGTTATTGTACCAATTTTATTTCATGCTCAAGCCAGAGAAGAAAGAATCTTTGCTTATGCCGGCAACGACATATTTATTGGCTCCGTTTAGAGCACAATGACCTGTCACTGACAGGCGCTTTATTATAACACGGCCTCCACGCAAA
>JAODJW010000026.1:5673284-5697315 GCA_026777045.1 Hyperopisus bebe
CCCGGCCTCCCCCCCCCCCCCCCCCCCCCCCCAAGTCCTCCATGCCGCTCTGGCCTCAGCTGCTACCTCGTTGTGCTGAGCTCATCCTGGCTGCTCCTCGCAGCTTTGCAGGCTCACATTTGGCACTTTGGAACACACATTCAGCGCGAACTGGAGACAAACCAAGGACTTCAAACAAAATGTTCCATAAAACCAGTTTAATTGGATCTTGTACAAAGGCTAAAGAATTAGCTTATTTTTGGAGGGATGTCTACGCAGCAGAAATTGTGTGCTATGGTTTTTGTATGTAAATTCTGTTTTATTGATATACAAGGCATTTTCTGATTAATGAGATTAATTAAGGCAATCACTATATATATATATATATATATATATATATATACAGAGATTTTTTTAACTTGTACAGTCATCATCATAGCAGACATTATTTCTTCATGAACAATAAAATAAATGTTGGGATTTTTGCTTGGATTCTGTAATTGCAATTTTCACTGTAACAGTAATACAATGCAGAGAAAATTCCATTCCTCATATCCAGATTAGTGAGCCCACAAAGTCCACAGTTATCTTTTAGAGAAAGCCTTTTTCCTTTTCCTGTTTGTCGACAAAGCCTAACTAGACAGCTGTTGCATTATGTTTGCATTGGTGTCTAGGGGTATATCATGGGAGTGTGATCCAGACCTTTTTTGAGCTGATGGTTCCACCATAGTCAGTGGGTTTTGTTTTTTTGCCACTATGGAAAGTTCTTTGAGGGTGACCAGCCAACATTGCTGTTGCTTCCTTCCCACGTGCTTGGATTTAATTAAGTGATAACAGTCACCTTGGGGTGACTGCACTAGACAATAATATGTTGGTGAAGGGAAAATGCTGAAGAGAGCAGGCTACAGTGGCTTTATCTTAGCAAAAAGCACCTCCAACTAATTCCACGTTATTACTGAACCAGGTTAAGCACACACACTTCAAGAGTTGGGAAAAGGTACTGGGAATTTCAATCCTTCTAATTTGGGGGTTAAAAAGGATTGGTTCAACCCTAAGAAGATTAATTATAATTTGACAGCTTATGTGTTTAAACGAAGACTTAATACAGCCATCTGGTATTCATGCATACAATCAGAGACTCACCTGTAAGAACTGTACAAAATGAAAACCATGTAAAATCCATGGAAGGATTAACCAAGTCAAAGGCGGCTCCAAGGAGAGGATGCAAACTGGAGATTTTCAGTGTAATTAATGTTCCCTTTATGAAATCTTGCATGTTTATCAAGAGCAGGGCTGATTAAATTATCAGATGAGAACACTTCATTAATTCAAAGTCCCGACCCAATCGGAAACATTGGAGGGGACTGGCAAGGAATGATCTGGAATGAGGTATTACACTCTAAGCTTCAAAGTTACCCAGGAAGACACAGAGAAGTATAGTGCCAGAAGTAGTGCATAATACTACACAACTGTGTGAAACCCTAAATTAAAGTTACAGCAATATTAGCATTAAAATGATTCTTTTTATATTGCCTTAAAAAGATAGCAATAAAACATACATAGGCGACTAATCATTTCACTGAAATTTGTTCCATTAGGTTTATATTTAAAACACTATATCAGTGTAATGTTTAAATACGTATTTCTAAAAGGTCACCCTAAAAGAGCAAAATGGAGTATATATGCAATGCTTTTAATTATATAAACTTAAGGATCTTTATTATTTGCTCACAGTTGATAATAAATGTATATACAAGTGAAGACACAAAGACAAAAGACAAACTTTCTTCTCGATCCCTGGTGGTATATATAACATATTCTTTTCTTTGTGTCTATACATTGTGCTGGGTTTTGTATTCTCTCTTGGGAAACTTGTGCCTGTTGATTCCAGGTTGCCACTGACTCTGCCCACTTAATAATGCCTCTACAGCTTGTATCATTCCAAAGCCAGGCTGATCCTATAGCTTCCCCCCTTGCTCTTGTTTCTGGGCCTGGCAGCACTTCTACATAAATCGGCTCCTTCACAGCTGTATACTTGTTATGTATTATTTGCCTCATCTGCATGTCATTTTGGAACAACATGAATAAATGTAAATGCATATGATACATAAATATTTGTTATTCTATCAAAATTAACTAGCTTCTAGAAATCAAATGTAAAGACCAAGATTCACTGTATTTTTTTCCCCCATAAATTTAATTTTCATTGACCGGCTTGCACACTAATCACCAGCAATATGTAGCTGAAGCTGCCTACTAAGTGCAAAATCAAAACATGATTATATGCTGCTTTTAGTTAGTTTTAATAGAGCCCTTTAATTCCAAGGCTATTATTTATTTCTGAGGGCTCCCAGTGATCTGCAAAGTGCAAATGTGAAATACAGAAATGCCCAGAGCGATAATCACCAGGGCAGGGAAACCTGCTTCGTGAGGGTAGGGATGAATCCACAAAGTGTACACACAGACGCACAGTGTGCACACACCCTCACAGCGAAATGAGCAGAGTGATGTGATGCTTCTTAAGAAATCACACAGGGCCTGACCACCGCAGTCTAATTATGCTAATTGCTTCAATGCCCTTGCTTTATTTATGTGCAGCAGCTAAGATAAATAAAAGGAAATTGCTTTGGATCTAACTGTATTCATTTCAGAATGCAAACTAGCCAGTGTTTGTTATGAGATTGCTGATCTGTTTACCCCGAAAGTCTGCAGGTAATTGCAGTTTTGATTGTACATTTATTTCTCTATGTGATGGTCCCAGGACTGCGCCTGTCTCCGTCTTTATAATTAAATGCTTTGTAGTATTTAAACTTACTAAACAGCGGAAAAAGAACAAACATTTGCATATTAAACACAAGAGGGATACTTCATTAGGGGATATGTACTGTATATTTTTTCAAGATGGGGTTACTCGACCTTTGTTTAATTGTGCCAATAAATCAGTTCATTGTCAGTGACTCTGAACACTGTATTTCAAAAGGGGAGAGAAAGAGTGATGGAGCAACCCCCCCCCCCCATTCACAAATGGTGCAGACTGAGAAGAGAGCTGGACGCGTGTCTGATCCTCCTCCAGCCTAGACGCAGATGTCCACATCTTCTGTGAATATGCTGCACCATATGCACCTCATATGCAGCTCTCCAGCACATCTCAGAATGTCATCACGTCAAAAAATGCAAAGCCTTGTGTTTTTTTTTTCTCCTTTCTGAGTGGTATTATGGCATTTCCGTGATCAACAGACACACTCTTCTTTTTGCACAGCTGAGGTGTGCTATCAGGCAGAAGAAACTATGACACTGAGTTTCTACAGACTCTGCCAATAACAGTGCTATCCAAAGATAAAAAAAAGCACTGGATACAATTTGGGACAAATTCATATGTATAATGCATTATATTTATATAGTCTAGGTTGTTTAATTGTTTAAATAATTACACCAATTCTTTAATAAAAAGGTGCAGTAATACAAATGCTACTTAAAAACATCACAGTATATTTAAATTACAAACTGCAATACAAATCTGAGGAGAAAAGGCATTTTGTCTGAGGTCCATGCATGGCACAGTCAGTAGACATAAAAATGCCAGTGAAGAGATGACCATTGATTTATCAGCTAGGTGAGAGCAGATTTCCATTGCTTTACGTATCCTTGCGATTGTCATCTCATCTCTACAAAATCAAAATGCATTATTACTAGAAAACAATTTTTAATAATTGCTGGAGTTTGGAAGGCATGGCTGTCTTCTTTAATTATGCACTGCATAACACAAATATGCCAAACATTATGAAATGTCAATGAGGATGTAGCCGAAAGCATTTCGGAGCACCTTTACGGGTGCCTTTGGACCCAAAATTGATTTGAAAATCCATAATTGAATTTAATTTAGAGGAAAGGGATGAAAGTAGCATGTGACATTTATTGATTTAGACATGTTGAATTCATCCTACAGCAGTCTGCTAAAGTTAGATGTACTGTATAGATATATAGATATATGTATAGATATATACAGAGAGTGAGAGAGAGAGAGAGAGAGAGAAAAAGAGAGAGCGACACACACACACACATGCACACAACTATAATCAATTTGTACTTTTACTGTTTAATTGCCCTGCAAGCAGTACAAATGTAATGAAATCTGATACATGCCCACAGTAAGAGGACATTCTCTGACACAATCAAACAGTATGGGTATTTCAAAGATACAAATTCACTAAACAGCATGTTTTTGGGCTGCGGGAGGCAACTGCAGTACTGGGAACAAAAAGTCAGTGGACACAAGGATATGCAAATTCCACACATATGGTGCTGGGGCCAAGAACCAAACTCACAACTGATAGCCTTCTACATTTACGTCTAAGATTTAAATATGAAGATACAAATGTAGACCAAACATGAGCAACTTTCAAGAAATTAAGCATTCACTGACTTGTTAGGTTACAAAAGTACTTTGAGTTTCCAGGAAGTACTGCAGAGCAGGTCAATGTATAAATCTGCTTATCTCATTAAGTTTACTACATGGCACTCCTTCAACACATCCTTTCCAGTGAGAAAAAGATGGGCTTTGTTATGCTCTCTATTCCCCTGCTGTCTTTAGACAAGTGTGTTGATTTATTTATTGTATTTTGCAAGTCTCCCATCTAAAGCAAGGAACAAACGTGCCAACCGCTGGAGACTCCATTGACACCTTCTTTTCATACCTGAGTGAAAAAATGAGCCTCTGCCCTGCAATACATTCATAGGAAATCAGCCACATAAAAACTGAAATGGGACAAGTTCCCAGAGGTGCTCACTTCTTCGGGGAGGAAGCGAAATCAATGGAGAAAAACTCCTTGTCTTTTGTGAAAAATCAAGATTCAGCAAAAGTTTTGTCTGGGGAACTTTGCCTGCTATGAGCAGGGGATTAAAGGCACATTAATCATTCCAACAAGTCTTACGTTTCTTTAATACAATGATTCTACACAAAACCAAGACCTCCACAATCTCTCGCATAAAGCCTATCACTCAGTGGTGCTGTAAGTGTAGTATGCCCTCAAGGGTAAGATAAGCCATCGCCACAGTTCCATATTTTGTTAAATCACTGTAGCCACATTAGGTTGAATGGAAGGGAGTCTTTGTGACGGAAGGAATTGGATTGTGCTGCCTTGGTTGATGCTTATCGGGTTGCTAAAGAAGGGATTCATTTTTTGTCGGTATTGCCCTCAACACATCCTTAAGGAAACCGTCTTGAACTTGTCTTTGTTTTGAAGAGCCCTCAGACCACTCTGGTGTAATCTGGGTTAAACATCTCAGGCTTCAGGGAGCGTTTCTGCGGCACCCTGCCCCACGCTTACAAAAAATACCCAGTCTTTTCACTAGACTCCTCGAGAGGATAGGTTGCATCTCCGGACAGATTACAGAAAATCCACACATGCCAATACTGTGAAACAGAAGCTAGAATTGTTTAAGAGAAACCACATAAAGACCTAACCCAACAAAATGACTGATTAAACCACATCATTAAATGGTTTGGAAAAAAAATGGGTCAACATTATTAAGCTATTTCAGTCTGGATGAAAAAAATTAAAAATAAAAAGCCTGAAAATATTTAATAAAGCAAGGGATTCTGGAAACTCATTTGAAAGCATGTGTGTATTTTTGGAAACCTCCCCCCTTTTGGGTTCTAAGTTAAAGCTGCAGTATTTATAGCAAAAGCTGCTTTATGAGTCTATGAGAGTAACACTAAAATCTGGCAAATACCGATATGTTTGTAAGCGAAATGCAGGGCATATGAAACAAGAATGCAAATATAGCCAAGTGTGACCCTCACATAAATGTTCAGGCCACCACCAAACATGGACCTCTGCCAGAAGAACTCAAATGACAATAAACTGCATTTAAAATACTGCACTAGGATGGTTCTTCTTTCGGATAAACTTGTCTCGCATCCCCCCAAAATGCTATCCAGTGTGTCTCTGATGTCGCTTCCCCTGAGTGGCTCTGCAGTTCTGAAGTGCGTTTAGAGACTATGGGGATAAGCACACGGTTCAGTCAGACTGACAGATGATTGGATCGGATGTCTCCAGTTACCCACCATGATTGAAGGCTAGGTATCTGCTCCTCAAGCCATTTAAAAGACCTCAAGCACAGCCCCCATCAAATATAGATCTGGTCTCCTTTTCCATTACTGTGGGAACTGCTATAAACTTCTAAATCACCTGAAAAACCATTTTGGTTTGTTTAGGAGCTGAACTTGATGGTAGACATGCAGAAATGTTGTTTGTGAGAATCCCTTTGGTCAGATCACTAAATAAAAACACATGAAACAGGGATTACACAGGCAAGCAGTGGTTATTTTGGGATGGGGTAGAAAAGCGCCTGACCTCAGAAATGCAAACACAGAATAAAAATGTGTGTCATTTTGGAGCAAAAAGACAAAATACATAAACTCCGACAGGGAATTCAGGAATATTGTCAGAGTTACTTGTCAAAACAAAACTAATTCATGATCTTTTCTGGAAGAGGGAGAAGATGGAACTAATCAATACAGGAAAAGCTAATCTCCTGTCTAAGCATTATGGTCTGTTCCCAGTCCCCTTCGTATGCACTGTCCAGGGTGAGATAGGAAAAAAAGTACTTTTATATGATGGAGAATTTACCTTACACTCTACATTTATATTTCAATATTTTAATTGTAAAAACAAGTAAAATATACAAAAGACCAGCTCTGTGACTTCACCATTCTATAGAGGGTGGAATCAATATAAGAGAACCTCGTTACATTTTACAGTAGGGAGCCACGACTTCCACAGGGCAAGATTTTAAGAATAAGATTAGCATCTCTGATAAACATCAATGTCTATGAGTCCGATTGGGAGCTTTGAAAAGACTTAAGCACACTGCAGGGCTGTGTGTTTCTTGTGAGGGGTTTGCCCATCTGCCAGAGGGTAGCGTTTGGTGCTGCTCTGGCACCTGTCCTGGCTTTTAATGTGCCCATGTGTGTGGTCCAGTGCCTAGTTCTAGGCTGCTTTTAGTTCCAACCGGAGTTACTGTATATAGTATCAGTAAATGACCTTGTAGCACTAAGCTAGCCACAACATATGGTCACTTGCAGTACACCTCATGTGCATAAATAATAAGCATAAGAACAAAGTAGATCAATTGAAAAAAAAAATTATATATATATATGTGTGTGTGTGTGTGTGTGTGTGTGTGTGTGTATGTGTAATATTACATTCATGTTTCTTTAAAAGCACAGGTACACGTGAGGTGTTTCCCTAGCATAGCAAATTAGAGAGAACTCAGCTTTTTACTTATTTATAAATTGTTCAGGGGTGTATCTCCTGGCAAGATAAAATAAACAACACAACAAGGAGCACTAGCTTAAAAACTCCGAAACACAAAAGGCGCTTGGACAGTTTGCCTTGATGAAGGCTCTGTCGAGAAGTCAAGGATGGGGTGGCTCTCCACTATAACAAATGTAGTGACAGGTTAAGATCAAGGGCCGTGCTGACATTCTCACTGCAAAGGTCAATGCATGGTGGGGCCTGCAATGGAGAAATGAGAGCTCTCCCATCATTGCCAAGGCAAAAGGTCAGACACAAGCTGATTGGTGATAGAACTATCAAATTAACCAATCAATACACAGCTTAGATGGGAGGAAGCAGGCCCCCAAGGGAAAGCGGCCAGGCCAAATGCCAGTACGTCAATAGCTCAGTGCCAGAATGAGGCAGTACAAGCATGAGCTGGAGCCCCCAGAATGTGACTGCTCTGAAAACAAGCATGAACAGTGTGAGCCATGTGACAGCTCTCTGCTGACTGGGTACATAAGAACAGTTAATCTTCAAACAGCAACACCACACCCACCACTGATGTATGTTTGAGAGGGCTGTTTACTTTTTAGATCAGCTGGTTACTTGGTTCCACTAATTAGAACAAATTTATTCTTGCTAATTTCTTAATGTGCACATGCATGTATAAAGAGGATTTTTTTCAATAATCTGGAAAAAAAAAAACTTTTTTCAAATGCAAAAGACTTAAGAAATTATCATAAATGGTATTGTTTGCATTAAGAATTACATAAAAAAGATTCTATGTACAAAGATAAAATACTCTCTGGCGAAAAATCATCAATCCTGGACACACAATTCACCAGCTCCAAATAATGTCCTCACGTATTTCAGTGCAACGGTGTGTGTGTGTGTGTGTGTGTGTGTGAATTTGTAAATATTACATTGTGGGGAGCAGATTTCCCCACAATGTGATAAAAACCTGTAACCTTTTACCAATTTTAGAAAAATCCATGAATGCTATTAAAAAAATGAAATGCCCAAAGTCTTGTATTTTGTTTGGTTACTTATGGTTAAGGTTAGGGCTGTGTAAGGGTTAAGGGTGTCCTAGTTAGGATAAGGGTTATGCCCATAGAAATGAATGGATGGTTCCCACAAAGATATGAATACAAGCATATGTGTGTGTGCACGTCTATAATGTGTGTGTAACACAGCTTTCATTACTCCCAGGGCTTCACTGCAAGGGGTAGCACTAAATATGCTTAATTTATCACTGATGTAATTCACAGATGAGAGTTACCATCATAGATTCATTACCATCATTCCTGCATGCTGTGCTCCCAGGTGTGAAGAAAACAAACTAGAGACTCCGTCATTGACAGTACAGATCAACAAACCCACACATCAATCCTCAAATTCTCAAACAACAGTTTCTGGAGAGCGACAACACAAAACCTTCAGGAGAAGAATCCGTTTATCATATCTGGAACCTTACAGCAATAATTTCTGGCTTTTTTTGTTTTGTGCGAAAATGGTCTGAAATAACGACATTTGAAGATTAAAAACTACATCAATTCAGGCTACGGCACTGTTTTTTTAAATAATGCGTTGCCTGACAGCAGTACCCTGTGACCTCACACACCCTCCACACAACCATCTCTCTCCCCCACAATGCACCACACCACAGCATGATCATACATCAATGCTGCACTCAGCCATAAGCATGTGGGATTGATTCAGCCAATCGATGGGAGGCACGTCCACATCACAGAGAAATCCAGGCTTATTCACACGTTAGCCTGCCTTTCCCCCCCACAAGCCAGCCTTAATGAGCCTGACCTTCCGGTTTCCTCTAACGGCCTGGTTATTATTTATTGAAATTTTAGAAAACAATATTAACTGGGAATTTGGGAACTAAAATACACAAAAATACAAATGAATTGTATTTCAGCGGTGTGAAATTGAATGACAATAGGAGGGGTGGAGCTTGTGTTTTTCCAGCATATCTAGCAGGCTGTGGTAGGGACACACTGGGACGTCTAGAAATAGAGTTCTTAGGGCAGACTTAGTGCTGGCAACTGAGAAAGATGAGGGAACCATCTCTTCTCATCACTCAAACATCAGCTACGTTTCTCTATCAAATCATAATGAAGCTGCAATTAAATCAACTTTCGCAGTTACATTGGTGTCAGGTGGGAGGGCAGGTTTTTACTGGATAATTGATGCAGTGTTGCAGACACAAACACCATCAGGTGGAATCGAAGGGTACTTGCGTGAGCATTAAATGTTTAATAGAAGCCTCTAATTACACATTTATCATTCTTCTGCATTTTAAACACAGAGGTCATGTAAAGTGGTACATAATGTATTTCAAAGTTTAATAAAAGTGCTTTTAGGAGGCATTCTTCCCTAAAACAAACCCACCCTGCAAAGATATTAAAAATGTTTTTCATACACCAATCATATTAAACTCATTCATTTAATTAATAGTATTAAAAGTAACACTACTAAAAGAAAATATATATATGTATATATGTAATATATATATACTGTATATATATATATATATATATATATATATATATATGTGTGTGTGTGTGTGTGTGTGTGTGTGTGTGTGTGTGTGTAAAATACCACATTCTTTAACAGAGATAATTCTACTGTACAACCATAGCTACAAGAAAATACTTTTAACAATACAAATGCTGGTACTTCAGCATGAAATGTTCATATAACACTTCCCCAGTTCCTAAAATAAATAATGTGAAAATGAAATGACATATGCCTTCAAATATCACCAGTGGAAAAGGAATTGCACAGTACGGACTGCTACAGAATGCATTTTTTAGTATGTATTTTGTTCCCTGTTGTGTGAGTCCTGCATTTCCATTTCTATAATATTCAAATTCACATTTAATTAATTACTACCGTAATTAATTATATGGAAAATGAGAATCTGATTTCTTGACTCCATTCAGGACCCTGCATTAATAATAAAATAAGATAAAACTGATGATACTTATAAGCCATTGCTCATGTATTTGATATTCTGTATGAGAGATTGAGAAAGACAAATGGATTTTTACTGGGTGATGTTCATCCAAATGGAAATACTTCAAACAAGCAACCTTCATTTGCATATGTTTTCCTGTTATTCCTAAAGTTGCATTTAAGAAATCCAAAGGCATTTCAGTACCTGCAACTAATAGGCTAATAATTAATGCACACTGTATAATTTTGTTTTATTTAGACAGAATTAAATGCAATTTAAGTAAAATTAGCATGTGGAAGTATAAGGATTCCCTAAAATTGCTGCAAATTTGTTGTATGCTTATAAGTGGTATAGCAACTTTGTCAAAACAAAATGATTAAATGGAATTTCAGAGTTGATCTCACTTAGAAAATACAAACTTGTGGAAAGTCACAGATAATATGAAAATGCGCAATGAGATATTGCTGATTGGGAATGTTATTTTGATTAGATTCAAATATGACTTGCACTTGTTCATCCATCCATCCATCCATTCTAAGCAAGAACACTTTTTTAAAAATGTAATTTCTTCTCATACTATTTTTGTTCTATGATCCATAGATATATCATACTGTGGACATGTTTTAGGTAGCATCAATGTTTTCTTTTTTTAAAAAAAAATTATCTAATTAAATAATAAATTAGCTTTTTGCAGATAATCTTAGGCCCCAGCCATAGAAATCCCCAGGATGTGTGCAGTAGCCATCCCTGAGCAGAAAGAGGTGCCCCTCATGTCTGACCACATGGAGCTCTGCTCGTGCTCTGCCATGAATCCTTGCAAACAGCAGTAATAGAGGTACAGATGTAGTAATTAAGTGACACCTCCGAGACCCATTCATCTCCTGACCATTGTCTGTTGACTCTAGTCACAATCGAGAGAGAGAGAGAGAGATAGAGAGGGAGAGAGAGAGGGCAGGTAGCAACATAAATAATATGGCTCTGTTTTCATCAGGATTTGGTACAGTATTTCCCCTCACATAACCTGATCATTTTTAATCTACCTAAATCACTAATTATAACTATAACACAAGTGCTTTACTAAGGGCAGGGCATTATACACCATGTATAGATGCATAAGACAACCATAACAAGCACATGAATTATGCCATTAGTACTGATGATAGTATGAAATTTTAAACATGAAAATATGGGGGAAAAGGGTTCTAAAGTGCTGATTTTTGAGGATCCAGCCTGTCACTTAGGTAGCAGCAGTAGCCAAAGCAGCATTCTGGCTGGGGAGGGGCATTAGCAGCTGTCTGACAGCCATGTAAATGGGTATTGATCCTTACTGTGTTCATCCCGACGGATTGTCAAACATGGGACGGCATCTCAGTCAACAGCTGTCCGCGAACCTCACACCGCTTCTCAGGGAGACAGCGCCTGTATGGCGCTTATTGGGGAGTCATGCATTGACACATCCGATATCCGGACGCCACTCTGATTCCAGCTTTGCGCAATGCTGCTCCTTCATGCTGTTTGTATTGTTTATGCTATTACAGCTTCCGCCACATCCTGTGCGAACACACTGAGATTGCCTGAAATACTTCTGCTGAGTCTGGTTTTCTTCTATTTTTTACAAATAAGAGAGTACATTTCCACATGAACTAATCGCTTATCAAAAACACCAGTAACATTAATTTACTGATGTGTATCCAATTCTGTATAAAATACTATTTGCCATATTTTAAAACACATTTTTAGTGCCCATTTAGCGTATTACCTACTGTGGGGTTATGTCAAAATTTTAGAAGTAGTAAATCCTTAACAAATATGTGCTGGCATTTTTCAAGAATAAATGTGCAATCTATTTTACCAAGGAGAATTGCTTTGACCAAGAATAATTTATCACAGATGAGGATTAGATATTCTAAATAATATGGGGTTTTGCTGTATGCAACAGGAAATTGCATTTAGGACAAGAGGAGGAGAAAGATGGTGCAAGCTACGGCTGCTGTGGTTCTGGAAGTGCACTGGCACAACTCAAGTTCATACAGACATCATAATGGAGATGAGATGCGAGGCTCTTCCATCCTTGCTACATTATGCAAAAGCATTGCTGCTAATAAATCTTTCCAGCTAATGCATTCCAGATGGAAATGGCATCTCTCTGCTTTAACCTTCCCAAACCCGTCCATAGAGTCCTCCCCGCACCCCATCCTCCCTTATCTGCCTTTGATTGAAACGGCAACAATAACACTTGACAGTTGTGTAACATCATTACTGGTGGGTTATTGTCTATTGGGTGTTGTGCAAACTAACAAAAACACACTGACAGGCGCAGGGCTGCAGGCCGAGTCGGATGGCTGTCAAAACAGGTGAGACGTCTTTGTCCATCTCATGCCTGATTGATGCTTGTGCCGTGCCTGACCTGCGATATTTACAGTATGTTATTTCCATTTAATTTTTCCCTTGCAAACTATGCTTCTGTCCATGATAAATGAGAAAACTGCGCTGGAATTGGCCACATCTTCCTTTCCGAGCCTTGCAAGAACAATTACATATTATTTATACATTGTTAGGGGTCTCTTTCTATATTTTACACACCTCAAGTAAGACTCCCAGTGGAAAAGGATCTTAATTGGGTCCTTTTGAAAGAGTTTATTTCCATCTCTAACACCCCTCAGCTTTAATATGCCCATTGATAAATGTTAATCAGATATGGCGGGTCTGATAAGAAAGCATTGCAGGGAGGGGACGGCCACTGAAGAGTGCTGTTCTTCAGAAGCTATCTGGAGGCTGATAGGACGCACAGCTAAAATTCAGAGAAGACCTCTAACAGAGTCAGCGGAAGCCCTAACCTGTGGTGCTCTGGCTTGTGTGGCCCCCAGCCCTCTCTGCATGCTAATTTTGGTGTATTCTTATGTGGAGGCAATAGGTGCATAACCTTTTACCTCAGAAATTCAGTGGGGGGATAATAATACATAATGTTTACTTACAGACTTGCCTTGATTTGTTTTGCTCCTTCTTTTATAATTTCTTCACTGACCTGACTATAGTAATACTCCCTGAACATATTCAACTATATGAAATTAGCTGAAAAGACCCATGACACACTTAACATCGCAATTGACAAAACAAGATTATTATATGTAGTACCACATTCAATCTTGAGATTTTTTTCATTAATAGAGATTGAATTTTGAGGGTTAATACTTTGACAACATGCTATTTGCTAATTGCTTTTGTAGTAATTGAGGGACCGGAGCACAATTTCCTGTAGGAAACATGAAGTGTTGTAAGAGTAGAAAAGCTAGAAATGGATTCAAAAATAAACAAAACAGGGGGTTCAGCAATGACCCAATTTTCATTTGAAATAATTCCAAGTCTATCAATTTCTGAATACAGAAGGACCAAGGACAACTTAGGCAGTCAGGTGACGTAATAATTTCACAGTGTGAGGATTAAGGATTAGATCTGTGATCTGAAATTTCCATTGCCAGTCCAGCTTTAATTATTCATTCTGTCCACAAACATGGCATGGGACATGAATGCTGTGGGGGGCAGCGGCTCTTAAAAGGGGCTATCTGTCACACCTTTCACCCTCTCTGGCTAATATTTCCAGAGCCAGGTGTAGAACACTTGTGAGCTGAAGTTCAAGTTTCAAAAGTGCTTGACTCCTCTAAGTCCCCAAGGTGGCAGTTAAAGTTTCCTTCCATATAGGGAACCAGTTAACCCCAGCTGTGTCGATGACCCTCAGCAGCCTCCATAAAGACCTGTACATTCCAGTCCACCCTTCTACGCATAATGCCTGCATCTCCTGCACATCACATTTACCATGTTTTTTTTGTCTTATAAAATCCCTATGATCGTAAGCAGTACATATTGCAATTGGTTGCGGCAAACAAAGGTAAATATACAAGAAAAGTCAGAGATACACAACAGAATAGGTGAGCAGTTATCTGACAGGCTCTGCAGATTTGTTTTACCTTGCAGAAAAATCCCTGACTTTGAGAGCTGGGACTATTGGATATTTTTAGTTCAGTAACATAAACACTGTGGCCAGATTATACAAAGCCCTCTATGTTAAAGTGCAACCAGCAAATGTTAGTTTTAACGCTGGGAAAAGGAAAACGTAGGAGAGCTCTGTCGGCCCCTGGGTCCAAAGCAACACACATCAGAGAGTGTTGCGTGAGAGCTGTGTGACTTCATTTTGTCAGCCAGTAGAGGGCCCCTCATCAACACCAGAGAAGATTCCAGAAACAACATACCAAAAAATTCTACTGGACACAGCCATTTACTTTTGTTTACAAACTTATTAATAATATTATAATAATATTTAAATGCACGGAGTGGGTTTATATGTATGATGGTTGTTGCAGTCATTAACTGACAGCAATCTCCTTACAGTATGGCTTCCTTTGAAGTACAAAGCTGGTGCGATATGGTCTTAATGGGGTCACTTGGCAATTTAACAACGGTACCAGCACCTCGCTACAGAACCACACTCTGTAATACATAATGGCCAGTATCCTGTTACATTCAATTTCACTAGTGCTTGTATTAAGGAGAGATATTTTTTTTAGAAATAATGTGCAATTAATTTCAATTGTGATTAAACAAACAGTGAGCATGGACGCCATGTGGTCAGTTCTGTAAAATTCTCTTTCAATGAGCAAATATAGTTTTATTCTCTTCATGAGCTAATGCAGAATAGAATTCATAATGAAAGTGTTAAACTGAAAACACGATTATTATCTTGCAAAAGCTCATTCCTAAAATCACTCTAAACATCAAATACATGTATGATAAGTATGTCTTTATAATATTATTTTTATTGCACATTCAAAATGTTTAAAATTTTGAACCGAAAAAATTACTTTTCAGTTAGATTTCACAACCTTATGGTTGAAATGAAAGAAAAGACAATTTTTGATAAATTCAGTTAATAAGCAAAACATAAACAAAATATATTGAAAGGGGCTACTCCTTATACAGGCGTATTACAGAGGGTGCTGCATTAGCAGGCTTTAGTGAATTGCTGTTACTATACAGTATGTCAGCATCCCATATCAGGTAGGCCATTTGGATCTATGCCTTCGTTCACAATAGCGAAAGGCCCGAAATGGCAGGAATGCAAAGAGCTCGCCGGCAGATCTTATTACCTGTCCGCTAAAGTGAACATGACCCCCATACTGGGCATATCTGTGTTACAGTTTTATCCTGGCACTATAATCTGAATTCCAGAGGTGTAAACAGTAGGATATGAGTGTCGCTTGTCATCTCCTGCTTGACGTTTCAGCCCCATGTTACTTCAGATCTTTTATTCTGCTCATGAATCTTTTACAACACCCATCTGCAGGCCAACGCCCCCCCCCCGCCAGGCCTGCGCTCCGGCTAACCAGCAGCCCCCATATGTCGCCTTTATGAATCTTTCTGGGAAAACAGGAATGCTGCCCTTTAAATCCGCGTTGGGGAATGAGTGTCGGAGGACAGCCGTAAAAGAGGGGCTTCCTGCTACTGTCAGGATGTCTTTTTCGCCAGGGCCCGTGCAGATTATGATTCGGGGGTGACAGCCAGCATTTGTCTTCATTTCGTCCAACTGTCTTCATGCGTTACTGTTAGTGGCTGTCAGGGCTGAGCGAGAGGTGGGACAGGCCCCGGGTGGAGCGACACCCTCAGGCCAGGGAGGGGAGTTACGGGGAATCCGCCCAGGTGCCAGCACTAAGCGCGATCAGCTCCATCAAGGTCACCGGGCTTCACAATGCCTCAGGGACACAGTTCACCTGATCGTGTTGCTATGAATAATGTGTTTTCCAGGCAACAGGTTACAATATTTCCATATATGTATATCGCCCCTCAGCTATATGTTATATTTGGGAGAAGATGCTCAGTTTGACAGGATAACAGATTTTGGGAACATGCTCCTTACTGCCTGCAGAAATGTAATTTTTAAAGTGCACAGAAACTATTTTGTCTGTTGTCATTCACCAGCCATAAATAAACCTCCACTGACCTCTGCTTTGGTCAGCTGACTCATACATGCACAAAGGCTCCACCTGCTGTGACGTCAAACAGCATTAAGGCATGCTAACTTTTAGAATGCACTGATACCATTCTGGCAACACTGAGAAAACATGCAGGTCATAATCGCACTGGCCTAGTCTCCCTGTAACATAGCCTGAGCATGTGGCTGGCTCCAATCTCAATGTGTGCATTGCTTAAGCTTCTGTATTTTGCGGAGAAGTAGACGCCTTGTCTGTATAAGCCTTGTCCACATAAACCTAAATGCTACATATGACTAGAAGGCAATCCCAGCAGTAAAATAAAGTACGGTTACAATCACACAAACAAAGAGGGATAAAGCTCTCATCCTCCTAGCAGTGATACGGCAGCATATACTTAACATTCACATGAATTCAGTATCACTGGGCCGCCCCATCTCCCAGGGTACAGCTTATAACAGCCATTCAGAGAAATAGACTGTATCATGGACTCCTTCGGCGCACACGAAGCATTAATTCAATTAAAAGAGCCCATTTTAGTTCCACTAGCTGTGGGAGTTTCTTATTGTGGTGAAAACAGGATGCAGTGAATGTCAGTTTACTGTTCCTGGATGACAAATATAACGGCTGTAAAACCACAGGCAATGAAGACTCAGCCGTTTTAATCAGAGCTAGGATAAGATACAGCAAGGCATGACTCCACAATTCCATGTGTGACAGCACCTGCAGTTATTCCACCATTGTATTTTTCTTTTGCTTTAAACAAATCCCAAGCAGAAATCTTGAAAAATACTTTCAACCAGATTGAAACAGATATTTAGTAATGATGTCCTATTGAAAATGATACAAAAGAAATGGTAAACATATTGTCCAAAATCAGATGAGATTTTCCCCCAGAAAAATATTCTGCAAATGTATATTCAATCGTTAATGCGACCATACCACTAAGCACATTAACATGTGTGCAAACATTTTCCTGAGAGTTGAATCAAATGTCAAACAAACCAGTTTAATAAACAGGGTGATAACTAATGAGGTTTAGAAAATACTCAATTGCACGCAATGCGGAAATAAAGGTAACCATGCCAATAATCAATTCTTCTCATGCCACTGAACACTGGGGACAGTACTGGGACAAATAAAAGTAGCATAAACTTTACAGCTCCTTAACCAGTAGTTTTCAGTTATGAGTAGGACTACAAAATGTGGAAAAGTTATTAAAATTGGTGATGCTGATGTGTATTGTGCCAGATTTTATGTGTTCTCTGATCAATTTCTTTTTCATTCCCTGGCCAATTATACTGGCAGGTTAGACATTTGAGATTATGCAAATAAAGCCTAACAAACAGCAAAGAACCAAGAAATATAAATATATAAACACAGGCAATTAAAATGTAAAACTGGAGTAACAATAATTATTTTGCTAATCTTTACTATTACAAAACATTTTTTTTAAATCTCACTCCCACCAAGACAAACAACTAAACTGAACATAAATTAGTTTAAAAAAAGCAAATCAGGGTGCTGCAAAATAAATGAATCAAGTAACATTTGTTATGACATAATGCCACATATTCAATTTTGATAAGGGTTTATGGTGGGGGAGTTTCATATGAATATTTAACACCTAGAATTCAACAAATTATGTGGAAATGAAACAGATATGTAGTGGAAACCTCAGTTTCTTTTTTGGGGGGGAGAAACAGTCTTGCAGGGGTGTCCCTCAAGAGGGATCCAATGCAGGATCTTCCTGCTATACCTCCAAGGGGGACTAAGGGCCAGTAGCCAAGGGCAGGTTAACCTGCTATTTCCTAAATGATTAATGTAAATGGCTGAAGACAACCTGCTTAGCAAAGAAAAGCTTCAAGCAGTGCCAGGTAGTGTGAGGCTTCAAGTGGCTTTGCTGTTAAGTGCGTAGTTAGGCCTGCTGGAAGAACTACACAGCTATAAAAGAGTTAAAGTACAAGTCACTTCAGGATACACCAAAGAATCTTTGGAAGGAATTTTAAGACTTCAAGAGAAATTAGAAAGGCCAGCGTATCACCAACAGTAAGCTAAGCAGCATGAATTTGTATGAATCCCTACCACGTCACAATTATGTGTCGACTCTTTAGATATATCGCATGTGTATGCATATATGTTTATATCTGTTCTTTTATAGGTTACTGAAACAAAGATGCTTTAAGCGGGGAAAATATTACACACATTATTTTATTAGTAGCAGTCATGCCTTTTTAATATATTTACTGTCTAAAATCCTTTACTAACCACAAAAAAGAAAACACCAAATGAATAGATATAAAATACAAACTTGTTCAAATAAATTTACCAATAACCTAAAAATGCCATTAATACTTTGATTAGAAAGTTGAATTAGGAAAGCGTGCAGATCATGTACTGGTTGTACTGGAAAACATGCAGATCTTGTACTGGTTGTGTCATAGTCTGATGTTCTGGCATTTTTCCTGATATTCAATTTGGCACAAACATATGTACCCACATGCTCAACTGTCTGCAATACTACATACAGTACTGGAATGGCTTTAAACCCACCACTCCATCTCTTACAGTAAATTAGAGAAAGAAGGATTGCTGTGTCTGTCGTTATATTTATTTCCATAGGTCTGCCTCATATTTCTCAAGATTCATACACTGTAGCAGCTTGGGTATGTCACTGACAGACACGAGGGCTCGCCTGCTTGTCTGAAACAACAGTTTGAGCTCCAAATGCACAAAAAAGAAAGCTGCTCACTCTTTTTGAAAAAATACTCCACAAAAATGAAGGGCATATTCTGATCCAAACACAAACCAAAGTCCTCTATAAGCAGGAAGTGTTGTGGGAAGCTTGTTTTCACAATTACAGGCCAACGGGCCGCACCCCAAGCACTGCCAGCTGCCCCTGGGAAACCCCATTCCAAGTCGGTCAGACACTACCCTGTGCATTCAGCTCATAAAGAATATAAGCTTCAGAAGATCATCACAACACCAGCACATGCAGAAGACTTTTCCAAGCTGACAAATGAACTGTCTTCATGCCAGTGCATGGATTTTTAATCGCACTGTTCTGTTGTTGTCGTCCCTGACATCACCTACACCCACTTAGCGGCGATGCGTGAGCTCCGTCAATATGCTTCCTGCCAAGACAATTGATTTCTTCACACACTATGGATGTGATGGAGCCACTGTAAGCTGTGTCCCTTGTGAATGTATCAATGTATGCACCCATAACTAAAACATCTAGCCAAATTATTCATATGGTAATGCGCATCAGCAAGCTGACTTCGTGACCAAATACTCATTCGTAATTCCTCATGCACCTTTTTACCTTGGACCATACTGTATTCAATGCTCAAAATGGCAGTATTTTAACTCATAAATACTTTGCTGTGTCTTTTGCATTATGTTCCCTTGTAAAAGAAACTAGTCCTCCTTCTACAAACATCTTCATCATCTTCCTCAGCTTTAAATGTAATAATAATATTATTAAGTGTCTCAAAGGTTCAGTGAGGCTGATTAGAAAGCCAGAAAAAAAATTCAAATTTCAGAGTATCTTCACAGCTAGGTATTTGTCTGGAGTCATTCATTTATCCAACCATCTGTCTACTCCTTATATAGTTGCAGCATAGGGCAAGTAAATACATACTTTCACTAGCTACATCCATTTTTCAAACATGATAAACTTTAATAAGCTGCAATGTTTGGAAAATACCCATACAAAAAATAACATACTCTTGCATAGTTTTTCCATAGCAATGCTCTATATAAAAGGCACTGAGAGGTTCATCAACAAACTGTTTTTTGTGGGATTCCTGACATGTGTTTATTTTCGCCAGTAAAATTGCGGTATTTAAAGCAACATTGCATTGTGGTTTGTCTTGGATCAAGTTCCTAGGCAGAGACTGCCAATGTACTGCCACAAGTGTCAAAGTCCTGGATCCAAACAGTATAGCTTGAATGCTACATTTAAAGCATCAATTTGGTGTGCTATATAATTCAATGTAATGCACATAATGTAATATAATATTTTGTTACAAAGCACAAGAATTTTCCTTCAATGTGCAGCAGCACTGGCAGTGATTATGAGTGCTTTGGGAATTAAAACCAGAGGAAGAATGATCGCATTGATTGGTTGTGTTTTTGTGATTATTTGATGCTGGTTTTCTTACAGTGGGTGACAGAGGCAAGAACAGCATAACACAGCATTGCCTTTACATTAGAACCACTTATTAATCCACACACTCACAAGTCCTAATGAAATTATTCAATGGGATCAAAATCCTTAGTCTCAACACAATGAGGAACAGCGAAATGAGAGGATTAATTTCTACTGGTGGATTTGCGCTCTGTGTTTGAAGATTGAGGTTAACATTTCCCCATCATTAGAAAGTCAGACTTGCGTAAGTCAGCTTCACAGCTCCCTGCCTCAGCTGCACTTATTTGATTGTTCTTGCCTTAGTTAAAAATAACATCCGAATTGCTGACATTCTGGAACTTGTCATCTGTTGTGGTTAGAATGAGAAGGCTAAGCAAAATATGACCAAACAATTTTTCTTTGAGCATCCATGTTTATCATGGACCATTTTCATTGGGATACCAGTGAGATAGACATCTCATTTGAATTCATACCTGATTTAAAACTAGCAATATCAGCTGTGGTACAGCTACGATAGTCATAAATGTCATTGAAGACATCCGGTTACACATTAAAACATATCAGGACAAGAAAGTATATATTGTGTGAGGTGAAAAAAGCTTACTGTTGGCTAAAATCACAGTGATGTGTTAATCTGTTTCTTTTCACAGATCCTTCTCCCCACTTTATTTGGTTGCTAGTGAAGCCACACCATCTTGGATATGGGCCAAGGAGCCAGGGAGAGACGGATCTTTTGGGAAGGTGCCCCTGTGCTCGACATCCAGCCTGTTTAAATTCTGCAGGTATTTCAAGGTTGTTATCTATTTCAGATCAACAGCGCGGGTCAGAGTTCAGGGCTGGCAGAATTTCCCAACCCTCAGAAGGCGCGTGATTGACAGCAATCAGCATCTCCTCGGCATCACTCAGGGAACAAAGTGAGGGTCAAGACAGCGGGCGATTTCATCTGTCATTTTTAATTATCCAAATGATATTCACAGACAAAACCTTTCCCATCCATCAGGGCATCACATTACCATAGACAATGTTTGTTTAAAGACTGCCCTATAAAATCAAACAATTATGAATGCAGACAAGCCTTGCTATTGACTGCATAAATAATAAGGGAGTCCTGTTTTTTTCCTCCAAATTCCCATTGCTAATGATTTGGGGGCTTGCTGTTAGAAAGCAGAAAGACAATAATAAGAATACTGAAGCTATTGCCCGTTCTTGGTAAGTGGCAATGTCAAGTTTCAATATAAGCCTTAGTGTTCTTGAACAGAATATGACAGCGGGATGTGCAATATATGAAAGAAAAATGCATGACTGTGTGTTTTCCACTAAAATGCACAACACAAACTCCTTCTGCATACATGATCCAAGTAAATTTGCATCTAGTCTACCTGAGAATAATTTAGTATGATTCAAGCTGGACAATATTCACTTATAAAAAGGGTGGATAACCTTTGCAAGTCAACTTTAAAAGCAAGAATAAAATTGATGCTGTGACATTAGCGGCGGTTTGATCTCAAGGTGGAGCTGCGGCACTGTCTCCCGGCTCCCACCAAGCTCCGCCGGTGGCAGCCTCATAACCTCCTGGCTCTGGGAAGCTCACGCTCACACGAGGCAGACACCTGCAGCAGGTGCAGAGCTGTCCATGTCCTTCCTGCACAGCCAGCAGATACCCATCATGGATTCACGTGCACCATTTTCACACCTCTTTCCGCCAGGTGATGCCTACCTTCAGCTGACACCTGGACAGAGCACAGCCTAACACACGGCACAGCCTAACACACGGCACGGCCTGCGCACTGCAAGAGCAAACACGGGTAGCTGCAACTCCGCACATGCTGTCACATGCACAAGCTAAGCCGGATGCTGATAGCTACAGTAGCCGCCCCAATGGGGGGGAGCTTACTGTTTATGGGTTTCACAACTGAAGCTTACAGAACTACCCCCCCAGCACTGATAGCTAATTGGATATTAGGACCTTTTAAGTCGGCTAATTGTCCATTTTTAAGAGTTCTACGCATACTTGTAAACAGTCTGAATATAAAGCCTGGAGGATTTAGGGCACAGAACCAGTAAGAAACGGGAGACATAAACAGCAATAAGATATTATCGGACATTCTGCAACATGCCAGATACATAATATAAATAATAAACTAGCTGTAGCCTTGCTTGTTTTTTATTTTCTTTATAGTTTGCTTCCAGATCCTTAAGCAGTTACAGAAGCTTTCTTATCAGAAAATAACCATTCAAGAACAATTGCTCTGGGCTACAATATTCCAAATGCCTGCATATAAATATGATTAATTCAGTTACAAAATGTAATTCTGATTAGGCAAAGAAAATGTGTTTGTTATTTAAATCCTCATTTGAAGCCATTTTGTATAACTGCTATATTAAACATTAAAAGCACAACCATTTTAAACAATGGGAATTTTACCCTGGGATTAAGATCTCTCTTCAATGCGTCAGTCATGCCTAGATTCAGCCCTGTTGCTCACACAGTATTTAACCTTAACCTTCATGGTAGGATTATTGCTTACAAAGTCACTGCAAAGCACAAAAAATGCTAAATTAAATGCATGTGATGAAATTAAGCAACTTAGCAAAACAGTGTTTGTATGCTTATTAAATGCCAAAAAGTACCATATTTTTTGCTCACTGCGCTATATTCTTCAAGCATATGTATATGACTTAATGCATATGTAACAGCAGTTGTTTTAACCACAAATACAGACGACAAAATATAAGCAGAGATAATGCAAATTAGGACTTAATGAGATTTATCAAAGCTGGTGATGACTGTGTGTAGTGTAATTCCACAATTATTTTAAGACATCAGAAAATGTCTCATCCTCATCTAAAATATGCATGCAAAACAGGCCAACAGAAAGAACAAGCCATGATATTCTAAGGTTAATTAGCTGAGGGATAAAATATGCTTTGTGTTATATGTTATATGAATTTATTTCATGTTAAATTCATTACTGATGTTCTAAGATCAGTAGTGACCCAACAATTTAGCCCAGTTTAAATACCAATCACCCTGACCTTTGTATAAGTGCAGTAAAAAATTGATTGATTAAGAGTGTGCTTCATGATTAAAAAAATACAGAAACAAATTCAAACTGCAATTGACCAGGATAGATGAAACAATATTATAAATGATACCATATTATTTGTTAAGTTTTAAATTTACCAAAAAAGTAACTAAAGGCCTTGCCTTAATCTGTTTGAACAAATTAATGAATAGCAGAAATTCCCATTATCATATTTTGAAGCAACAGTTCTTGTTAATTGGCTTGGTACGTATATACTATTAGAAGAACAGAAGTACTTTATAAAACTTATTTTCTGAGCATGACTATCTAAGAATATCTAGCGATATCTAAGAATGAAAGGTACCTCTTGAGAATGGTTTATAACACAGTTGACTTTTCTCATCTTGTGATTTATATGACTAAACATGGAAGAATTAAAAACCATATTTATTAATCCCCTCATTTACTACTTGGTGTGAGAAAGATTTTTGCTGAAATCTCTACTTGGAAAACAGAGACCTACTGACAAGCTACCTGTGGCGTTTGGATAGCTGTACAGCTGGGGTCTCCAACTCCGGTCCTGGAGAGCTACTATCCAGTAGGTTTTCTATCCTACTTGGCTTCTGATGAGCCACACC
>JAODJW010000026.1:5704031-5719551 GCA_026777045.1 Hyperopisus bebe
ATATATATATATATATATATATATATGTGTGTGTGTGTGTGTGTGTGTGTGTGTGTGTGTGGAAAAACGTATTCAGGCAGATGAGACCTTAGACTCCTGCATGCCATCGTATGTCATGCTGCGTGTTGATGGAGGTTATCTAAGTAAGGACTATCCGAGCTTTTACCACGAATGCCCAATTACCATATGTGTTAGACAATTACTTTCACACTTCACTGAATGGCAGTCATTTAAAGCACATATAAACCCTGTGAACTTGTTATAACAACTGAGTACAACAGAGGGGAAGTCTGTGAGCACAAGGCAACTCATGGAAATGACAAGACAGGAACGGACAAGTCAGGACGCCAGCTGGAAGGCTGCCTGGCTTACAATGAGTCTGGAGTGGAGTTTTGCTCCTACCTGCAGGATGTGGCTGCCCAGGTGTGGCTCGAAGATCTCAGATGCCACGGCGCTGGGACTCCTCCTGCGCTGAGCCCCTATAGCTGGCAAGGAGACAAGCAGAGCACACTGTGATGTCACAGCTACAGTCACCTGTCTCCGTCTGTCCCTCCTGCTCATCACTTCCCCAGTCGCTGAATAATGTGTCTCATGTCTACCTGTTAAATGTACTGTATGCTTTGGGGTAACTGCTACAAATGCCAGTATTTAAAGGCAAACTGAACTGAGATCATCTGAGGGAAGGAAGAGCAAGAGGAGAAGGCACAGGAACCAGATACAGCCTGAACCAGCATCAGAGAAATCAGAGGCTATACAGAACAATACAGAAACATTAATCATTATCATAAGCTTGACAGTTGTAAAGCATGACACAAAGAAGCATTAATAACACATACTTTCCAGCAGGATCATATCACACAGGGACAAAGGTGGTGGAAAGTTCATGGCACTGATATGGAATAACTGCCCAGGCTGCTGTAGACACCACGAGGCTACCAGTGAAAATATAGTAACACCAGTCAATGGCTCCACAGCCAGGACGGTACATGATGCCATACTCAGCACTTGCATAAACAACCCAGCAGCACAAGGCCTGCAGTAAATGAGGGATAATATTGTGGCATTGATTCCGCAGCATAGTAACCAGAGAACAGCACCCTCAGGGCATTTTCTTTAAGACTCCAACTTTAAAGTAGGCAGACGCACCATGCGCTGTTCTGCAAAAAAAAAAAAAAAAAAAAAATGGCCTGCGGTAATTTCAAACTTAACAGACCTTGTCCCACTAGAGCTCATTACGGTGAATTTTATAACAAAGTGCTCTGTACTTAATTTTCAGAGCTTAGCCAAGCGTTCGGGTAATGTGGCTGCATTAAGTGCAATTAATGATGTAATAAAAGCAGTGGATGGCCATTAAAGACTCTCAAGGACCAGTAGTAAACAGGGCCTCCACTGAGTGAAGCTTGGGAGAGGGTGGAGTCAGGGAGCAGGACCCCCTCTGGACCTGAGCTGGGCAAAAGCAGCAGGAGTAAAGGCTGCTGTCCTTCAGCCTATTCCCAGGCCAGCACAGGCATGGTAAACACTCTTCTCCCCTCCAGTTATGCTTTAAGCATTTAGCTCTCATTCTCCCTGAGGGCTGAGGCTGGTGCCAAATACGGCGAGCAGAAAAGACAGCAGCCAGACAGTGAACCAGCACAGTGCTACTAGAGATGCATGAGCCATTTCCTGGCCACGTACAGGTCAGAACCAAAATGGGCAACTTCAGTGAACAACAAGCTGCAGATCCAAGGAGAGCCAGGAACACGCCAGGAGCGGGACTCAAACAGGCGGGTATCTCTGGGCATGCTACGGTGGGTCAAAGTCCACAGAAGGCACGACTGAGCAGCTCTGCAGAGACGCCTGCTGCAGCGGAGCCAGCACTTAAAGATGTAGCTCAGCCGCTCATGTAGAGCATTAAAGAAGCACCAAAGATCAAAGCACACTTGACCAAGTCCAATTATCGTCCTCTATACTCCAACCCAGACAGCACTGAAAATCATTCCTTTCATACTATTCAGCAGCTGTGTGATTCTTAGCATTTTAAAATGACCAGTCCTTCCACTGCTTTGCCGATGTGAAATAACACTAGTTCATATTAAATTTTATCCATGTAAAAATAAACCTCATCTCATTTGGTTCTGTCCAGGCAAAAGAGCCTAACATGGAAATAATGATGGATGACTTTAAACTATAAAAAATTCTTGACCTTGGGGATCTTTCTGAACTGCAAACTGAATGTGGTGAATATTTTTACGATAAAGTCATTAAAATGTCAAACTGGCAGAGCTCTCAGGAGCTGCTGGCCACCTTAAAGTCCCATGCCAAATGCTGAGTTCTGTTTAACTGTGTCGGTAATTTGGACAGGTACCTCAGACCCAATCAGCATCTCCCACAGCTTGCTGTGCATAGCCACCCCACCCAATACAGCACTTTCCCCCCCAATGAAAATCAGCCACTGCGCTGTCTCATATAAAAAGCAGCTGGAGATCCAATTCTACTTGCTACCATTGATGTTTGATCACATACAGAGAAGCATGTAATTGCATATTGATCTGCAATATTTTGCTTTATGAATCTGCTTCATTTTCTTCATATTAGCTGAGGTACATGGTCATGAAGCTGCCAAAGCCATGATATCCCTCTGGCATTTCACAGGTTTTTTTTATTTTGAATTCAGAGCAAGCACATTAAAATACATTAAATGTTCTTACTTTTTGAAATTAGGTTAAATTTATTGATTTCATTTATACTTTTAATGTGTAATCCAACTATTCAATTATACAACATTTTTGCAGAAACTTCTTAGATAAAGACTCTTCCTTAATGTAAACAATGGTTGTGACTCCCTTGAGTTTCAAACCATATGGTTATGAATAATGTTTCAGACTAAGATTGCCAACAACACATAAATAACTTTTTATAAACACTTTCAACCCAATAGCGTGCCTAAATGACTAATAAGATGCAAAAATTGCTATTAATTAGTTAGCAAAACAAAAATTCAGCAAAAAATAAAAAAATCCAAAAAGATGCCAAAATATATAAACCAGAACATTTTTTAGAAAATGAAACAATATACTTCATGGGCTTATAGGAAATAAAGGCCATCAAATCCCTTTTTCAATATTCACTGGAGACTCAGGGGCACATTAAATCTTATAATGCAGAAATGTGCAGGCAGAAACTGCAGTGCGCACTTCAGCCTGCCCATACTGCAGTGGGAGAGTCTACTCTAAACTACACAGCCAAATAACTCCAAACCCAAAGACATAGCAACATGAGCTGTGTAAACATCTTTCCATTTGGAAATGCTAGCAGGAAGTGCATCTGTTTTCTTAGGGCAGTTTTCAGATTTGGGCTTTCACAGATTAGTGGTCTATTATTTACATAACCCATTAATTCTACATTAATCATGAAGCTGTTGGTCTAATCAAAACAAATGAGCACCGTTTGATTTACAAATTCATACGAGAATATATAATAAATATGACTTTCTACATTATTCAGCATTTTTACTGGTCTATGCATGTGAACTCAGTCCAATCTTTTCAAAGTATACTGAAGAGTAAAGACACTCTAGCAAAAAAGGTAAAAAAACATATAGACTAATGAACTAAGTGCAGCTTATCTTTTCTGGACAAAGAGTCAGCTGTTACAAGGGAATGAATGTCTATTGATATGATTATAATAAATAGTTCAGGAAGAAGATAGTGACAAAGAAAAATATTTTATTTTAGGGACATTATATTTTACACTATATTTTCTGCTTTGAAATCTATTATTGCTTTTTATTATTATTTAAGTACTGGTTTATAGCAGTATTTATTTATATGATTATAATACTATTAAAGTTATTACATCGCTAGTGAAAGTGAGGCTGAGGAGATGAAAAGGCAGCCCTTGCGGAGGTCTGCTTTGCGGAGGAAATCCCCATTGAGACACAGATGTAGGATGTCACCTACAGTAGGAGCAGTAAACTTTCCCTGAACTGCAGAATTAATAGCATGAATCACACGCAAAAATTATGAATGGAAAATATGGTGATAAATGTATACTTTTTTTACGTCATGACCCTGACCAGCATAAGCAGTTAGATGATGGATAGGTGTGTGTTTTAGCTGTCATTTTATATATTTATAGGCATGTTAGGCATAAATTAGAAATACTTTAAATATTTTTTTTTAATTACTAAGAAACTAGTTAGCTTAATAATAGTTTTTATAAGACAGCCCTTGAATCAATGAACTGAAATGTCTTTTTCGAGATTTTCCAAAAAACTCTGTAAATTTGTAACTCCAGTCAGCCTCAGCATGTTTTCAGACTGTGGGGGGAAACCCCATGATGACACAGGGACAACATGCAAAGCCAAAACACATGGAACCCGGGCAGACACTTGAACCCAGGTCCTAGAGATTTGAGGCAACAGTGCTAACCACTGCACTACCATACTGTACCACCTGAAACCTTACACACACAAAAAAAATGTATCATTACTTTTATTAGGTTTTATTTATTTTATTAGGTATACATTACCTAATTAGACATCATGCATACAAGTTAACAGTAACAGATATGTCATATCTATGAAAGAAAGAATCTGAAGGCATTGTGTTGATAGGCAGGATAACACATGGATGCTAGCTTGCATCAGTTGTCTCCATTGACTATTCCAAAAATTGCGCCTATCCACAAATTTATGCAATAATTATGCAAAGCCACGAATCAATGAGTGAAAATGTGAGTGGGAGTTTGAGGGTTGCCCTGCACTCCCACCTTGTCCGTGTCTCTCTGTGACATCGAGAACATGTCATATAGCTTCCACAAGTTTAGTGAACAGGCTGCTGTCATAGCATTATGATTAGACAGAAAATACCAATGCAATTTATTAAATACCAAAATACAACAATTTAAATACAAGTAGTACAGGCATGAATTTTAAAAAGTGTGTGTCCTTCCCTCAGCGAGAAAGTAAAGGCATCAGACCTTGTATATATCAGAAGTGGTAAAGTAAACATCGCAAGGTGACTCGCCATTGGCACATGTGGACCCAACCATTAGGCATTTCATGGCTGCCTTAAAAAGTATTCACAGCTGAGCGGCTTATCTGTCGCTGATATTACCCCAAAATTCAGCGCGTCAAACAGCTACTCCACATTGTAGTACATTATCCTGATTATTCAGCCTAGACATTTACAAATATTCATAGACATTCAGTTTAGAACTGTGATCATAAATTTTGGCCTTGACTATCTTGAACAGGTTAAAATATACTTATCTCAGGAAAGAATTTCCATGAATTGTAACCTTCACAAAGTATGTCCATTAGCAGATAACTAATTCTCCTCTGGATGAAATGGTTCTACATAGGGTATATGTATGACAAGGTGCTTTACCACTTACTGTTACAATTACATCCACCCATCCATCCATCCATGCATCTTGTAATTCCTTATCCTGGTCAGGTTTATCGGGCTATAAATACATATCATTTTCGAGTGAGACTGTTATTTTTCCTGATTTTCTGACAATTGGTCATAAGTTCCACACCAATTGCACACTTTATTAAAAGTGAATATAAGCAAATGTTCCTTGGCTGAACATTTGAGACCAGAACGTACTGATTTATATGATTTCCAGCAATTTTTGCTGAGGGCACCGAATCTGCATGAAATGAATTCACATATTGGCTGGAAAGGGGCATCGAGTCATTCACTTTTGGAAATTCATTTATTTATTAAATTAGGGAAATCATTTTATTTAAAAAGTATTATTCGGGTCTTTACATAGTTCAAAAACCTTGTTAACTGTAAATACAATTTTAAAAAATATATACTGTATATTCTGCCACAGTCATTTTTCTATATTAAACTTTTTGAGTAGCTCCTCAGAAAATAAAAGGTGTATTCCGCATGCTGCGTTCTATATGCAAGGTCATGGAAGCTACCATAGCTTATTACTGTGGTGTGTAGGGAAAACTAGAGAATCCAGACACAACCCCAAAGTGAAATGTGGGCAAACTCCACACACATACTGTAGAACCAGGGCAGAGACTCGAACACTAATTCCTGAGGGGTGAGACAACAGTGTTAACCACTGCATCACCGTGCCAAACCATGCTGCTACCCTAGTAAAATTAATAGTATCTTCAGTTTCAGTTGCAACTAATTAATATAACATCAGAATATGAAATATAACGTGCTATGATTTCTGTATTAAGGGTTAGATGCTTACACACTTATAATAATTATTAGGAAGGGCACACTCTGTAAGTGTAGTAATGAGTGCAAGGACAGTCTATTTTTGTGACATTTGAAATAGAAATAAAAAATATACTTTTTTATTGCTTTAATACAGATTTATTTTCATGTAACCAATTCTGTACTCAATTTGAATGAAATTAGTATTAAATAAGAAAAAAAATTGTATTTAAGTCACAACACATACTGTATATTTTGTAAAACATGCATTTTTGTTCTTAGACTAGTGGCAATCACAGAGCTACGTGAACAGCTATTATTTATATTGATAATTTAATTCTCATTCAATGAAAATTGGCAATGAGGCCCCTGACATTTAAAATCTGCAAAAATTTCTAGTGAAGCTTACACATTTATTCTCAAACTTGGGATTATAGCAGTTAAACAGCAGCTCCTGCCTCATCAAAGCCCAAAGGAAAGTAACTTTTCAGAAATTGCCAATTCAATTAACATAGCGCAAATGCTCAACTGGCAGCTGACTCGGAGGACACCCATTTTGGCAAGTGTCAGTCCTAATTCATCAAGCTGCCAAAGAGCCATGATCGGGGGGCTGTGTACAGCGCCACTTCCTAAGGTTACAGCTATAAGTATACATGTGTGCACATATACATATAACATAAATGCTCATAAAAATGTATTTAATTCATTTAATTACACTTATTAAAGTTTTGTAAAACAAATATATTGCAGTTGGTGTAGATACTTTACAGTCTTCAAAATATCATAGATTAAACACAAAAATGTCGGACTGCCAATAAAGTAAAACAAGACTATGTACAAGTACGTAATATCTCTTAAATTTATGAAATGTATGAAATCAGTACCTACTTTTCCAGGCATTTCGGTAGTATTTTTGAATAGAATAGTTTGGTTCTGAGTCTGTATTTCACACTAAGGTCAAAGATGCCGTTACCAAATTTACTGACCACAGCTAATGATGGCTTTTTTATTGGCTCTACTAATCTAGGGTAGAAACAGAGGCTGAACCAACCATCCATCCATCCATCCATCCATCCATCCATCCATCTTCTGCTTGTCTGATTCAGGGATGCAGGGTGTCCGGAACCCCTCTCCTGGAGGTTATGGGCACAAAGCAGGGAAGAGCCCAGGATGGAGCTCCAACCCATCACAGGGCTGAAACATTATTTTTAAATTAGATTCTCTAAATAACTGTCACTGTGTTCATGATTGTTTTAATAATCAATGTGCCACAACATGCCAGACAAAATGACTCGAGGATTGGTGTTTGGGTGAAACAAAAGGAGTTTTATTAAATTAAATTCAAACAAACAGGGATTAGAATTAAACAAGTTCACAATTGAACAAAACAAGAGGACTAGGATAGGGGTGGAAATGGGCTTACAAGAGGAGTGACATTAATGACCGGACTTGTGGTTACGAGAAAAACGGGCACCTAAATATATAGTCTAACAAGGGGCAACAAGCATCAGGGATGGCCCATCAGAGCCACGTGAGAGAGAAGACAGCAGGGTCAGGCAGACATGACGACCAGGACATGACAATACCCCCCCCCCACCCCCCGAGACATGCAATCCAGGCATGAAGGACGAACTGGAGATGGGCACAAATGGACCGAACAACAGGGCGGACATGCAGGGCTGGGGAACAGACAGGATACTGGACAGGACAAGGTATGGTAGGACTGACAGCACACATGGGACAGACACCACAAAAGGTCAAAGGGACAGAACCAACAAGACAACAGAAAAAACCAAAGGATAACACCACACAGACGAAACAGACCAAATACAGGACATGAGAGAGCACCAGGGACAAGCACTAGACTTCAAAGGGACCAGGGACACTGGGGACACAAAACAGGAAAGGCAGAGCAAGGCACTGGGCCAGGGACTAAGGCACATTGAGCGAAAACAGAGAGCATCGAGGAAGTCTTCAAGAACTAGGGAAACTGGGCAATGACCCTGGGACACAGACCCTCCAGAGCCCATTCATTTGCGAGGTGGAGTCCATCCGGACCACAGGACCCGAGGGCCTCGGCGGGCACCGAGAGGGCAGCAGGCCCAGAGGGTGCTAATGGGATTGCAGGACAGGAGCAGGAGGGCACTGAGGAGACAGCAGGACAAGAGCAGGGGGTGCAAGAATGCATCAGGAGACATGTCCAGGTGGATGTCGCCGGACAGACCAGGGTTTGGGTGGTGGGCTCAGATAGAGTGTCCTCGTTTCTCCCTCCTGGAGACGGAAACTCAGTCTGCCCCTCTACTGAGCTCCAGCTTGCACATGGACTTGGGACCAGGTTGAACACTGGGCTGATGTTTTGGCCCACAGAGCAGGACTAAGGACTCAAAGTCCTCTGGCTGGGCATCATCTGAGTCAGCTCAACCTGGCCTGGCAGTGGCTGGGGAGTGGGATGTCAGTCTGGCAGTGGCCGAAGAAGGATGCAGAGACTGTTGATGGCGAGCCAGGAGGCTCCCAGGAAATGAAGTGGGTGCAGGCAGGACATCAGGAGACAGGGCTGGAGCTGGCGAGATGTCAGGTGATTGGGCTGGAGCTGGCAGGACATCAGGAGACTGGGCTGGAGCCAGCACGGGACATCAGATGACATGGTGGCGCTGAGATACCTGGAGGCAAGAGGGATGAGGCAAAGAAGAAGCAGCCCTCTCAGGGTCACGAGCTTGGGACTCAAGTAGAGTGACCCTCACTGGGTCGAGAGCCTAGAGGCAAAGACGGGCTCTGGGGCACAGGAGAAGCGAAGGCAGCCCCTGCTAGGCTGGGCTCAAGAGGCTCGAGAAGAAAGGTAGCTTCTTCTGGGCTGGGTTCTAGAGGTTCGGGACAAGCCACGGCCTTTTGGGGTCAGATTCTTGAAGATCAAGTGCAGCGGAGGCCCCTTCTGGGCTGGGCTCTGGAGGAGCGGTGGTGGCTTCTTCTGGACCTGGCACTGGAGACGGGGTGGCTAGATCTCTTGCACCTGGGGCTGGCGGTGCAGCAGCAACTTTTCCTGGACCAGATGCTGGAGGCACGGCACCAGGAGACAAGGCTGGAGCTGGCAGACCCAGGCCAAGAGAGACTAGCTCTTTTGCAGGTTCATTTTTCATTTCTGCTTCCAGTTGCTGCACACAGTGGAGAGCTTCGGGGAGCCAGTGGGCAGATCTGTGGAGAGCCATCAGGTGAAGGTGTGGTGTGCTTCAAGGCCTCGCACAGTGGAGAGGCAACGAACCAGCCCACCTTGGAGACCTGGGGCTCTAGAGGGATCAACGCTGACATTTCATCTCCATCATGGAGGTATGCCCAGTATGACCTTCACATGGGCGAGGTGACCTACATTCTGGGAGCCCCCTCAGGGTCATCCTCCTTGGACTCCCTGAGGTCACTCGTCACTCTCAGTTAATGGGTCAATTAGGGGATTGTCTACTGACCAATGTAGTGAAGCCTAGGCACTGGGAGGTCATGCGCAGCGTAAAGCATGCAATAAAAGGCGCAGCGTAAAGCATGCAGGTGGACATGTTACAGTACACACACACACACATATATATATATATATATATATATATATATACACACACACACACATATAAATACATAGTGAATAAAACTTTAAATTTGCATTTTTAGCAATAACAACAAAAAGAACAATCCTCCATTTGATAAATTGCTAAGCACGTAATTTCTTTTGTTTTTTTTATGAGTAATATGAAAATTTCCATCTTATAATGTTGATTATGGAGCAATAAAGGAGTTGATGAACAGTTTTGTCTTCCCCGTGTGCCATACAATCTTGAGCTTGAAACCAGTTACCAACAGGTAACTTTCATTTTCAGTGGAACAAGCAGAACAAGGCAGGCCACCCCAGGCATTTATGTAACAGGACGGGCAACCAAACAATGCCATGACCCAAGGCTCATGACACTGGACAGGGACCCCTGAAAGTACAGCTTGACAGCAGATTGGGAAGCATGAAGGACACACTGGAAGTCTTCCATTTAAATTAAGTATGAGATGTGATACCTGCAGAAAAACAACACAAGCAGGCTGTGTGTCTGACCTTTTCCCTCCCTGAGGGTAATGAAACCAAATTAAAGACAGCTGGAAACCCAACACTGACCTTCTGCATGGCCTAGGAAGAGGCGTATGTAACAGACACATGGCCATATCCCACGCATGCATCATCATTTGCAAACAAAGAGGGAAGGTAGCAACTAGCTGGCCAATGAGATGCCCGTGGCTTCCCCACTGTGCAGCATTTTCTCATGAACCAGGAAGCATATGACAGCCTAATGGACTGTCAGCCAAAGCCTCTTATGTCAGTTTGAAATATTAGCTGGGCAATGTATTAGAAATTCTCTAAGAAATTATTTGCTGAAGAAAATTATTTGTTATAAATAAAATATTCATCCTAACTCCGAAATCCATATAATAAATTATAGTGGGATAAAATGCTTCTCAATTGTAAAGATAAATAAGTTCTATATGAATATCTAATTACTTTATCCACAAAAAAAGAAATCTTGAAAATTATTTTTTTTAATATTGTCCATTGGTGTGTGGTTATAGATGGTTTGTTGAACTTCTACCCCCAGCCAAAATGTAATGGAAACATTTTACAATTAATTCCTTAATGACTCCTGACATACAACGCAAACCTTAAAGCACAATTCTGTGATAGACCACATATATTTCACCTTAGTGGTCTCTGCCTAGTTACTGCACCTCATGTCAAACAGAAGTTCGTAATAATGAAAAAGAACAATCTTCATTTATAGTAGTGCTATTATTTTATGAAGATGTTAGAACAATAAAATTACGGAAGCACTCAAGGAAACCTGTATTCACAAACATGGGGGAAAAAAAAGGACAAATGATCCTCTGGACACAATTACCACTGAGTAATTGTGTCATGTACCATGAGCAATCAATCGTAAGCTGGTTTATTTCTAGAAGCTGAAACTCTGAGGTCACACTTGTGTAGCCTTATTATACATATTTCTAAAGTTTTAGTGGGGCCCAAAAGGCTACCAAAAAGTTTCTTTGAATTCGATCAAAGATTTATAGTCTTTCCATGTTAAATTAATAACACTGTAGCCACAAACTCCGATCACATGCATATCACATTGACATAACTGTAGGCCACCAGTCCTCAGCACAGATATTTAGTTTCTGTTACTCAGAACCAATGAACATAATTCCTTGGATTTGATAAAGCTACTTTTTAAGATTAAAGTTTAATATTCATTCAAATAGTATGAGGGTCATAATACAGACTTAAACTTAATAGTAATTTTAACACTATAAAAGTACTGTAAATATCAATATACTCTGTTCAGTTAATGCAGTTCACAAATGAAAGGGGTCTCTAAGTTTGCTTATTCATTATTAACTAGACTAGACTACATACTGTAAAAGGTTGCTGAAAATACAGAAAAGAGTCAAATTTATTATAGCATTTTTATTTTAAGGAGTTCTTGGGGGGTGGGGGGGTGGAGTGCCACAAAATACTGCTTTATAAAATCCCAATGTGAAATAATATGTTTTTTAATGGAAGTATTGTCATACCACATGTCATGTAACATTTGTCCACTATGACAATTTTCCCCTACCTTGGCAGCCTGAGACAGTTCCAATTTCTTGAAATTTATTTCACATACATTGTCATGGTGCTCGCTGAGTGGAGAAATATTGAGAAAATAACATCTATATGGCAATTATGTCAGTGTTTGGCATCATGTGACCCCAGCATCAGTATGGCATAGCGTATCTATTTCCAATGCAAGGACCCTGCTGCAGGCAGCAGAAAATCCGTTGCATTTATTACTCTATGCAGAAAGGTTAGATACCAGTGAGGGATCCTACTACACAGCTAATCTTTAGCTCTTTATGTTTGCAAATGAGATTAACAGTTGTGTTTCCATGATCTGACACGGTTTTAAAAATCAGGTTAAATGTAATAGATCCCAATTAAACATATTTATAATGATTACGTACATATCAAGAAAATATTCTAAGGATATGTATAGTAATAGTAAGTCACATGTCATCCCTTTAGGACAATGCCCTTGTCTGAGCGTGGTACAAATGTACTAGATTTAGTAGAATATTGCATCAATATTGTGTATTGTGCAAATGTATTGTCTTGATATTGAAACCACTGGCATAAATGATTATATAGACCTCCTTGAATACACAGATGAATCAAGTAATTATATCCATGCATGCAGTCTACATTCTCCATTCTTAATACATAATGAACTGATCTGTTGTCAAGAAACCTTGAAATTCAGCACAAATGCCAGTGGAGGGCCGTGTGAGGAAATGGAATCCTAGCTCACTTTCTGCAGCGATGTGAGATTATACCTTGAGTGCTGTTCTTTGCAGAATAATTGCCCACCAATGGTTCTAGTGCCTCTAAAGTCCATACTGAAGTGATTTCATTTTTTATCATTCTGCCATTTCTCTCCTCATCACGAGAAACAATAGTGCCAGATCCTTGGATAAGAGGGCTCCGTAAGAGCCCTGCAAAGCACCCTGGATGACAACCATTGTCCATTTGCGATTCATATCAAAACCATGAGGACAGCAACCAGAAATGAAACATATGAATACATAAAAGCAAAGGCAGCTGCAGAAGGCAGACCTTCTCAAAACCATTTTTTTCTTGCCACAAATAAAACAAGGGAGCACTGTGGAGCGTCTGCGCGTACGCGCACAATGCGGAGGGGCTCAGTACCGGCTCACGAGACCAAGGCTCAGGATGCAGGCTGATGAAAAGGTGCTGATTGGGTCTGACCAGGAGGCTTTTTCCCTTAAACTGATGACAGGAAGCCTCTACCTGAGGTCCCTAAACAGACGTGCGCCACTGATTGTGCTCCTTGGCCTAGCCAAAGGAGACCCCTTCAGAGATAGGGCAAAACCACAACCTTCTACTCAAGGGAAATAGAAACATGTCTCAGTACCACCAATACAGGACATTTCAAGCCTAGAAGTGATGATTAGGCATGTCTTATGCACACACACATATGGCACATAGATCTTAGATGCATACTAACAATTTATCATTTTACTTGATATGAACTGATCATTAAAAGTCTCTTTTTACACCCTAAACTGAGAAATAACAGCATTTCTCATAAATCCAGTATAAAAAAAACTTCTATCGAGTTACTTAGTCTGGTAGTGAATTTAAAGCAAATATTCAACCATGAATGCCAGGGAGCTTTCAAAGTATGTCAGGGACAGATTGCAAAGCACAGATCAAGAAAAGGGCATAAAAAATATTGAAGTCTCAGAATAGCTGTGTAAGCACAATCTACTCAGTCATCAAGAAATGGAAGGTGCTTTTCAGCAGGACAATGACCTAAAACACAAGACATTCACTATATCTTCTTACCCCTTATATATAGATTGTGCAGAATAAGATACAGTGGCTTCCTATGGAAAGGTATTTTCTATATTTATTTAAAAATGTACATGTGTCATTTTGCTAAGTAAGAAACAATAATTTACAACTAAAATATATCCCTATCTGTGATATTACACCTTACCTATCAACATCTGCTATGGAAGACAGAAACTTTTTGAACAATGCAACCAAGATCAAGTTCTAGAGGGCATTAGCCATGAATCAATACCACAGGCAGACTGAAGAAAATAATGAAGAAAATACCATCTCATTTGGAAATGCATTTATTACCACTAACCGCATCACAGGAGAAGATGTGGTGCCCGGGCTGCCCTGCAGTAATTCTGTGCAGATAAGCAAACAATCTATTACTGAAGTGCATAGCTGTACAACTGTTAATCAACTTATTGAATTGATGGTAGGATGCAGAAATACACTAAGAGATGTTTGCCTGCCATCTGCGAATAAATACAGACACTGCTAAACTGAGGTTATGGCTAAATGAGATTATGGCAGCTGCATAACACCGACAGACCATAGCCCAAAGACCACATTGTTCTTTCTTATTATTTAATTTAGATGTCCACGCAATATGTTTTATTTTTACAAAACATGAGCCTATGACAAAAAGAAAGTTGTGTATAGATCTAGAAGATCTTAAGCCAAGCTGTTTTAAAAGGTTAATTCTAAGACAATACATACAAACAGATCTGCCTAATTTAAGTTCCCAGCTCCAGTCCTATCAATATCTGAACAGATTTCTATAGGCTGGATAGCACTCTTTGTAAAATATGTAGAATTTGAAATCATTCATACCTATGGTTTCTATTTGCTCATTCGACAGGTAGCTCTATAAGATTAAACTGAAAGCAAACCCATCTGTTCAAGTGATTAACAGATGTGCCCTCCAGCTGAATGTGTTCCATCAAGAGGCCATCAGAAAAAAATGCAGATATACATGAATAGAATGCTTATAGAGTGTTTTCCTAGATTCAACACCTCACGCTAACTGGTAACAAAAAATGCCTATTTACTTCCCGTCTGTTTTCCACTGAAATATTTTTAGGATAAAATAAGAATGTCGGTTGCAAGTGTACAAGCATCTAATAACAATGATGCTGCTGTCTCTTCCAGGCTTCTGCAGGCCCAGTGAAGACCCACAGCATCCAGCTGGTAGCTGCCACTTGCTGCCTCCCAGGAGAGCTTTGTTCACGGCTCTCGTCTGACGCTTGACGCCACCGACACACGAGTCTGCTGTCAGGAGGGTCACTCTGCTCTTCTTCTGTATTGTTATTCCACCACCAGTGCCCTCCTGTTCCCCCTCCTGTCTTGTGTCCTTGACTTCTAACACATTTGGCACCTACCCAATTAAGTAGAGAATGTATGTGTGTGTGTGTGAGTGTGTGTGTGTGCACGCGCATGGCTTTGTAATTATTATAGTGTGAGGACCCAGTGTCCCTACAATGTGATAAAAACCTGTAGCTTTTTATGTTGTGTCCCCACAAGGATAACCTCAATTTTACAAAAATCTGTGACTGACACCAAAAAACAAAAAATTCCAAAAGTTTTTATTTTGTTAGGTTACTTTGGGCTGGGTAGAGTTAAAGTTGTCATAGTTGGGATTACGGTTATGCTCATAGAAGTGAATGGACAGTCCCCACAAAGATATAAATACAAACATGTTTATGTGTATGTGCATGAGAGAAACCGTGCGTGAATGTACAGTAAGAGTGTAAGGCAGTGCGTGTGTATGTGTGTATGAGTGCACATGGTGGAATGCACTTACAGAAAAGAACAGAGGCTTCATTTAAAGCACATATGTGCTTTTTGCTAAAGTCTAGCATCATTACAGTAAAGGAAGGAAGCCGCAGAAGGAACAATACAGATCAACCAGTATGACAGATAAGCGGGGGGT
>JAODJW010000026.1:5723711-5760515 GCA_026777045.1 Hyperopisus bebe
GGCCCTGACAGTTTGGTGGGACCCACACTGGTGTTATTGACACTAAAGGAGTGGGGGGGGGGGGCTGACAGTTTGGTGGGACCCACACTGGTGTTATTGACACTAAAGGAGTGGGGAGGGGGCCTGACAGTTTGGTGGGACCCACACTGGTGTTACTGACACTAAAGGAGTGGGGAGGCCTGACAGGTGGGTTGGACCCACACTGGTGTTATTCACAAAGAAGGGCTAAAGGTTAGATGGGAAAGCAATGGCACAGAGCACAGGAAGCTGTAAGAAGGATCCGACTTTGTGGGGTGTGGGGGCTCGCCAAAGCTGCAGAAAGACAGTGGCATGGCTGGGAGCGCAGGGAACACAGTATTCGCTCATTAGTGCTAGGGGGCCACGGGGGGGGGGGGGGGGGTCATGTGTGTCAGCAAACAGCTTGACGGGTCCCGCCTTGGCCCAGAAGAAGCTGCATTTCTCAGCTGACTTTGCAGAGTAATGAGCCGAATGCCAACACTTTTCACGCACCCCAACCCCTGGAAAAGGTATTTTCCATTCTACATCAGAGTAATCAGATAGAAAATAATCTTTTTAGCTCTATATTTAACACAAGATTTCAGTCCTCAGGCAAAGTCTGCCTTTAATGTAATACTGGAGTAGACACTGTTGACTTTTTACTTTTTTATCATTGTAAGTTGTGCTTTCTGAAAGGTAACTACAGACATATTTCATATTTCTATTACTTACACACCTGTATTTTTCCATGTATATTAGCAGGTTTGTTTTTATGTTTAATACTACTCCATTATTACCTCAAAATTTAAGAAAAGTGCTAACAAAAGAACTGTTTTTACAGTGAAATTCAAATGTTAATATTACTGACACTAAGGCTTATAAAATTAGGATTTTGCCATCTTGTTTATTTGACTTTCTTTGCTGGTCCCTGGAGTGTGGGGTCCCCCTTTGGGTCTAGTTAGGGTTAGGGCTTCCTCTACCACCCGCTGGATGGTGGGGTCCCCCTTTGGGTCTAGTTAGGGTTAGGGCTTCCTCTGCCGCCCCCTGGAGGGTGGGGTCCCCCTTTGGGTCTGGCTCCTCCCAAAGTTTCTTCCTACTAGGGAGTTTTTCCTTGCCACTGTTGCCTCTGGCTTGCTTACTGGGGGCTTTGAGCTGGGATAATGTAAAACCTGTTATTTTGATGTTTTTTGATCCCCACAAGAGGAAACTTTTACTAAACATATAATACAAATCGCTGACTGCAATAGAAAAATGAAACATGCCAAAAGTCTTGTATTTGATTTGGTTACTTTTGGCTAATGTTTGGGCTGGGTAGAGGTCAATGTTGCTATCGCTGAGATAAGGGTTTTCCCCACAGAAATTAAAGGAAAGTCTCCACAAAAATATTAATACAAACATGTACATATGCATGTGTGTGTGGGGGGGGGGGGGTGTTTGCATAGATCACTTTTGGGGACCATTTAGATAGGTATCCCAATATGTTTGTGTTTGTGTGTGTGTGTGTGTGTGTGTGTGTGTGAGAGAGAGAGAGAGAGAGAAGCTCAACAACAGCCAGACAGATACAAGAATGGGCAGTGAGGAAATTACCTGTCTGGTTTAAATTCACACTATTTCTCACTTATTGATCAAGCAAAGGCTGGGACCAAAGGTGATGTGCTTTTCCTCTTCCGTAATTAAATGGCTAGAATATGCACTCACTGGTTACGCTGTATAGTTACACTACTCTAGTCTGAACAGCAGCTACAAACTTCCAGAAATATAAACAACAGTAAACAGTAAAGCTAGTTTTGCTCAGATAGCAGGATAACACAGTCGTTTCCCATGAAACAGTACACTGTAAAAGAACAAAATGAAAAGGTATTTCAACATCAGAGACAGCCAAGGCAGAGCCTAGTATTCCAAACAAGCATTTGAAAACTTCAAAAGAACTTTTTGTATTGCTCAACCTCAACTGAGTGTATTCACTTGAAGTACTCCTTGGCCAGTGAAAAATAAACTATGATGATCTCTATGTAAGAAGTGACAAACCCCCACAAAGCAGTTTGTAATTGCTGTCATTATGCACTATGGAATAAGATTAAAATGGTCATTTTTTTCAGCCTGACCCATTAAAAGGAATGTGAGCTCTTGGCTAAAGTCCAGTGATGCAGCTGTTCCTTGGTAGCTGATAAACACTCCTGAATCACTCATATGAATCGCACAGAAAAAAGCTTTTGGGGAGCAAATGACACAGAGTGAAAGAAGGTAAAGGTCTGCTGTGTGGATTTGCAAACTCCCATTTAAATGATCCAAAGATACCACACCTTTCGAAATCACATTCAGACAGCCATGTGTGTCTCTGGGGCACGCGTCCAATGATGTATAGACACCGCCGGCACTGTTTATATGAAAGATGTGTTCGTAACAAGGTTTGCATCATATTTATTCACCTTCACTGAGATTACATTTTTTACATAAAGTCATTGTTCTGTGGTGTTTTTGCACCTTTTTCCTGCAAATTCTGCATGGAATTTACATGGATAAGGGGGGCCCTGTGCAAGGTGTTGCATGCGTGTCGCTGTCGTATTAGCTGTGAAATCGATTAGGGTGCTACACGCTCCCAGACAGGCGGGCTGCGGCCAATCCCGGCCCCGTGCCGCTGCTACATGCCGGCTACTTCAAAAGGCAATTAGTTTGATTTCACATTCCTCGGCAGCTGACTAATTTCGTGTAATTTCAGCCACGCTGGAGAGAGGCCAAGTTTTTGCGAAAGAAGCGTGTCCCCCGATTTCTCCCCAGCCCCCTTCCCGCTTCCCTCTGCCTCCTTCTCTCTTGCTCGCTCGCTCGCTCTCTCGTGATAATTTGGAAATCCTGTTGAAACATGGCTGTCCTAATTACATGGGGATCAGCACACGCTGCCCCCTTTACCCAGGCTCACTCCCAGAAGGGGCCCGGTCACCTGTGCCCCCCTCCCCACGCCTCTGACTAATTTCATCTTAGTACAGTGCTGTCAGACAACTCCCCTGTCTCTGCGCTTTTAATCGATTAGCTCAATGTCTCTATAAAGCATCACCAGCTGCCAGGCGAAGGGGATTCAGCACACAGACACGCTTTAATTACTGTACCTGCGTCCCTGACACCCGGACAAAAACAAGCACGTGCCCAACCGCCTGCTCTGCCTGTAGGGGGACTGACAGGGACCTGTCACTCCTGAGGCACCATGTCGCCACTGAGACATGCGCATAAAGCTGTCAGTGGCATACACAGCACGGCATCTTTGTTTTGACCTTGGGAACAAGCACAACCACTTTTGCAGTGATTACAGACACCTATACTAACATGCATGCAAATAATCAAAATGCATGTTGCCTTTATAAGCAAAGGGAATTGGAGATTAGTGGAGATACATAATTAAAGCATATGGATAAATCCTATTGTAATTGTAATTGTAATGAATACATTCCCTGTGTTCCCTGAGAATTTGTATACAGACAAAACTGGCATATTAACCATAATGTTTCTGCTCATATTTGCTCATGCTTGTGTATTCAATCACTGCATTTTTGTTTGCAAAATTGATTCCCTCAAGGTTTGATTTCACTAAGTACACCAATAAAGAAAATTAAAAATTGTAGCTACCTATTGCATGAATGCATGCATCTCCATTTCACTCATGAGTGATGCATATTTTATTGGTAGGCAGAAATGTAGCTATTCTTCTGCAACAATCAGAAAAAGAGAGCATGATAAGGCAGAGAGTAATTTGTGCCAAAATCAAGCAAAAAGAATTCAACTTGCTCCCTGCTAAGACTCTTCTCTTTAAATGCACAGTATGGTCTTAGTAAACAAGCAGTTATTTCAAGTGTAATAACCTGCCTATGAATATATATCCTATTAAGATCTAATTTTTTAGAAGGAATATCTGCAGAGTATAAATAATTATCATTTAAAAGTGGAGAGTCATTAAAAAGGAATGAAAGTGATTGAGAAGTTTAAACGAATTTGAGTAGGCTGGAGTAGGAAAGAACAGACAGTCCACTTTAGAAAGTGTCTACAGAATTGATTTAACAAGTTTAATGTGTGCATCAATGTGGGGCTATTACTGGTCGTAAGCTTCACTGATGTTATTTGTTCGACTGGCAAAATACTGCTCTTTAGAATGAGCGCATTAAGGCTAAAATTGCGGAGAAAACCCTATTACAACTTTATTGCTGGTAAATTGGAACCAAACCTTGTCTGTATTTCAATTATTCTGAGTTACCCGAGAAATAAATCGATTTTGTATAGGCTCAATCACAGAGACAGTGATGAGAAACGGCTTATTACACCCTGGCAACCTGGAGCTACTCTTTTGTTTTTCCCCTCAGCAATTTCCAAGAAATTGTCAATTAAGTACTTTCTTTTCTTTCTCATTCCGTTTCTGAAGTCGCTTTGTTCACAAAGAATAAATCCTTCATACATTTTGTATGGGGCCGTGTTGTTCCTGACTCTTGTTTTGTTTTTAGGTTTTAATTTAGTCCTCCCACCCACAGATGTCTCAGTGAGCAGTTCGAGGGATAATTATTACACCAGCAATTGTGTATGCAACCTAGGCAATTTCAGATAGTTCCTTCACAAACAGAAAATAATAACTAGAGTAAACCATAGGAAGTAAGAATCAAACTGCAGTACCGGGAACTGTAAAAATCATGTACTGTAAGTAAATTATGTATTATTGTAATTCACATTTACTTCAATCCTCTTTAACAAAGTATGCTATCTGCTGTGTTATTCATTAAAAATCCTGCAGGAGAATTAGGCAGAACTAGATTAGACTGCTATGACTGAAAACACTCAGTGACATGTATTAGTGGCAAGCCCTCCATACTGCATTCCCATTACTGTGGGCAGGCGCTATCTGAGCCTCTCTTCATTGCCTGGTTGAAGTCACATTCATCAACCTATTTGCTTCCAAGCTGCTCATAGGTATAATCATCTGAGGCTCCTGGAAATCTATCACTAAATAAAAATCTCATAATAAATAAATAAAAACAACATGTTGCCCAAGAACAAAGCAAAAAAGCAAAAAAAAAAAAAAACATTTCTAAACTGCCTTCTGGCAAAAAGCAATTAAAATCATTATCTGGAATATGATGCTCACGCATGCCATTACATGTGTAATTAAAGGGGCCAGCAGAGAAAGCTGAAAGCTAACTTCACAACTTCATCACATGGTGCCGTCTACTGTATGCGACATGTTTGTTACTAATCCAAATTAATGCTTGTTACCTTATCACAATACATGGCTGACAATTAGTCCTGATATTATCATATCACTAGGAATAAATGTGGTTTACACCAAAAATAACAATAATGTAAAACATTAATAAATTTGGTTCATGATTGGCAGAGAGAAGTAGGACAAGGAACAGAATAATCTACAGGTTGTAAAGCATGTCTGATTGGGGAGAATTAATGTCAATCAGCAATGAGATATGGTGTGATTTAAACATGATGGACAAGGCTGACTCCCTGCTCTGTACTAGTGGAAACAGCTGGTATGTCTGCATAGACAAAAGCTGCCTCGGCAGTTTTTTGAGGAGGAACCTGTTTTTTTTTTTTTGCCAGAAAACAGTGCCTCCAGCAAACCCTTCTAGAGAGGAAACTTTGTCAACTGTCAATATGAGAACTAAAGTGGCATAGTGTGTGTCGTCATGTGACTAAGCACGGTGCGATTAGTCATATTCAAGAGCCTAGAGCTTAATCCAATATAATTTAAAAATTTAGTATCCAAAAATTGTCAAGAATAACATTTTATAGAGGCTATATACTATAAGCATATTGTATGACGTATATAAAATGTATATAAATGAGAGCATAATATACTTACCGTACAGAGTCTAATCACACTATGGCCTAACCAATGTCACCCTCTCTACCTATCAGTGTGTCCACTCTTACACCCTTTCATAAATATTCCATAAATATTCCAAAACTAAGAAGAGAGCCAATGTATTGAATACCCAGTTAGACACCAGCCATCAATCATTATCTTACTTTCCTTGCGCTCTCGTCATAGACAAAATTTACTTGACTGCTACACTTGGTCAATTTATACCTAATTCTGCCACCATGTTTCACCATGTTCGCATTAGTCCTAAAAACATAAAGACATTGATTTAAGAATACTGTTTAACTAAACTACTTAACTGTATCAGTAAATACAGCTAATCTTGGGTTTTATATATCAGAAATAGAAAAGCAAGCAAAATAAACAAATAAATTAAATAACCAAGTAAATAAACCAAAATATACACAATTTACAAGTTTTGCTCATGAAGAAATTACTTCGCCCAGGACACAGAGAAAACCAACAAACTGTTGAAGTTTAATTAAAGGATCTGCATAATTGAATGAATGAAAAATGAACCTCTAAATCACATTAATGCCTTGAAGTTGATATCATTTAATGGGATCAGCTCATTTACAGCAGCCTACTTCTTCTGCCTGGCTTGCATGACACAGATAGAGAAAATGCAAGAACACTGATTTTTCCTCTGTTAAGACAGATGAGGGGATGTGTGTGTGCAGGGGGTGTTGTGACAATTAAACCGCTCTTTGGTTAGATGCAGCTCCTTCATTCTGAGACGAGAGGACACCAAAACAAATCAAGGTGACGAAAACAACTGTGTTAATAATGCTGGTATTAGACAAAAACATGGAGTCGCTGACCTGCTCAAAAGCGATAGGCTTCCATAGAAAATAGCATCCTCTGTTAAGAGTATTTTCCTTAACTATTTCAGCATTTTACATAATCCACCAGATATCACTGTCACTAGCCTTAGCTTCTTTTAATGTTTAATCCTTTATGTGACACAATTTCACCTCACTATTACTAAATGTTACTAGTAGAATAGTAAGTTTAATAAAGTTCTCGAACAATCCAGTAATGACAAATAGCACGAAAAAGGTTAAAAATATTTGGAATTTTATCAATGATCCTTTAGCTAAGTATTTGAATTTCATTTATTTGACCATCATTTTATTTAAATTACATAAAGAAATATTTTATTTTTATGTGTCATGTCACATAGGATAAATCTTCCAGCAGAGATGAAGGGGTTTCACTTCAGCCTCTGCTACATTAGTGCAGCTGTAATCTAATGCACGTTATACAGAAATCGAAGCATGTCTGAAATTTTTCGGTAATGGAAAAAAACAAACACATTTCTTACTTAGGGAACATTGATGTAAGTCTCAAATCAAATTCTGTCTTTATAGCCCGAAGTCTTTTAACATACTTCTCTGCTTAACTCAACAACAAAAATCTGCATATTTTTTTATGACGATTGACTGTAGTTGATCGCAATCCTTGGAGAATAGGGAAACCTAAATGAAAACAGTCTGAGGTTTTCAAGGGGCGGTGTGACACTCGGAGCCCATGTTCCTTGTAATTGCTTAAAACTCATACAAATTCCCTCAAAAATCACTATGGATTTGGCAAAGGACTTCAAAGGATGCCACATCAAGATGCTACTAGTGGAGAGCCTCAATAACTAAAACACAGGCTTCATGTTTAATTCATGCATAGTATACATTCTTATTAGTGCTAGCTCCCAACAGGAGTAAGATGGCACAGGGCTGGGCTTAATCGTCAGCGGAGACCCAAAGCCGTCTGTTTATTAAGGTCTGGGCCCAAGAATTCTTGGCTATAGCATTTGGAGGAACAGGATCTGCATGTGGGCACTTCTTCAGCCTCCAGCCCTGGGAGAGGGATCTCTGCAGGCATGTGTGTGGATGCCTGGGCAGCAACAGGGGCTGGCCAGGACGCCACACTGCCAGCTGACTCACGGGGAGGGGCTCTGTCTGCGAGCTGGGGGCCCAGCTCTGGCAGTGGTCAGCAACCGCAGTCTCTGGGCATATTCGCCTCATCACAGGCTTGATGCAGACATCAACATTTCAGTGCACAAAAGAGGCACAGTTTTTTTTTTTTAAAAAAAAAAAAAAAAAAGCTGCTGAGAGAGAGGCCGTTATCAAAAGGCTTATTAGAGATATTAGGAAATGAAATGGGTGACCAAAAACCGTTAGTCATGCGTTGAGATAGAGATAGGTAAATGCTTCACGCATGAGCAACCCCCTTTTTAAGACCTTGCCGGTGTCTTTCTCTCGTTACAGCCCAACCTCCCATCACATTTAAATGGTAGAAATCCATTGGTTTCAATATAAATGCCTTTGAGACAGCCCTAGTTATTTAGGAGTAGAAAATGGTGTGATTAAATTGGATGATTAGGGGAGTCATTTGAGTCCTGGAGTGGGAGTAACAGTCAACAGAGCACAAATTTAAATCACAAACAGTTTGCAGCTTAGGTCACATTATGACCTTGTGCTATGACCTTACTCCTAAATCTTCCACTTGATGACCTCACTATCCAAGCCTTGGAAACACAAAGAAAACCCAACGGATGAATGGCCACTTTGATGGAATAAGTAGGCTGTGATATTTAGCCAACTTTAAATATGAAACATTAAAAAGCAGAGTGAATATATTCATGTTGCATTAACATGTAAGCAAAATGGGAAACTGCATCACGGAATGATACTGGCACTATGATATTTTAAAAGCACAATATCAAGGAATTATTTTTGACATTTTGATTCATGTATGGTAATAAAGCTCCAAGACAACATGGTTTAATTATAAAACATATTACTGCTGCCTTAGTCAAGCCAATTAAATTTGATTGGATACTTTCTATATTCAACAAGCTCTTTTCATGTCATTTTAATTTACTGTCAAATCAGCCAGAATATTGGAAACTAAATTATTTACTACAGCCCATAAGCCAATAATGTTCCATTTGTCTCGTACTGAGAGGGACTAGACTAACAAGATTATTAAGGACATTACTTGTAATAGTAAATGTCCTTCATTTTATTTGAACGTCATGCTGTGCTTTTAGATCCTGCTTTCCAAAGAAGCTGCAATTCAGTAGGAAAATAATCTGTCACCTAGTCAGTTCTTGTGGGACAGGTGGGAAAAATCAAGCCTACCAACACCTGCTCCAACCTATTTAATACTGAGTACTGGTGCGCACTAATCTGGTTTCATGAACCACGACAGAGTTCGGTTTCACTTCAAATTTTCAGACAATCCTCTTTTCAGTCAAACAATGTCACAATTTGCCTTCATTCTTAAGTGATACGTGCTTTCAAGCCTAATGGTGTATAGCTTTTGATAGACTGGGGATGTGGTTGTAGACTGATACAGGTATAGCTGCAGTACTTGTACATTACTTGTTAAAAGAAACTTTTCATTTTCATTTTCAGAAATGTAGAGATGTTACGGCACAGCACTCCTGCTTCCCGTACAACTTAAAGGCTGGTGCTTTGTATCAATTTATGCAGATATTAGCTACAGCTGACTAAATGGCCAGTCACAAAGTAAGAAGCGAGGCCTTCTGTATTCATTCCAACTGTCACTCTGATTTATTTCTCCATTATTTTACCATTTGCATTTGCAGAAGGACTAATTACCAGGCCCAGCAAAACAAGGTATAGCACTTACACATACTAGGGAAGTCAAAGAGGGAGAAGACAGACAGGATGTACTTAAACATTTATTTTCAGGTACGCACATTCTTCTAGAAACAAGCAGTTCACAGACATTAGCAGTTCACGAGCAGTTCACAGCCATTTTTAATATGTTCAGCAAGTTAATATTGACCTATCAAAAACCTCAGCAATTTCCGGGGATTCCAATGTAATCAAAGACCCTTTACACACATACATACCATGCTGGCAGGCAGAAAGAAAGCACCCTGATGAACAGTTATATACACCTGCTGATATATCTACGTTCAGCAGACAGATTGGCCACTGAGTCCAAAACTGAATCAAATTACTCTTAGAAATGAGACATGTATGATTTAGGTCTCCGAAAAACATACATATTTTGGAAACCTCAACTAAAATCATGTTCCTTTTCAGAATCATTGTTTTCTGCAAGTATTCCATTTAATAGTAATCTATTTGTGAACAAAGTGCGTACAGTGCTCTCAGTTATTAATACACATTGTTCGACAACAATGCATCCTGAAGCTGTTTGTGGCAGAAAAGGTGTACAAGTAATTGTTTCCATGGCAATTATATTCTTTGGTAGGCACAGAAAAATAAAGAAAATAACACAAACATGCCCACTGCTTCCATGCAGCCAAAAGCAATTTCCTTTTCTAATTTTACTTATGCAAAGCCTATGGGCATCATCAGCATTTAGTAATTAGTTTTATAATTACTGCTGTTTTGTTCACTGTCATTCAATTTTTCTTATGCCACAGCTGGGAAAGGAACATCTCACATTTACAGCTGGGCAAATTACTCCATTTAAAGGTTGAGGAATATAGGAAGTTTGATTTTGCCTGTGCAGCCATGCTCGCAAACCAGCCAGCAATCCTCACCGAGGTCCTGTTGTCATGCATTAGAATGCATTAATTCCTTCATTACCACTAACAATGAAAGTGGCACAGTGAGCATACAGAGACCAAGCTTTAATCACCGGCCTCTTTGCAGCTAGCCTGCTTCACAACGCCCCTTCCACAAGGTGAGCCCTCATGGTCCACATGGTCATCTCATACATGACCAGATTAAGTGGCAATATGGAGGGATTTAAACTGAGATTTACTAGGTTGGGAGATCCATGTGGTGGACAAAGGATTAAATGAGGTGACTCCTAATGAAAGTTGAAATATAATGTTCTCTTTCCAATACATTCTTGATGAGTGTCTTCCATGTTGCTTCCATCAGAATGTCTAGAATCACTGTCCTTATGGTGGATAAAAATCATTTAAAAATCTTTTCAGACTATTAAACAAAAATGCGGCATCTTCACCAAGGGAACTATGTTGACCATATGCATTTAGATGAAAGAAAAATACTAAAAAATGTATGCGAACGGTATCAATGACTGAAGAAAATGCTCAGTAACAGAGAGTATGCAGGAGCCTCAGGAGATGCAGACTCTGAGAAACATCCATTTTTTGCTGTTAATAAAGTGTGGCATTTTGGCGGCGAGTTACTGTTCTCCATGCATGAATAATAAATGCACAGGTGGTGGAGGGGGTCAGGAGGCACACGCCAGCCTCAGAACAAGAGAAAGGTCATGCTTGTTTGTGCAGTGTCCTTCAACAGATGTGAACCACCTCTGACAGAGACCAGCAAATTTCGGTTAAAATGCTCGGAAAAAATTAGTTGATGGGTCAATTACGGTAAAGGTCAACAGACACAAAAGGAGACCAGCTCATCTGCACAAGTTACGATAATAACTTTCTTAATACCTTTGATACCATTAATATTGGGAGCTTTTATTACTGAAAAGAACCAGTGTTCACACTTTTACAATGGCCACACTGCTCTCAGCTCTTGCTTCAGTGTGTTTTATTCAAGACTGCAGAGGTTCTTCTTTGTGATGACACTGGGAACTTACCCTTGCAGTAAAACCCCCAGTTCTTAATGTCTGTTTTCCTTTTGTAAAATGAAACATGAATGGAGATTTCCCCCTCTAAATCTTTTAGTGAAGACCCAATCCTAAAGAGCAGAAAATTCACCGACCATCACAGCACCAAGATTTCCCTAAAGGTTACAATCATCAGTTATTAAGTAGAAATGTTCTGCCAAAAGTTAGCTGAGCCATTTCTTCTGCAAATCTCATATAATAACATATTCATGGCAATGCTGACATGGATGTGCGCGACAAGGCACAGGCAAACTGATTGAAAGACAGGGATGTTGAATGAACTGGGACCCCTGAGTATTAGAAATTATATTACTGCTGCAGTTCACCTTCAACAGTGTGTACACAAACAAAGCTGAGTTGAGACAGGCTCTTCCTCATGCTCTTTAATACATAGAAACATCTCCACAGTGCATTAGCATGCAGCACGTTGCTTAAAAGGCTCCCCATCGCTGAGATCTCTAAGCCAGCCAATGCCAGAGTTTCCCTTTTGTGCACAGAGGGTTATGTTGCTTCTCTGTACAATACCTTGTAAGAAGGAAATTCATATAATCCCTTTGGCAGCTGGGTCACCTGTGCTCTGATGAGGGGGGCTGACTACCCTTGCTCACCTCGACTTGATCAAAGTCATTTTCAGCTTGACCACTGGCCTAGCGAAGCACCCTAGGAAGGGCTCATGCGACACCATGCCTGAGCTCATGTGGGAGCTCATTATCAACTACGGTGGAACCAACAATATCACCTGATGAACTCATCAGGCTAACCGTCTTGCATGTTATAAATGACTAGATCAGTTGATTATTATGTTAAGTATTATGCGATCGTATATTCTTCTCTCTTCCATTCTGGCCCTCTTTTGTCACCTAGTTTCGTCTTATTAGGACAATACCTATGCTACATGTAATGTTTGAACTCTGCACACGTTATCATCGTCTGCATACATGACTCGCACATTTTTTTGAAGTACACATCCCTTGGGCTCTATTTTGACGATTTAGCGCAAAGCATATAGCGCAAAGCACTTCCTTACATTCTTGGGCATGTTCAAATCCATTTTGCTATTTTGATGCCGGAAAAACCAGACTGTGCACTAGCACAAGGCACAAAAAGGTTGTTCAAACTATCTTAATTATTCATAGGCATGTTTTGGGTGTAACATGCAATGAACCAATCGGAATGGCATGTCCCCTCACCTTGAAAGGCAGCGCATGATCCACGGTGGATAGCTATTACAATGGCACGTTTGCCCATCAAGCCGGAAACATACTCGTCTGTGTGAGGTGAAAATACACGAGCACATTATCTAAGGGGTACCACTGTTCCACCTAAGCCTTTCAAGCAGGCATGGGATGAGGTAGCAGCAAGTGTGTCCTCATTTTCTGGCATCACCAGATCATCCACACAGAGCTAAAAGCGGTATAATGATGTTAGAAGACGGGGCAAACAGAAGTTTGCTACTGAATGAGCACAGCAGCTGGGAATGGGGACTTAATTATGCTTGTGTGTTTTTATATTTTAATTGCAGTTTGCAAAATATAAATAAAATTGCAATTTTTGTTTAAACAAAACACAACCTACAGTTTTAAGGTGTTTTAAAATGTTCAAATTAAAGGCAATAGGGCTGGTTTTTTTCTACATCTCACAATTTAGATTCCCTACCAGGCTACAGTCAATTCAGCTCTTCTGCCAGTTGATCCTTTCTTGCCTGTGCTGCTACTTGTGAGGTGTCTTGCACTTGGATCAGCACTTGCAGTTCAACAAGTGCTGAACTTATAAAGTCCTCAAAAAACACCCATCACGCATGGCAATGTAATGCAACATACAACATGCCACAAAGAATGCTGCAACCTTCTGTGGGCTGGATTATAATGTTACACCTGACTTATCTAAATATCTGAAATGCATTTTCAGAAATCTTTTCAATTACAGTACATGTTTAATTCTGATAAGGAACTTGAATGTTTTTTTTCATGATACAGTATATTCTTAATATCTATTTTTTCCCTATGATCTTTCATTGAACAGTATGATTACGTGAAAAGGATCAGTTGTACTGTATAATAAAATGCATATAAATAAAATAAAATTAAATTAAATGACAAAAAACTATTAGTGCACCTTGAGGGAGTAACCTGTGCCCATAACAAGCATCGTGCACCCTCACGTTTCTAAAACGTGCCGCTTAAATACCATTTAACAATGCGCCACTGACTTTAGACAGTTTTTCTTGGTCAAAAGCCCAATGTCATTTTGCTACCTTAAAAGACACCCAACCACTCCTCATTTAAAAAACACCACTTCAAGGAGCAGAAAGTGGGCACAAAATCATTTGCTATTTTGAAAACGCGCACCTACCGAGAATGCGCCGGTATGAAACTAGCAAAACCACTTAGTGTTACACTTATCTTCATGCTTTACGCTGGTGGAAGATAGGGCCGATTGTTTTCTTATTAACTCTATTAAGTATGGTTTATGGTATCTCTCTTCTGATGCTTACTTCCTCACTAAGACTTTCATGTACATGGAGAATTTCTAAAAACAAGCCCTAGTGATTTCACTGCCTCCCTTTGGGTCGGGCCATCTAACAAACCTTATTCACATACTGTATAAACACGGAGCTCATTAGATTGACAATTTGGGAAAAGGCTGTACAGTTGGGGCTTGCATTAGTACTAATTTTGCAGGAAAACAAGAAGCAATAGTGATTCTATAGAAAATGCTGTGAATGAAACTTGGTGAGTCCGTCATTCAATTTAAAATTATACCCAACAGTGGTGCTTTTGTCTTCTGATTATGAGATTCATTTTGCCGTGTGCTCATCAGTAAGACCAAATGCCATAACAATTAGGTATATAAGCATGTAAACTGAGACATGCAGGATTTCATTTATGTTTAGTGAGCCCACGATGACCTTTTATTATGTTCTCCAGTTGAACATACAGCACTGTCTGAAATGCTGCTTATATGGCTTGACACAGAAAGAATATTGATCTATTACTGTATGGGCTGGAGATAATGAACCAAATATTTGTCTGTGTGTGTGTGTGTGTGTGTGTGTGTGTGTGTGTGTGTGTATATATATATACATACATATATCCTCATTAAAATGTATGCCCATCTTCAAAGGAAGACAATGCAATGATGCCATCTGTTGTGCACTCTGTAGAACAAACAAAACAAAAAACTGAGTTGTTTTCAGCAATTTGCCCTTAACATTGCGGTTCTTTACAGAACACATAAAAAATAAATAATGGGCTGCACCCTCACAAAGATCATTGCTTTATGAGCGATATCGCTTGAAATGCAAAGTTTTTTTTCTTCTAACTTAAAAAGTATGGATTTGTTTTGTCCAACCTTGTTTGGCACAAGCTAATTGCCTTAATTACCAGCCTGCAGAAGAGGCACATGTAAAACACTGAAATAAAACATTGTCTTGATCCCAATGAAAAAAAACTGCCACTGTTTACAGATTTAATGCATTGTTCCATGATTTGTCAGCTTCACTCTTAATCCTTCTTGCTGTACATCCTGCAGCAAAATCTACAAATTCAAAGAAAAAACTCATTGAATATAAATGTGAGTGTTAGAACACAAGATGGTAGAAACAGAAACCATTTTTTTCAAAATAAAAATTTCACTTATATACAACACCGTAAATGAATGTGCCACAAGCTATCAGCAGAGTACTTTGCACTGCACACCCTGACCTTGTTCTCTTCTGTATAGTCAGCACCTACCTTTCATCAAAATTTTACAGTAACCAATGTAGTATTTCTGCTTACAGTGAGTGTGAGCCTCCTCGAACAGAAGACAGAGTAAAAGGCATAATCTCAGTTCATTCAAATTAATTTATTCAATTGTAATACATGATATTTAATTATAAAGAGCATAATAATGATGACTGTAACATTGGCACAAACTACTTTACTATACTAATTTTCCCACATAAGGCATATAAAACATAAACCATTGCGGTGATCCTAAAAATAAAAATAAGAAGATCAAATTTACAGCCTCATGTTCAGTCATAGAACCATATTGGTTTTTCATTCTTTTTAAAAAATCCCTTTCTACTCTTTTCTTAATTATAAACATCCATCCCAATGCAGTTACAAAAACTTCCTCTTATAGTTCACGACATTACCATAAATTTATACACAACTAGCTATCAATTATGCTTGACCCTATAGACTCAAAGCAAGACATTGTCAGTCTGGGGATGAGCAACCAAATGAAATTATCTCTGTCGAACTGTCACTTGCACTGAAAAGAAAACCACCCGGTTTTTATTGTTGGAACAAGGGTGTCAAACTTCGTTCAGACAGGCCTCTTCTGCCAGTCTACACCCTAAACTATTTAACATTAACATAATTTTAATACATTTCATAAATTTCAGTGCATGCTAAAAAAAAATCTGCATTTAAACACTATTTTTGGGCAAACAAATCAGTGTGGACAGTACAGCTAATTAACTAGTAATTCAACTAATTAAGCCAGGGGAATGGGTTAAGATGAAAATGAGCCTGCAAGGAATTGAGACTGACACTTGATTTAGATACCAAGTTCAGAGGTGTTGTAGTAATTCATTTGGAATGTCAACATTTATGCTCAAATCATTAAAAGTTGTAATGTGCTAGGAAGTATATGGCATAGTATTAATCAAAATAGCTAATTAATATATGTTTTTAAAAACAACTTTTTAATACTCATATAATGATTTAATATTTGTAGTGCCATATATTCTCTTGGTGTGAACATCAGATTTTAAAGATTTAAGATACCGAATAAATGTGCAATCCGGATTTCATAAAAGCACACAGTTATTTCACGATTTCAAAGAACAAAACCAGAAAACAGGACCTGTCTGCTTCATACTGAACACTGACAAATAGAGGCAACCAAATGCTAAATGTTTCTCTGCACTGTTGCATGCAACAATATTTGAGGCCACTTACAGTTTATTAAATGGAGATATTACCAAGATGGGCTCTGTTTTGACTATCTAATGCAAAGCGTAAATTGCAAAGCACAAGTAACATTTATGGGTGTGTCTAAATCCATTTCGCTATTTTAATGCCGGAAAAAACAGACTTTGCACAAGCGCAAGGCACAAAAAGGTTGTCCTAACTCTCTTAATTATTCAGTCGTGTGTTTTGGGTGTAACATGCAATAAACCAAATGGGAACATGCGTCACCTCACCTTTAAAAGGCAGCGGCGCATGATCTACGGTAGATTGCTATTACAATGGCACATTTCCCCAGATTGTTTTTTGCCAGAAGAAAAGGACGTGCTCAGGCACGAGGTGAAAATGCATATCTTCTACGGGAGCATCATTGTTCCACCTAAGCCTCATCCACGCAGTGCCGAAAGCGGTGTAATGATGTCAAAAGACAGGGAAAATGGAAGCTCACTACTGAATGAGACCAGTGGCTAGGAACAGGGACTTAATTATGCTTGCGTTTTTATTTAAATTTTGGGTTTGCAGTTCTCAAAATACAAAAAAAATGCAATCAAAAGTGCAATCTCTCTTCAAACAAAACACAACCTACAGTTTTTAAGTTGTTTTAAAATGTTCAAATTAAAGGCAAAAGGGCTGTTATTTTCTTATCTCACAATTTAGATTCCTTACCAGGCTCTTCTGCCAGCTGATCCCTCCTTGCTCATGCTGCTGCCGTACACTCCTACAGTGTATGTTGTCATTGGCACATGTAGTTCAGTATCATGCCTTCTGAAGTCCTCTAATGTGTCCTCATTTATGTCCAAGAGATATTATGCGCAGCAATGTTATGCAACATACAATGCGCCACAAAAAATGCCGCGACCTTTTGAGGGCTATAATGTTCCACCTGACTTTTTTTACGCATTTTTAGCAATCAAAATGTCCTTTCAATTACAGTGCATGCTTAATTCTTATAATGAATTCAAAAGATCTTTATAATAATATGGTTCGTTCTTTAAATATTTTAATATATATTATTTTTCTTTTGATGTTTTATTAGGCAGTATGATTACGAGAAAGGACCAGATGTACTCTATAATAAAATGCATATAAATTAAATAAAATAACAAAAAACCGCACACCTCAGGCACATACCTGTGTCAATAACAAGTGTCGTGTACCCGCACATTTATAAAACACGCTGCTTAAACACCATAACATTAATAACATGCCACTGACACACAGACATGGTGTTTGTTGGTCAAAATCACAATGCCATTTCACTGCCTTAAAATAGCAACACGCCAACAATGCGCCAGGCCACGCCTCATTTAAAAAACACCACTCCTACAAGCAGGAAGCGGGTGCAAAATTATTTGCTATTTTAACGATGTGAGGGCATGGCGCGAAAATGAGCAATGTGCTGTTATGAAACTAGCAAAACCACTTTGCCTCACGCTTTGCACCGTTGAAAAATAGGGCCCCATAGGTTTGTTTCTGCCTTACGCTAATTTCAAAGGTAAACTATGTCTAACTGCATAAAAGTCTGTTGCATATTCTGTTTATTTCTGGTTTGGTCAATTGACTGATTTAGAAAGAGGAATGCTGCCAAAATGATAAACAGGATGTTATTAATTCTTCAGTTGTTTCACCTGTGAGATTCACTGCTGAAAGTCAGTTAAATTGTAAGTTGCTTTAAAAATATACTTCTGATAAGGGGTATCAAAATCCTTGTACTGAAAATCCTCTGCAAAAGCTTCAGTTTTAAGGAACCCGTAAAAATATAATTTTAAAAAAGGATAACAAACACCTGATGGTTCACGAAAATCACATTCTGGGAAAACTGTCAATGGTACCCAATACACTTCAATGTTCTCACCCTGTTTGTCTATGCCTCTGTTTTTCACAAAGGCCACATTTGACAGTGTTATGTGTAGATCATGTGTGTGGAGGTACAGCATGGGAAGGTCAGCTCCTCACCTTTGACCGAGGTGTTGGGTGGAGGGCCTTCTATTCGCAAGTTCCACGGTGGGTCGCCCTGACTTGCAAAGTCCCTCATCTTCAGGTAGCTGATGGTCAGGCGGATGATGGAGGCCTTGTCCAGCTGGCTAGTAATGGCACCAGGGAGTGGAAGCATCTTGGCCAACTCATAGAACTCAAAGTTCTCCTTTCCACGTCTTGAGCGAGCAGCATCTCGGGACTTCTCCTTCCTCAGAGCCTGCAACCTAAGAAAACAGCTTGGGTCAGTATATGTTTTGTTGGTCCAAAGGGCATACACTAGTCATTGGCTGATCGTGTTTCTAGACATTATTCAAGATGTTCATTTACATTGACTGCTTCCAGATAGATAGATAGATAGATAGATAGATAGATAGATAGACAGACAAAGAAATAAAATCATTGAAAATTTAATTACATATATAAAAAGTGCAGTTTTTTAGTGTTTTGTTTGTTGAATCGTTTTTTGTTTTTATCTATTGTTATGCCTTACAGGAAGATTAGAGCACATTTCATGGGCAATTTCTTGTAGTTATCCAGATTGTTGATACAATTCATACATTTTCACACAACATAGATATAAAAGGAGGTGCCACAATCACAACAAATGAATACAATACAGGACACCAATTGTAAGGCAGTGATAAAATGAAACATACAACAGTTTATGAGTCATGTGTTTCCATTTTCCACACTGATAATGTTTTTTTTCCATTTTCAGTACAGAAAATGAAATTTTAACTACAACACAAAGTAAGTGTACAGATCATTCATACCTGGCAAGCTAATTTACTGATTAAATTAGACCTTTTTATCATATTCATTAAAATAAAAACTAAGCAATATATTTCTAATTGCAAATATTTACAATGCACGTGTAATCTCAAAATCCACTGACAAACAATAGTAATTCCATATACTGTATAAATCTATGTGCAGAGAATTAGGATGCCACTGCATCCATACTATAATAATTAGTTTGTATTCAAAACACATTCTGAAAATTCTGAAAGTTATGTAATGATTTCATACAGTTTGACATTGCATATTTACACACATTGCAGACAAAAAGGCAATATATGCATGGACAATGACATATTTGTAATGAATGTGAAACATGAGATTTCCTCCAAATGTCAGCTCAGTCAAAATCCATACCAACTGTTTCTTCCATTCAACTATACCAATTATTTCTTCCATTCATCACTAGATGCAAGCACAGTACCTATACAATTTGGAGGTTGACTGTAAGCCTATAAAAAGTGCATAATGATTGTTTGTAGAGATCTAAGGTCTGTTCCAGGCTGCCCATCTCACATGTGTTGTTTAATATAAAACAACCCATAGTAACCACGTCCGCAGCTTCTGGCCTTGTGTAGCGTTCATCATCTCCAGCCATAATGGATTAAGTTGGCAATAAATCATCCATGACACTCTGGGTTCCCTACTGGCCGACACTTACATTAATTTTTTAGCACCACTAATGCAAAATCGGTTAGAGTTGATTTTGAAAGATGGGGGCAGAAAAAAATTCTATGTGGATAAAAAAGAAGGAGAGACAAAAACAGCTGTTTTTTTAAGTGTGAATTTGGAAAAAAAGAAACCGGCAAGATTTTCCCTTCCTCGCACAGACCACAATACCTTTGCTGTGAACACAGACACAGTTTCTCACTTCAATAGCTAGTGTGGCACCACCTCTGTCATTAAGCAATTTGCAATGTTTGCATTTTCCCAGGGAAAATTCTCATAGCTCTCTTGTCAAAATCTTCATGTGGCACCCAAGGCATCTCTCTGCCACACTAATGGAATGCTCATAGCTGTCATAATCAATTTGCGTTGCTTTTGTAGATACCAAAGGCATTACAGGTTAATTTCAATACCAAATATCAATGACCTAACATCTAAGTGGCAGACTGCTACTCTCGATCATCTCTGCAGAAGAAACCTTCCATTTGATGGTCTGCTGCACAGACAATATATAAAGCTGGCTATAATAGTTGTTTGAAGGCAAGCTGCAACACAGCAGCAGAATTTCATTTGTTCCACACACTTGGAAAACATTACGCAGGCATGCCAAATGTTTCTTGATGTGCTAGGGTTGTATGACCTTCATAGTCAGCACATATTTATCACATATTACAGGTGTCAAACGCAACACTTTTTTTAAACATGAAATCAGGAAGAAAATCTAGTTCAGCTGCACGATAGCCTTTTAAACAGCTATCAAGAAAATGGATGAACATGCCAAGATGTGTAGACATCGTTTTGCTTTAAAACCAAACTGCAATCTCACACTATCTTGTGCTGGATGCTGCATATTATACCACATATCCCTCCAACTTGCTTATTAAGAGTGTCTGAGCACCTCAACCATTCTTTTAGTTCTATTATAGTCTCGACAATTCCCATCAAACAACTATCTCTAAAGACACCAAATTAGTATAATAATGATAAATCCATGTGATTTTACAATGTACAAATACCTTTTGACTTTCTATATGGTTTAATTACACATTTTCTTTTTCTTGTTCGCAACTGAATGGCTATGCAGCCTAACAAAGGCCAGTCATTTCAGAAAACGGAGCTAATATATTGATAATTTGCTTGTTTATTTCCAGAAATGGGGGCCGTTGTATTTCACTTTGAAAAGCTGATTTTTTATGTCCATTTACATATCCAATTTTTAAATGCATGTTGCTAAAGGGCAAAGACCACAGCAACACATCCATGCAGTATGAAAGATTTTTTAAATGTACTGCGAGTCACACAGCCTTCTCAGGCTTGGAAAGTGATAAAATATGATGTCTTCTCAATCAAACCCTGAATGCACGATCTTCATATATGGAAAGGGGATAAAGCACTATAACGTAACTTCACATAAAACCTCATTATTACATGAGAGCAAAACAGTAATTGCCTGCACAAAAATTTCCAGTGGAAAAATCAAGCTATCTGAGTGCTTTCTGATTGCAGTCATTGTAGAGGAATACACTGTCATTGTCTCTGATGTCATGCTATTTTACTTCATAGTGAAATACTATGAATATACTGTATGCTAGCATAATACTGTACCTCTAGTTTTACTTCCAGATTACTATAAAAAAGGACAGTTCAAAATCCACCAATGCATAACCCAAAGCTTTGCAATAACCATTGATTCTCAATACCAGCTCTCTCGAGTCTACAGATTGTCTTGCAAAAATGAATGACGGTCCAGTTTTCTAATAGCCTTTTCATTTCTGGTGCAATAAATCATATGTATTCGTAGATTCTACACAAACCATCCTGCCACAGGTCAAACAGCAAAAATAATTGCAATTGCTGATCATTTGCCAGAAGATTAGGGTATAAGCAGCTGTGTCTCACATTTCACTCTACCGTCCAACTTTAGAAAACAAAAAACTATCAATTAAAGTGATACAAACTTCTGAAAATGATCATTCACGATTGTAGTAATTGTTTCATCAGGGCAGAAAAGCCAGCCAGAACAGAAATGTCACTTTAGATTAGTGTCCTCCCTCCTGAAGCAATGGATGACACCACTGATAGAAGGCTAAATGCCAAGACCAATCAATTGCTTTTGTGACTCTACTCCTTGCTGTAGTCAAAAAGGGATCATTTTCAGGAATATATTCTTCATTATAGTAAATGCTATCTCCTAGGTAACATAATTTAATTTTTCACTAGCTTGACCACACTGTGTAGTCCCAACAAGGAATTCTGATGAAAAAATATTGTCACTTTTGTGTGGAACATCTGTGGTCTCTTGGCCAGAGAATGTTTATATGTAAGACTGACAGACGTCCACCTTGTTTCTAAAGCCAAGATGAGATTTTGGAGTTATGGCTGCAGGGACACCTGAAATTCATTTTTTTCAACTTGTGTGCCATGTTGGAACAGGATAGATTAAATAATTATTCCTGAGGAACAAGTCTTGAAACCTTACTGTATAAAGAACTCCAGAAGTATATTATTTATTGTGTTGCTACAGACGCCCATAATCCTTAATACATATTGCCCCTTTACTAAGTGTGCCAGGTGGCTTTGATGTCCTGAAAGATGAGTATATACCACTCATTATCCATTATCAGTGCTTTCTGCTGAGAAAAAAAAGAAAAAAATACATAGATACATATGTGTGTGTGTGTGTGTGTGTGTGTGTGTGTGAGAGAGAGAGAGAGTGTGTGTGTATGTGTGTGTGTATATACTGTACAGACACATTTTATTATGCAGCATTCTGACAGATGATCAAACCTACTTGACAAGCTTAACACTGTGCAACAATTAATATTCCTCAATTCAAGGGTACTTCAAATCCAATAGTACACAAAGACCATTCACATTGTGTTGCATATGCACACTACATATCCAAACTCTGCAAAAAGTAGAGCAAAAGTGCACATTTCTTTGTAATTGAATGAGTCTGTTAATGACAGTCACAACATTAACAGCCCAGCTGTTTCTCATTTATCGCATCTCTTTGCAAAAAAAGGGAAAAAAGAAAAATATGCAGCCATTTATGTGTTGTGCTTTTTGCTGTTGTTTTCCTACCTCTTGCTGTGGTATTGAGGGCAGCTATTGAAGCCAATGAAAGAAATACCTGCCTGAACACAATGGAGACAGAATAAAGCAGGAAAGTGGACTGTGAGAGGGCCACATTAATCAATTCTGATACACACTGATTATGACCACAATGATGTGGGCAATTTGAAGAATAATACCAACAAATTATACAGAATTATGCCCTGCTGGTGGTGAATAAAGCCCCTTTCCTGTGATACCAGACACCCTGCATGCTGTCAAATTATTTCTGCTGTCAACACTTGGTGGCAGCTCGGCTGGCCTGTTCTGAAGCTTTGTAAAAGGGGCTATTCAGGGCATAAACACCACATTACAGAGAAGGGAAACAACAGATTGGTCATTGTCTTTCCAAGCAGCTTGGAGTGGCAAAGAATACGTTTTCCTACATGGATGAAGGAACGGGTTGGCTGAGCTAAGAGCCTTCGTTTTTTTATATGTTGTTGTTCTTCTTGGGCGATAAAGGAAGGACGTGAATATAAAAGACAAGGCATGCAGCGGGAGGGACCTTGCCCTTTAATTTGCACAGATTGCAGAAGAATGCGCACACACACACACACACACACACACACACACACACACACTGGCCCAAAGACAGACAGAAGAAGACAGATGCACAACCTCTTATTCCCTTCTGAATGTTACCTCAAACTCCCATGGTAACACCTTCTGATTTTTTTGTGGGAAAAATTAAAAGTTGGACCATATCAGAATGAAAATACATCTGTCCATCTTCTGACCACTTACCATGGTCAAGGTTGCTGGGGGGTCTGGAGCTTGTCTAAGGCAGCATAGGGTAGAAGACAGGGCTACAGCCTGGATGGAATGCCAGAGCATTGCAGGGCACAAACACACACACGCTCATACTATACAGGCAACAGGGAGAGAACATGCAAACCACAAGCCCAGAGGTGGGAACACAAACCCCCAGCCCTGGTGGTGGGGGGCAGCAGTGGTACCAACTGAGGCTACATGCTGCCCATAAAAATATTAGAATGGAAGAAATTACTAAAAATGGAAATATGTTGATGTACCCTAAACAAACTGTATTAACTAGTAATACATTTTTGTTTTAAACTGTAAATTCTATTGTAATAATACAAGACTGAAGGATCATGACATCAATGATCAATATAGCTTTGCCTCAAAAACAGTCTGTCATCTGAGTAGCATAGACATTTGTTCATCATTTTAAATTAAGTGTACTTATACATGTACATGTAATATCAAAATGCATTGATAAGTGCTATGCATGCAATTTCTGTTCATTGCAGAGAAAATAATTATAGCTATTATACATACATATACGTTGGTGTTTAGAAGGCAAAAACCTTCAAATGTCACTTCAAAAAGATTGTTCATATAGACAGATGACTTTATTAAAATGAACATTTGCAATTTCATTCATTCACAAATAAAAAAGAAAGCATTCCCCTGTTAGTTTAGGAAACCAAATAGTTAAACTGTCCACATCCCTATAATTTCATGGAGCACAAAAGTATTTATTCACAAAGACCATTTGAAAAGCAGATTTCCAAAACTCAGTCCATTTTTTGTTATTTTTGAGATGGGACCACCAGTGAGCTAAAGTCAGGCTTCCTCATCACCAGCCAAGACTCATTCCTGAAATCCAACAAAGAACTTTCGTTAAATTTCCATTATATTTTTCCGAAGACTTTTTCTCGACAACTTATCCCGTGGACAGAGCTTAAGAAATCTGCTCTTCATTTTAAAGACATTTTTAAGTGGCAAAGATTGTCTTAATAATCACTGTCATGTTCTACATAGTTGAATTTTATTTGAGGCAACCATTCCAAGCAGAGTTTAGAGTTTTTAGACTTTTCACCGTGGGTTACTCATTATTAATTCAGACCAAACAGTGCATCACGATGATTCAGACCAAACAGTGCAATGCATGATGTCAATAAGTGAATGGAGTTGTGAGAAGAGCCTGATCTCACATTGGCTGAGACAGCTGAGGAGCACTGATGGCAGGCTGCTAGCCTGGGCAGGCAAGTAACTCCCTCTTTTAAGTCCAACAGTGCAGATGTTTGTCAGCAACACAAGGTCACCATGCTGCTCCAGCAAAGCAGGCCTGATGTCACATCTGCGAGAGCCCTGATCACTCTCCCTGATTCACTCCCACATGAACAAACACACACTCATAAACCTGAACCGTATGTCACCTTGATGTGTCACTAATGCTTTCAATTTGTTTCCATATTTCATTTGGGACATATTTCAGATTCAGAAACAAACTAATTAACCTTTACTTCTTTAATATTTTTTGTCATGTTGGCTCATTTGGGCTCCGCCTCTATGAAATGCATTTTCCTCCTAAGCCGATGCTCTGATGATACTGACAAACCACCACTAGTCATCCGCTGGCTGGTGGCACAGTACCAGGGGGACTGCCAAGAGTAACCCAAAGTGAATGCAGTGCCCCCAGGGTATGCATTTAGCAGAGAGATTTATTTCTGCCACAATTTAGTTTTAAAATCCTGATTAAAGAATTTGTAGGGCCAAGTGAAATTCTGTAGCTCTACTGCTTTTACTGACAGTTTTATGGGTTGCTATCATTTCATGGTTTAATTTTAAAATAATACTGTGCTGCTTTTTCCACAATTTAAGGATGAAAAAGGACGTGTAGCGAAATGGTCTTCGCGGTGAGTGTGCATGTAGAGACCACTGGTGAACCACGGGCCAATGACGAGTGACCGAAGATGAGACTCAAGATTCAAGAATGTTTATTGTCAGCCAACCATATACAAGCACACAAAGGATTAAAACTGCATTTCTCTAGAAGTTAATGGTATGACAATTAACAACACAAGACAGACATGAAGTACAGCCATGAGTGGATGAGTGGCCCTGCAGTGGCGCCCCCATGTAGCTAAGTGGATATGGCAAGTGTGGGTGGCCTTGCTCAAACGAGCCACATGGAGGCATGTCAGCGGCGATCTCTTGTTGGCATGTAATTAAGAGCCCCGCTCGAAGTGATGGCGGCAGCGAGGCTCAGTGATTCATCGCGGCACAGCAAATCCCGTTAGCTGTGAATAAATCCATTCAGGGCAGCACAGGTAAGCCCGCTTCAATGCGATTACATGGCAACTGCACCGCCTCAAAGCAGCCAAAACGACAGCAAAGAGCTTGCCGTCGCTCACCTGCATTTGTGAGATGGTAGCCCACTCTGGAAAATCCCGTTTAAATGTCTGACATACTGTAGATTATGAGAAATCGGAATCTCTGTGCTTTAAAAGGAGCTGTGTAGGAGAGTTTATTTAAATGTATCTTCTTTTATATCTAATATGTATATAAAAAATTAAACAGCCACATTTTTCTTACAGTAGATATACAGTGCCTGAAATATATAATTAAGCTGATCCTCTTCCTACTGTACAGTCTATAATACAGTACAAAATCCAATCAGAATCCATATTCAGCCAGAAGTTGAGAAGCATAGGAATTAGGTATATTTTTGTTAATAATTCATATGACAGATTTAGAAGATGCACATTCATAGGATGCAATATAAAACATAGAACTGGTTCCACAAGGAGCCACATGGCCTTTACTGGACATGCAACGTATCCTGGTGCGGGCATAGCCTGTGCCCTGCATCTGGAATTGAGGAGAAATTAGCAGATCAACTTGCATGCCCTAGGGCAGCGGAACAAGGGCAGCAGGAGTGGCTGATGGCAGTAAGCCAGACCCCAGTTGCCTCTAGCTGCCTCTTCCCATCTGTTGATCAGCTTCACTTTCGTCTCCTGCATTCCCATGAGTTTGCTGGGGCATTATCTGACCACAAGCTGTGTCTATGTCTTCATAGCTATGCTTCAGCTTTGAGGTGCTGTCAGTGCTATATGTGCTCTGCAGCAGTGACTGTCAGATGATACAGTTCACTGTGTGTCTCACAATCAGCTCCTTATCAGCTCCAGATGCAATGTCTTGGTTTGATTTCTTAAAACACTTATTTTCCAAGATATTAATACCAATGCATTTACCCAAAATCCATTCCTTCAAATGAGCCATTTTATAAAATGTATTGTACAAATAGCTGAAAATGCAAAATGGCTTGGGAAAACAGTCTGCACATACATGTGTCTCCTGGGCCGGAAACTGAGGTATGTATTGCTCTACTGTCACAGACCACACAAGAAATTTCCCAGCAGGGGCAAATCAAACCTGGCCAGATTTTACAACTGGTCATCAGGCTCTTGGATTTGACTCAACTGAATCTGTTATGAGACTGATTGCCCTACATATATTCTGTTCCGTATTTTTTTCTCTGTTCAATTGCTTCAAATGGAAATATCACAGAAGAGGAAAAAGCAGAACAAAACTTGCCTGTGAAGTGGGAGATTGCTAAAGTGAAGCCACAAGCCGTTATCTGCACTACAGATGCTGAACCCTTCACAATAGATCAGGCAGGCTCTATTGGACCTTTATGGGTTTACCGTGATGTGGTTACTATAAATGTAGAATGTCATTAAATGCATGAATTGGAATGATTAATGAAGTGGAAAGCAAAATCCCTCTGTTGATAATGGATATGGGAAATGAGTACTGGCGAACAGAGGCTACAATCGGCAGCTCTGCCGTAGCATGCGGCGTCAGCCAAGCCATGCAGGCTCTCAGGACAGCTTCCCCCTTCATTAGCACATGGGCAGGAGCCTTCTCGACACCCCCACCCCCCCTTCCTGCACGAGTCTCATTGTCATGAGAAAAGGCTTCCTATTTACATTTCAGCTTTATTCTTTTGAACACTGTAGAGGACTATATTGAGCCACAATTCATAGGCATCAGGCCAAAGGCGACGCAGAGTGCCCGTGTGTGTGTTCGTGGTGCACAGGAAGTGAGCGGGTGAAGAGCAAATGAATCCTCCTTGTCTGGGAGGATCATGCGTGGCGCAGGCAGACCCATGCTGTTTGATGGAGGGCATGCGGAATCACAGTTGATATGTCGAGGTATATATTTACATAGCAGAGTACACAAAGCTCTTCTGCTTTTCAGTGGCAAAGTGGAGCTACACTGAGGACTCTTAGACACTGAGTAAGGTGCCTGTCTTGTCATATACAGGTTGCCTCATGTCTGGGTGGGGTGTGAGTGCCATTTCTATGATGCAAGGTATCAGATTTCACCTGGACTATTGTACAATCACACAAAAAATAACCACGACAAAAAATACCACTACAATCCATTTCTCTATAATTTAAGTCATAATATTTATACACATGATTTAACATATAAAATGCCCACCACCCTGACACAGACAAATGGTTAGAAGATGGATAAGTAATAAAGCTTATAAAAAATGTCCCATATTCATTTCACAGACACTGACTAAATAGTACCTTCATTCAGCTTCGTAAAAGTGGGTATCAGATTTAGTCCATGGCCTAGCAATGCCATGTTACCCCTTTATGTAGTCATCGCTGTGCACCTACACATCCACCTTTCAGTATTGTTTTCCCACAATCCACCGCCTGATGGTACACCAGATGAGGAAAAAACCCTCTAAGGGACACTTAAGAACACTGCTAACAGATTTCCCAGTTCAGCCCGAAAGATTGGCGAGCGAGCCCTTCACATGACCTGGAACAGAGGAGCTGCTATCTGAAGACAGATGCGAGGTGTGGTCATGAGCAGAGCTGTGGCACTTTCGCCATCCCTGCAGCTTCCCGCCGCACACGCTCTGACAGTGTAATCACCAGGCTCAATCAGAGAAATTCTACAGTACAATGGTAATTTTCTCTCACTTTTCTCGCTCACTGTCAGAGCCAGGCACCTGCTGCAGCCACTGAGGTGGAACGGCTCAATATTAGCTCTGAAATTAGTGGTGGTCCCTTGTTAAGGACTTGGCACACTCAGAACAGGGATAGACACTGTTAATGGCATATAAGCCTCCATCACCCGGGAGCCACAAAATTACTTGAGCCAACCTTCCTATCCCGCTATCTTGCAGACTGCTTCAGTTGCCACTCACTGCCAAGATGGACAAAGTGAAGGCGATGAGAAAAGCAACACATGTTTGCTGAAAAAAGAGCAACACGGAGCTGAGGGCTGAATCGTGATAGACTAATTCAAGGGATTACAGGTGGGGAATGGGTACATGGTCATGAATATTCAAGTTCAACGGAAAGATTAGGTGAAAAATGTTCTCCTGCATAAATAAATGCATGACAAGACCTTAGCTTAGCTTTTTGAAACAGAATAATAAACTGTAAATGTTACACAGCTGTTCATATGACATGACATAAATTGAATACATACATCTGGAATAAACAACAAGGTCGGTAAAAATCAAAACAGAGAAATATTCAGTACCTGCTATCTGTCAGTATGGTTTTCCAAATAAAAAAGTAATAAAAAATTCAACTTCAATATCTCAGCATCTCACATTAATGAACCTGTGCTGGTTTCATATCAACTTGGTTCAAGAGATACTTAATTACCCCTATTGCAGAAATAAACCATCAGACCACACAGAAACCTACAGAATATCACAGGTAAGACAGCACGTGGACATGTTGAAGTGTGTCTCTTTTCAGCCTGTGACAATTATTTACAACCTATCTGAGCTTTATCAAAGTCTGACTTCTGACCTTTAAGCTGTTCAAAGACACACAAGTCACCGCACCACCTGTTACTGTATGCTGTACTGCAGGAAACTAGTGCATTATCTGTCGTTCCTCTGCTGTACATTTCTATTCCAGGTAACAGGTTTGAATGGCTTTATGGAGGCCCAGCTTTATCATGTGTAGCATGTTATGATAAGCCAAACTGCAAACTATTTTCCTAAGTCTAAAAAAAGTCTCAAAAATAATTCAGATATTTATTTTCCAAGCACACAGCCCCGTCAAGGACCACTTAAAACTGACAGTCTGGGTGCGTAATACAGGAAGTGGCCGCGGTATAGAATGAACCAGCGACACTCAGTCCACAAGGTTAGGACCCCAACAACTACCACATGCAGCTTTATATAACATTTGCCTCCAGCAATTACTATGCAAGGCAGGAGGACGGCAGTGCGGCGCTGATCCGAGCCTGGTGTCAGCCCCATCCCCCACGTGGCAGCCAAGGTATATCAACTACAGAAAGCAAACAGCATGACAACTGCCTGCAGAGGAGGATGTCAGGGTCGCCCACTGCTGCGGATCACAGGGGGGTGCCGGCCAGGTAGCCTTCTCTTCTGCAAGTGCTGCTCTCACACACTAATGATCCCCCGATCTCCTTAACCTGAAGTGGCCCACAGCCAAGTCGCCCACCACTGCCACAGCCGCTCTTCCTCCTGCCGCCACAGCGGGAGTAGGCCAGCCGCGTGTGATCAAAGCTGGTCACAAAAGACTCCTAGCCAGGTCAGCCGCTGACAGCCTGTACAACGTTCACGCCTCCAACAATAAATGAACTAAACACCTTGAAGTAATTGGCTGAGTGGAGCCCCACACTGGCAGAAAGCTAGTTTGTACAAAGCAGAGTAAACCTAAATAATTGATGCGCAATGTGGCTCTTTCTTAGAAGGCCTTCATTTGGAAGGCACTTCGAGTTTGGCTGTTGATAATCATTGTTTTGAAAAACAAAGGATGCGGGAGAGAAGAAAAGGCGAGTGGCTTGGCAGGAACGGAAACACACTATTGCTGCATTTCTCCCTGAAGGCCACTACCAGCAGACTACTGATTCATGAAGGTCTTGGATACACAAAAAAATAATAATCATGAAAAATGTACTCCAGACAACTTGCCACAGTCGGCTGTTTGATGCCTGTTCTTTCCACAGATAAGGTCTTGCTCTGATGTGCTGTATGTCTGTAAAATTGCTCTCGCTGGCTCCTTTTCCCCGTCTCGGCACTGGGCACGGTGAATTTACACTAAAACAGGGATTCTGAATTAACCCTGAAAGTGGAAAATGCCAGCAGATTATGGATTCCAGATAGTTGGCACCTGGTAATCATGCTTGAGTTTTGCTGCAGACCAGCTGAAATCTTTCTCTTTCTTCACTGCACATCCCTTTCTGTGCTCACATTTTTTTCACCATAATTCTATGTATGTACACAGAAAGCTAATTAGAGGTTTCAGTGTAGGGGCACCTGTATAATAAGCTCACAAAACATGATGATGACTTGCACTAGCTTGATTGCCGCAATGAAAGGGAATGATAGCAAAACAACTGCGCAGTCTGAAGCAAATTTGTATTATATAACACAGAGTACAATTTCAGGCCACAACATTTGTGTTGCTGAGTGACTTTTCACAAAGCCCTTTTTACACAATGGGTATGAAAGCCTGCCATTAACATGATTATCCATATTATCATTACTGCCGCTCACTGGTTAGACCAAAATACACCCAATAAACAGCAATGGCTGAATGATAAGCTGCAGATACCTCAACTACAGTAAATATAGTTTTTGTGCTTTGTTCTAGAGAATCCATCTATAGTGGGTTGCTTATAGGTTATTAATAATTTAAAACTCTAAAACTAGCTAATTAATAATAAATCCACATCCCTTGCTGTATTGACTGATTCATTTATTCATTCATTCATTCATTCATTTACCATACCCCCTATACTGGAGGTCTGGGGCTTATCCTGGAAACTGCTACAACAAGGCAGGAAAAAAACCAGAATGGAATGCCAACCAATTACAGTACTTTGTTAGTTGTGCTAATAAAATGAAGATTTTCACAACATTCAGTGTGACTTTTCTAAAGCTCATGTATTTGTTTCTTTTTATTTCAAAAGGCCTATAATAGATCTGAACTGTAATTAGGCAACTGCTGAACTGAGCTCCTACATTCTTTTCTGACTGGGTTTTCCAAGTCTGAGCTCATTTTTCTCTGCAGCTCCAATGAAGGAAGTGACTTAATGAGCTTCTAATGAGAATGTCTAATTTGATATGGGAGAGAGTAATTATGCAATTGTTTTTTAAAGACTATCTTAAACAATTAAGAAAGTACCAAATCATGCCTTTGCAAGGGAGAGGAAAGTGCAGAGAGCAAAATTCTCTCAGTTGGGCTTTGCTCTGATCAGTGTTAGACAGGGGTAATAAGGGTTTATGTGTAAAATAAGGGAACTGCTTCGTCACACAGAAAATTCCATTGTCATTGGTTATACTCTAAACCATAATAACAGTTAATGCATTTTTTAACCATAAGTAGTTTTGTAACAAACGCACAGCAGTGCTCATTCAAATTGTTTTTAATAATCAAAGTAACATTTCAAACAAAGGATAGGTTGGTATGTATGGGATGCCACAGCTTAGCAGTGTATTGCCGCTCTCAGCAGTATTTAGATATGTGTGGTATTAGGCAGCACAATCAAAAAAATGACCATGAAAGCAGAGTCATTTCCCTGGCACAAGGAGGAGGCAAAGGCGCCAGAACTGGGCAGAATCACCCAGGCTGGACTGATGGATTGGCCAGACAGGCCTGAGACTGCCCCTGTCGTTTGAGAATGTGTTTATCCAAGGACAAGCGCTCACCTTCCCATCTGTCCTGTGAATTTCCTAATGTGTAAGACAGGTGGCCTGCTGGATGTTTAAAGCCCAGTGGGTACAAATATGATTAAGAACTCACATTAGCTATTGTGGTAAATAAGAATGCTATATTTAGGAGGGGAAACCGAAATAAAATCTACTAAACCATGTACATAAATAAGCAGCAGACAGGTTAGAGGAAGACTGAGAAACATCCAGCTTTAATTTGATGGTCTGTGATTAACTGGTACTTCCTGGCATGAGACCAAGCCAAGAATGACTAGAATTACCAAACGGAGGCAGCAAGTGACAGAGGTGAACCTGATGCTGCCACATCCTTCTCCACGGACCCAGGGTCAGTGCATTCGGGGAAATAGCTCTAGTGTGACTATCAATTAATACTTTGCATTTGTTCAGATTTACCCTCCGGCCAGAACAATACAGAGACAAAACACCTCACTTCATATACTGACCAAGATAACTCTTCTTTACCATGTGTACATATTAATACTACATAGGTAAACATGGAGGCAGACAGACAGAGACAGAGTAATAGGAGTCAGTGTTTCATGAAATTACCCTTGCATGACAGTCTCTCAACCACGTCAGCAAAAACAGGCTACAGTCACAGCAGAACTAGTTCACAAAGGCATCCCAACAAGCTATATAATACCTATGGAATTTGCAGCATGCAGTATCCCAAAATCATCTTCTTATTTTCCTAGTAGGTGTGGCACTAGCTTGTAAATGTTTTCTGCAAGATTTGCTTTAAAATAAATGGTATTAAAAAGTTATATTTTTCATTGTTACAGCATATGATGCCCAAGTATCAAAAAAAGAGCCAAGTAAAAATACTCAAAAAAGCCATGGCTTTCAGAAAAATTCCCATATATTGAGCTGAGAAGAAACACTAAAGAAAAGGCAGTTTAAAAGAAGGATTATTACATGAAAAATAGCTTGAAAAACTAAAAGGTCAAAAATATGAAATATATTGATTGTGAACAAGAATCCATGACAAATACAATGCACACAAATTTACAAAATCTATACTACTGTATTTCAATAATACGAGTAAACAGGCACCATTTTCTATATATTTTATAAAAACTAATCATTTTGCTTCACTTAATCTTTTGAGGAGCATAAGAAATGTTTCTTTTTTCTGTTATTACATTAGTCAGCTGAACATTCATGATAAACAAATATAACAATATAATGAAAATGCCCCATCTCCTGCAATGGGATGAAAGCCTGAAACCATGGCATGTTGCTGCCAGCTATTAACTAAGGCCGCATGACCTGAAGATAAAGGCGACATGTTGAAGAGAGAGGCTGCTGTGCGACGCACCTGGATGTGGGTGGCAGTAGCGGCGGAGGCCACGATGCAAAAACGCTAATTAAAACAAAGAGCCATGCTGAGACCCAGGTGCAACAGCAAGCAGACGAGGCCCAAACATCTCTGATCAGGGAGAACAAAACAAACTCACCCTCTAAGTAAATACAATTTCACAAATAAGTACCAGGGTTCTCTAAGCTGCTGTGAACGATGATCATCTCAAAATAAGGAATTCCTAATATAAATTAATCTCTGACTCAAAGCCTTTAAATAAATGTGTTTAAGTCCTAACCAAAACAGAAGAGAAAACAGCATGAATACCACATTAACTTTTATCTACTTTAAGGCACTGCCCCTTAAACCATAAATCTTTTTTCATTTATATGTAAATAAATGAAGGATTGATGGTTGCTGCTGTCACTAAGCCACTGATTGCTAACAGTTCAGTAACACTGTACCATTAACCAATGAACTACAAACGTGCTATGAAAACATTTGTACTTATTGTTGCTGTCAAAGCCAAATGTTTCAGCTCTTCCCCATCCACATTTTCTACAAATGTAACCTGTAAATATGTGCACCAGAATGATGCTTTATCACCCTTGTCGAGAGTATCAGCAAACATGCACTGTGAATTTAATGAGCCATTGCTCAAAAAAGGCTTCCTTTGATGGCAAACGCAGACAGTTGGAGAAAAAATGTTTTAAAGATTATGGAACTGACCAATTCTTTATATAGACATATGACTAATTTCTGCTCTAAGATTAAATGCCTTTTGTCAGATTTACTGTACATTACAGACCTCTGATTGCCTCTCCACCTTAGAGCTGAATCAAGCATCCCTTCTTCCACTTACAGTACACCTGTTTAACAAAGCTCTTTGGTTATTGAGATTGACAGATAATTACATGCACTCGAACAGAAAAGCCAAAAAGCAAAGCAGTCAGCGTATGTACTACAATGTTTTGACATAGCTGACTGCTTTGCACACTTCAAAGTCATTCATTCAGAACTTCACAGTTAAACTATACATTCCTTTAAAAGTGCTGTAGGTCATGCTTTGTAATCCAGCTCATATCTGTCTTGAATTATACAACCATTGTCATTTTTCATGAAGCATTAGTGTTATTTATATCTCATTTGCTTTTGCTCCCTAAATAAGAATATGGATGCAGAATATGAAGGAAACATTGTTTCGGTTCTAGAATAGGGGTGCCCAGCAGATGCTTTAGGGTAGTCTTTCAATTAGCAACCAATTTACATCATCAGGTAAGCCAACTTTGTAATCCCTTCAGTAAAACAATTAAGAACTGAGATAAAATATAAAACCAGCAGACCCTGAGGCCTTCAGGGACTAGTGCTGCCCATTCCTAATCTACATGTAATAATTCAAAATCTATTTTTAGATGAAGTAGAAATATAAAACAAATTAATTAGCAAATTAATAAAATCAATTTGCCATGGACATTCCACACAAAATGCAGCAGACGAAAGAGGAAAGTTGTGGAAACCGAGAGCACAGGACAAGGCAGTTCTAGTAGGCCAACTGTAATGAACCTCGATTGCTTTGGGTATTTGTAAGCAGAGCCTCTCCAACTCTTTTGCTCTTTGCATAATAGCGCAGGACGCTGTTCTTGTGTTGTGTTGAGAGGCCATTACCGAAGCCAGCATGCATTTCCATGGAGTGCAGGATGACCGGGCATGTTTATTCATGGCACAATGAGCGGGACCCGCAAGGTGACTACCTGTCAGGGGCTGGCAGTGGCATTCAACAGACTGATTTTGCCTGATAGATATGCAGGGCCTGGTGTGTGTGTGTGTGTGTGTGTGTGTGTGTGTGTGTGTGTGTATAGGTGCCGGGATGGGTTTATCTGTGACTAACTCACAGACATTATTTAAAACAAGCTGGAAGCTGGAAGCTGCTGCTACTGCTGTGGCCTTATGCAGGAAGAATCCTTTTACCTCATTGGGCTCTATTTTAAGGATCTAATGCAAAGTGCAACTACTGTAACAGATCTGAGCATGTCCAAATCCATTTTGCTATTTTGACGGCGGAAAAACCAGACTTTGCCCCAGCGCAAGGCACAAAAAGGTTGTCCTAACTCTCTTAATTAGGTGTAACATGAAGTGAACCAATCAGAATGGCACATGACCTCACCTTTAAAAGACAGTTGCGCATGATCTACTGCGGATTGCTTTTACAATGGCGCGTTTGCCCGGCAAGCCAGATCGCTTTTCAGCCAATGAAACGGACGTGTTCATGCGCAAAGTGAAAATGTGCGAGCATATCATTTATGGGAGCAGCACTGTTCCACCTCAGCCGGTGATTCTCAAAGTGTGTGCTGCGCCTACTGTGAGTGTGTCCTTGCTTTCTGGCATCATCAGATCATCCACTCAGTGCCGAAATAAGTATAATGATGTCAGAAGACAGGGAAGTTTGCTGCTGAATGAGAGCAGTGACTGGGAACGGAGACTTAATTAAACTTGTGTGTATTTTTTGTTTAAATTCTGGGTCTGAAGTTCGCAGAATGCAAATAAAAGTGCAAAAACACGGCTTACAGTTTTTAAGGTGTTTTAAAATTTTCAAATAAAAGCCAAAAAGGTGGTTATTTTTTTACATCTCATAATGTAGATTCCTTATCAGGCTACAGACGATTCAGCTCTTCTGTCAGCTGTTCCCTCTTTGCCCGCGCTGTGCCAGCGTGCACTCCTTTGTTGGCATCGGCACATCAGTTAAGCATCACACCTTCTTAAGTCCTCTGATATGTCTTCATTAGACATCCACCACGCATGGCAATGGTATGCAACATACAACATGTCACAAAGAATGCTGTGACCTTCTTTGGGACTTCTCTAAATATCTGAAACGCATTTTCAGCCTTCCAAATGCTTAATTGTAATAATGAACTCAAAAGATTTTTGAATGATACGGTTTGTTCTTTGCTTAATATATATTACACTTAATATAATATAATATATATATATATATATATATATATATATATATTTCTTTTGG
>JAODJW010000026.1:5768709-5793709 GCA_026777045.1 Hyperopisus bebe
AAGAGGCAAAAGAACAAAGGATATACAGTATACAAGAAAATAATGTGAGAATATTCTTGTCTCAAGATATATTTGTATTTGTACTGATAGGAGTAATAAAAAATGACATTTAACATTCTGAAAACACGAAGTACAAATATTAATTAACATTTGTTAAACATTTTCAAGCTTAATGATTAAGGATTGTTTTTGCAATGTAGCATTGAGAGCCTGACAATGAGCATCTTTTATAGCATACAACTTTGAGAAATATTTCAGTATTGTACTAGACTGTGTGATCTTAATACAACTCCTGGGTATTTTCATACAGTACATTTCACTGTGAAACTAGCTACAAATAAAGAACCGAAAGTGCATACACATTTCTATTAGGATTACCCCAAAGTCATGTTACAAGGATATAATGGAAGATAATTTAAAGATAATTTAACGCTGAGAACACCATAATTTGCTAAGCATAGATAGTACAAGGATAAGAAATGTTTTAAAGAAAATGGCAAGACAGTTTAAAGAGAATGTTCTCAGGTATGAATTGCTTTTAACATTTCAGTTCCTTGTCAAAGACAGCTAAAATCTTAATAAAATCTTAGACAAATTTTACCTTTAACATTTTTTTACTTTTATGTTGTGTTTTTAAGTTTCATATGTTACCTTCATATCTTTTCATGTCAGAAAACATACTTCAAATTTGATTTTTATGGCAATTCCTTATACTTTTGCACTTCAAAAATGTAAGACAACGTGAATTTCCAGAGAAAACATCAAACTATAATGAACTACTTGTTAATTATAGAATACTAGAAGTCTATTTGCAAGAATCATCAGAGATACTGGACCTCTGGAAACAGAAACACATTTCTACTACTGAAACCTATACATAATGCCTCCTACTTCCAGTTCCTCCATCAGTCCATCTACTGCCCATAACCACTTATCTACTACAGAGTTGCAATACTTCCAGTAGATTTATTTACTCCCTTACCCACGGGGTTTGGTATCGTTTGAATTTTGTTGATTCTGATTCTGCTTATCAATTATGGTTGTAATCGATTCCCCATTTTGATTCGATAAAAGGAAAAAGAGCAGGACAAATATTTAGACAACAAAAAATACATTTTTATATTACTTTTATATGATTTGTAGCTTTGCTGTTTTTTGAAAGCAACATTAATGGTAAGTATGGCAGAATGGGGAAATCAAGAACTATTGTAGCATGATTAAGAACAATCAGCTTGTTTTGTGCTGGTCTTTAAAACAATTTCTTCTTAAACCTTATTGCTATTGCAATCTTCATCGGAGACTGAATTAATTTCATCACTGCTGTCAGGAAATGATTCAACGTGTTGTAGAGCTTCTTCGGCAAAAAAAAATGAGTGTGCTATTGTGAAAATAGCAAATGCAAACGTCCTGAATATCTCCACCTCGAATGAACACATCATTGTTAGCCTTAACCGCTTGCGCTTTGGGGCGTTTCCACAGGTTTGCGCGACGAGGAAATGTGTAAAGCTCATAGTGATCAGGTTATAGTGAACAACCATTTATATGGATGAAAAAGATTTGGACAGAATAATTCCTGTACAAATATTGTTTAAACAATTCACTTTTAGTAATCAGGTAGTCCACTTATAGCATTCATTCTATACATGACAACATATGGAAAACTTAAACTAACCAAAGTAGTCCCGTTCTTAAAAGATTAATTAATTTATTTAGCAGTTCAGTTCATTTGGATTTCATAATTATACAATACGAAGTTCAGTGTTATACTGCAAGAGAGAATCATTCACAACAGTATGATAAAAGTCATTGTTTTGCTGATAATATGAATAATGCACCCAAAAGTTCTTTGAAAATCAGACTATAGTTTGGAAACTTAACATAGGGAAAAAATTTATATAGCCTGTTTCTCATTCTAAATGTTCTAAATGTTTTCACTAAAACTTGATAGCACCGACACGTGGGCCTGCAGCCTCTCCCAAAGAGCACAGGGAAGACAGGGAAACATCCTTGATGGGAAGCAAGTCCACTACACTACACACAAACACACACACACACATATTGTAATTATTGTAATTATACTGGGGAGTCTCCATTGATTTCTATGTGGAAAAATTCCAGCGTATCAATCTTAACACCTACCCAGCCCTAACCCTAACCATAAGTAAACTAAATTTGAGACCTTTGGTATTTATAGTTTTTTGACTGCATTCACAAATCCTTGTGAGGACCTGAAAATGTAATATAAACCTAATACCCACACACACGCTACGCTTAATCACCTGGCCGCATGTCTATGGACTACAGGAGGAGACCCGAGCATTCAAAGGAAACCTGTGCATCAGGGGGAGTAAATGCATGTTCCACACATAGGAAGGAAGAGGCAGAATGAGAGCACTCAGCCCAGGAGGTGTGAGGTGACAATGCTACCTGCGCAGCGAACAAGCTTCCCCCACATCATGTTTCTGTTACATACATCTAACAGCAGAGTAAGCATGTTGAAGTTCTACTCTATTATGAATGCATTAATTATTATACAACGGTTAGTTCCAACCAAGAAATCTGGCATTCTATGAGTGTGGTTATCAGAGTAAAACCACACTTGGACATTTTACATCAGCTGTATCACTTCACTTTACAGGTGTATCTAAAAACAATTACAGTTGCCTTATTTCCACCAACACGGAGCCACTGCTAGGCTGGTTGTTGCTCGGGGCTTTTGAGAACCTGCTGGCATTTCCACTTGTTTCAGTAAAAGTTCATATGCATTCCATTTTGTTGGATTTTTTTTCCCTGTTTCGGATTTTAAATTTTTATTAGCTGTCGAACTGACAAAAAATGTTTTCATAGCATGACTTGTTGTATTATATCCATACTACGTATCTACTTTTGTCTCCTTAAAGGTTCCCCATCTGTGTGTGTAAATGAGTTTATTCTTTATTCTTGCTTGTTGTTTTACTGGTGTCCTTTTAAGGATTGTGCAATAAGAGCTGGCTAATAACTGAACTTTGCTGCCTGCCTCATGATCTCTTCGCTACTCGAGCACCACAATATTTTATTTATTAGACCTGCAGGATGGTTCTAATTTACAATGCAAAGTAATTCTGCTAATAAGTTGTCTCCTTATCGGTTATAGTCTGAATTTTCTGGGTATGTGGAAGGCTTGGATGCGAAGCCCATCCCACTTTCACTGATGTTACTGGAACAATTTTTTTTGCGGATGCCCATAAATGTTAAATAAATAAACAAAATCTTTGTACTGTTACCTTATAAATGCTACTTGATGAACTGTTGTATAAAAGCAATAACATACTTGAAGTCATGCGGTTCTACTCCAATATATCACAGCTGTGATTATCTTCGGCATGAGGCTGCAGGAGTACAACTGCATTCCTTCTTGTATGTTTCTTCATCAAATTTAATGCATGATTCTGAACATTTTGTGTTTTCCATAGCCATAAAATTATCTCAATGTCTCAGAGAACAAATGCCAAAACTGCAGTTGTTAAATTACGTAGATTGAGGCTGTGATTAATCCAATATCTGTGGTTCTAACCCTATATTTATGTTATCCCATCCCATTCTGCTGCCTTGGAGACAGGCGCAGACTGGCCATCGGGAAGTTCAGGAACTTGCCCAGTGGGTCAGTCTTGTGAGGGCCGGGGTTCTTTACCAACCCCAGCATTATATAGCCTATATAATAGGGCTGTCAATCGCAGGAGATGACCAATGGATAATGGTAGTCCACCATTTGATAGTGATATAACTAGGGGATATTCCCACCTCCCCCCCCTGTGAAATATACCACAGCTTGGGCTTTCAAGCTCACTACAGTCCTGTACTCTAAGTGGTATTAGACTTATACATTGAAAGTCTGTTGGCTTTTTGCTAAATTTAATTGTTTTGCATCACAGAATTCCATTATTCATGTTTGTTTCATTTGGCTTAGATTGAAAGCAGGCTTAATGAAAATTTTACAATAATAATGTTTTTTAATAGTAAATGCCATCACCATTTTGACATAATGCATATATACCTCACTATCCTGGTGAGGGTTGTATTGATATAATGCAGTGTGTCTCTAAATGCATTTAAACCATTTCCTAAGCTATTTAATTCATAAGTTTGTATTACACATTAGGCAGTGAAATATGGGTAAAACTGGAGAAAATTACCCCCTGACACTCAAATTCACAGGAAGTATTATGCATGTCTTGTATCAGTGTCACGTTGCCATTAGATCACAAATGTTTTGACAATACTGAAAAGGTACGATTTGCATATTTGGTTCTGGCCTGGTTGAAGCTATTTAACCAAAAACCAGTAGTTCTTGATGGAACGTGCTGAAAAATGGGGTAATAATTCTCTAATGATACATATATCCATTTAAGGGTCTAAGAAAAGATGAAACAACTGTGCAAGAAGTCTATTTAATTGATCAAGCAGGAATAGGGGGTTACGCCCTCAAGAATTTTGGCAACATGCAAAACATGGACTATTTCATTTGAATTGTGAACATGACTGAAATCCACAGAATACCTTTTGTTTTGAAAATGAAAACATAGTGGTAGCCTTCTATGCTTATGATTGGTAATTCTCACAGACATGACAATACTTTGACAAACATGAAATGTTACATTGAAATACATGTTTGAATTTTGCGCAAAGCACTGGGTATGAAGTTGAACTGAGTGCCCACGAGGTGACACTCCTCTGGTCATAGGTGACTTCAGTGAGATCAATGACACTGACAGGACTAGCTATGAGGATTGAGTTGATCCCCATGGGTCTGACGACCGTGGTGAAAGTGGCTCTATATTTCTTGACTTTGCAAAAGGTCAAGGGCTGTGGGTCGCTGGATCCTGGTTCCAACACCCTGAGCTGCATTGTTGGATTTGATACTCCAGTACTGGTGGTGCGGTGAAGGAGATCAATCACATCCTTTTGGGCAGACACTGGAGGCTCCTGCAGAACTGCAGGGTCTACAGAAGTGCCCAGTTTATGAATTCTGACCACAGACTTGTTGTTGCTATTCTGAAGATTTAGCTTAAGTCCAGTAGGCTACCACCTACTAGGAGAATTAAGCTGGACCTGGCCAGACTCCAAGATCAGGCTGTTTCCAAAGAGTTTGCATGCAGTTTGTATGGGGAACTTGCAGACTTCGGTGTGACTGCCGATTCTAATGTGATGTGGGAGACCTTCCGCTGAGGGTTGTGATGGTGTTGCCAGTGTTCCAGATGGAGGTGTTTCATATTGTAGGGCACCATGGATATTATTGAGAGGAGTCGCAGTACACAGCTTGATGGCAAATCTGGTCTGTACCAGGAATTGAGAAGAATGGCTATGAGGGCCCTGAGGGCAGATAAGGAGGAGTCTGTTAGAGGAAAATGTGAGCAAATGACACGCCATCTATGGTATTGCGACCCACTTCCTGCTTACAAAGGAATCAGAACATTACGCATATCCAAATCTGTTCCTCAGAGAGTTACTGTACACTTAGGGTTACTGGTGGTGGAATGGTTCTTACAGATGACACTACAGTTGTGACCCACTGGGCCAGCTACCTTGAGTAGCTGTTTAACCCTCTGGGGTTGAGTGTATCGTCGGCGACGCAGCGTAGTTTTTGTGTCTATTTCAGTTTCATCTTGCTAAAATCTTAATGTAGAATCATGAAAAAAACGCTGGCTAAATCCATAATCTGTCTCCTTCTCAAAATGTCCATTGTCAGAAGTATTAAAGTTTTTAAAATTTGGTTAAATCGGCAAAACAGTAAACCATGTCACCTTACTTTGCTTTACCTGCATCGGGGGCGTGTAGTACCCCTGTCACCCGAAGATCGCTATTCACATCCTAAATAGCTTATTGCGCTATTATTGAATAAATTATTAATACATAAATTATTAATAATAATTTCTTAATTATTAATAAATAAATTATTGAGCTGCCTTGTGGGATGCCCCAAAAGGGGAGGATCCCCCCAAAGTACCTGATCGACATAGCTGGCCTGTACACTGGTAGGGTGAGTGCCCTGTGCAGAGTGGAGGCAGAACCTCTGTGTTTTTCCCAGATGATTCTGAGGTTCTTCAGGGCTGTGTTCTTGCTCCTACTCTGTTCAATGCTTCCATGAACTGGGTACTAGGCAGGGTCGTGGGCTCCAGCAACTGAGTTGCATTTATTGGTAAAGAAAGATTTACTGATCTTGACTTGCCAGCGATGCTGTGATTTTCGTGGAGTCAATGGAGGCTGTGATCGGGGCCCTTGAGAGACTAAGCAAGGAGTCTGAATGCCTGGGCTTGCAAGTGTCCTGGATAATAACCAAAATCCAAGCCTTTAATGACCTCTTGGGCACAGCCTGCAGCAGTGTGTCTGTCTGCGGAGAGGGTGTGTCATTTTTAGAGGTTCATTTACCTTGGCAGCGACATTCATGTCTCTGGTGACTCTTCCTATGAAGTCCGTAGATGGATTGGGGGAGAATAGGGAGTCATGAGGTCACTGGAAAGGGGTGTATGGCTCCCCTGTTCCTAAGAGGACAAAGGTCCAAGTCTTTAGAGCCCTGGTGCTCCCTGTTTTGGTGTATGGCTGCAAGACATGGACACTATCCAGTAACCTGAGATGAAGACTGGACTCCTTTGGTACTGTGTCTTTTTGGAGAAACCATCAGTTTGACTTTGTGTCAAATGAGCAGTCGCTCAGGGATTCCCAAAAGAGGCACATAACCTGCTTTGTGAGGAAGCGTCAGGTACGGCATTACGGCCATGTGGTGAGATTCCCTGAGGGTGATCCAGCTTGCAGGACATGAGCAACTGGACCAGGCTAAGGGGACCCCACATAACAAATGGCTGCAGGAGATAGATGGCCATTTCTGTAGGGTGGGACTGGACCATGTGGTGGCTTGGGGGATTGCCAACAGGGTCCCGAGGTGTTTCATTGTGCGGTGGATGTGGCAACACGCTGTACCAGTACATGCTCCCCAACCTTGACCTGACCTATAGAGCAATTTGCATTACCTTAACTTATAAGGTATATTAAAATTAAGTTATTTGTAGCTCTGGTTTAATGACTCCTCAACCATTTTCCTCAAATAGGTAGTACTATGGCAGTTTTAAGAACAACAAACACAAAACTAGATAAAATGTTTTTCAAATCTTTGAATTTTATTTCATGTAATCCACAATAGACAATCAAATACTATAAGATGTACTTTCTTTTCTTCAATTGTTTTGTATTGTCAATTGTTTTACTCCACAACTGATTAACTACCCCAGAGGCAAATTCGCCATTTTATACAATTAAGTTGTATAATGTGTCTGTCATCAAACTAACTTTACAAATTAGAGAAAATTGATATGTTGCAGTAATGAGTTTGTGAGAATGACCCATATCGTGTTTGTGAGTTTGTGAGAATGAACCCATATAGGCTACTTTCTTTCTCTCTTCATTCAGAACAATCCTGTTACCTACAAACATATGACCTAACCAATGTATAGTCCAAACAAGTTTATAGGGCTACAATATAGCATAGGCTGCAATGTATTATTCATATTATAAATTTCCTAGTCACCACCACCGCAGTGATGAAGGGAGAATACACGTACAGCGGTACCTTGGATCATGAATTTAATTCCTTCCAGAAGGCTGTTCGAGTTGCGATTTGATCAAGTTCCAAGTCGAATTTCCCCATAATACTGTAAGTAATGCAAATTAATTTATTCTGTTCCAGACCCCCAAATGATTGCCTATTTAAATGTTTCTACCTACCTAAATAATGATAAAAAGCATTAACAATCAATACAAAACTCATACACATGAAAAAGCACACATACAAAAGCAATAGACATGAAGTAAATGACAATAAATGACAAAAGTTCTACAGTTACTCCCATTTTTTTCATCTTTGGTTTGCTGCTATCATTCCTCACTTTCTAAGGGCCCATGATTACTGTATCACTAAATGTACTGACAAAGCACAAAACAATTCACTCCAAACACAGGAACACAGCTTTCTCTTATCAAACTCGGTTGAGAGCTACCACAAGACTGAGGGAGATTCATAGGCATCAGCATTCCCGTAGGTTCATTTGCCTTTGTGTCAGCCCATCAGACACCCGTCTTGATATAAACAAGTTTTAGCAGGACTGTTTTGTTTTGTCATGTTCCGGGTTTTTGGTTGAGTTGCGACTACATTTTTGTTAACCAACCCATCCAAGGTCTGAATTGGTAGAGTCTTGACCCATACAGGTTTTAGCAAGAATGGTCAAGTTCCAAGATTTAGGTCAAGGTACAAGTCAACAAGATTCAACAGACCCGTTCAATGTCCGAGTTGGTCAAGTTAACCATCTGGGGTTGATGGCATCGTCGGCGATGCCGCATATCTTTCTCGTGTATTTCAGTTCATAACTTGCTGAAGTCTTATTGTAAAAACATGAAAAAATACTCTGACTAAATCCAGAATCTGTCTTCTTTTCAAAACGTCAATTGTCGGAAGTATTAAAGTTTTTAAAATTAGGTGAAATCGACAAGAAATTAAATCATGTCACCTTACTTTGTTTTACCTGCATCTGGGGCGCGTAGTGCCACCCTCACCCGAAGATCGCTATTCGCATTCTAAATAGGCGCATTACCACGTATTCAAATCTCATCCGCAAGGTAATTTGATGAACAACGCAACGGTGAAACGCGATCCAGATACATCCTCATCAGCACCATAAAAAGGAGGTAGGGATGTGGCCAAGTGTGAATGGCTCATGCATACACATGAAAGTTGCTACATATTCAATGAAAGGAGGCCAGAAATAGTGACATGAGTTTTTCTTATTTATTTATCCAACTGAATGTTGCATCTACACCATTTAGTCATCCTCATGTACCCATGACTTTGGTGATCAGATATCTGGGATCAAAACAAACTTCCACCATTGCTTACTATGTACTTTTATAGTGTTTCTGCGAGTGTTCCAAACTGCATTTTGCAATGTTTATATTTTGTTGTCAAATTGAAAATTTAACATAAATCCGACATATTTACAAAGTACATTAAAATTAAGATGAGTGTAATGCCAATAGAAATATGAGACAATTTATGTCATGAATTAAGTATATGACATTGAAATAAATGTGATCATGCCCCAGTCAGTGAATGTGTGTTCCCTACCCCTAGACCCCAGAAGGTTAAGAGGCATTAGAGTTCCAAGGTTCCGCTGGAAAAAGCATATAACTTGTTTTTTAACTTAAATGCCTGAGGGAGAAATAGACCCCTTAGTTTCAGTTTCAGTGGGAAAATTTGAAACACGTCTTTAAGGAAAGAGAAGTAATATAAGTTATATAGTTTATCATTAAAATAACTATATTGTAAATTTTCAATGTAACTAAGTACTACAATATCACTATAATTCACCATTTTACATTTTGGTATAATGCTTGAATCAGTTACATCCTTTCATACATGAGTTTGCATCTGTCTGAATTTTCTGTATCTGTATTTCTATTTGCATTTCACTACATTCATGAGTCTAAACCCTACCTTCTTCACAGCAATTTCAAAATGTTGCAGCCAGGACTAGGAAATTCAATCACATTACACCAGTTGTCATCTCCCTTCTTTGGTTCTCAGGCAGGTTTAGGGCAGATAAAAATTCCTCTTGGCACATTCAAAGCATGGAAAGCTTAACATCATCTTATCTAACTTAACTCATTAGCATGCATAAGTGAGAACACACTCTCAGTTCACAGGATGTGGCTATTTTTGTAATTCCCATAACAAATAAACAGCCATAAATGGTAGTTACAGGACACGTAAACTATAAAATTATTAAAAATGTCCCATGTTCTCAGCCTGCTGCTATCTGCATGTTTCTTATAAATGGGTCTTTCCCCCACTGAACACTGGTAGCTGGCCGAGGAAATGATAGAGACCCTCAAAACACTGACAGGCTTATTTTTAAATTGCAGAAGGCCAGCATTCCTTGGGTAAGGGGTAGTGGGGGCGTCGTGCAGCCAACAGATGTTGGACCCAAAGAGACACCAAAAGAAATTTAATAATGTTTTCTTCACATCCTACACTACAAGCTCTGCAACATTTATGCCTAAAAGGTTGCTATATATAAATAATCTGAAATTAACTACATGGACACATTTATTTTTCATAAGCAAGTTATTAAATTTTCATTAAAATGACATGACAGTATACAACATTAGAAAATCAAATGCTACTATGTCCAGAACTAGTAAAATTTAAATGTGGTATCTGGAGTAACTAAAGACATATAATGCAGGTTTTAAGGAACAAATTTTATAAACCATTAATTGGTTCTAAATTATACGAACCATACTTGCGTTTAATTTTAAATTAAGACAAGAATCTTTCCTTTGATTTTATTACAGTTTAGTAATTATCCCTTCATAAACAAGGATAATGTTCAGTCACAAAATGCTCTAATGATGTGATTAAGTGGAATCGCTGTGAATGAGAATTTAACAGACTTTCTATTGTTCTGTCACAATTTTTTCTAATGACCCTGATGCACAGAGTTCTGACACCCACCTCTACCATCACTATCATGTAGACCAGTTCAAGGATGTTCAGACATGTTAACAGATTCAAAACAGATTCATCACAGTACATTCAACAACTAGCTGATATATCAATGCTTTCTATATTTATATACCCAGATATACCAAAAAATATAAATGTGTTTTATATTATTTCAATTTTCAATTTCTGGTATTTTGCTTTTAATTTGTTGTATATTTATTTGGGGGTGAGGTGTGAATGAACAGTGGATCATTTTGGCTGTGTGGTAAAGCACTATGAACCAAAGCACTGTGTACTAAAGCACTATGGACCAAAGCACCAATTATTTTCACACTAAACAGCAAAAACCACTAGTGAAATGATCACACATTGTACAAGGATGTATTTTTGAGCAAAGGAAATGATGTCTCTTTGAAGGAGAACCATTGTACAGTACTATCTCCCCAAGACTGATGCCTTGCATTTTATAAAGTTCTGCAAGCCACAAGTCATGCATTGGATTGTATCCCCTACAGGTTTGGTTAACGTCAGACACTGCAATTTGCTCCCCAATTGCCTAGAATCCTAGCAAGATATGATAACACACACACACACACGCGCACACGCACGCACGCACAGAGGGCAGCCTCGGTGTCCCACTGCAGCATGGTGCATTTTGTTACACCGCAGTAAAGGTAAATTACAGCCAGGAACAGGAGATTTGGCCCATTTATCAAAGTAGACTAGATTACTCACTATACTGGGCTTTCTTTTAAATTATATACTTTTTCACATGTGGGAAAAACTAATCCAGTCTGCCCCTGTGTACACTATAAAGTGCTCTAACAGTGCCTTTAGACAATTTTCTGGGAATCAGCTGTATGATTGAAAATGTGTCACAGGCCTGCTGACATTGCCCCTGGCTTGCCAGCGCACACCTGTGACCCTCTTATTGTATTTGAGCATGTTTAACTTGGGGCATCGGCGGTGGTGGCAAAGTCGCAGCTCTACCATGCCAGATTCAGGCATGCAGTCCTGCTTAACAACAAACAACCACACCTAAACCATCTAAAAGCTGCTGTTCAGTCATGGGAGGGGGAGGTGAGGGGATTGAGGGAGTGGGAAGATAGATACATGCATCATATTTTTCCCCTTTGAGGGTGTTTTTAAATCAAGGAGTAGAGTCAAGCAATTCACATCAAACAGCAAAACAAGGTCAGCATCTTGGCGTGAACACGTACATGATACTGCAACTAAGCCCCTGTGGCCCAGAGGCTTTCTACTCATTTGCCAAAAATCGACAGGGAAAAACACTGTCTTTTCAACTTAATGATCTAAGAAGAATAGGGAGGTAAAGAGAGAAGGCAGAAGCATGTGGACAAGGCTGGGGGAACCATAAGCTCCACTGGGTATCGCAAAAACAGATTCTCCTCTACTTTTTTCACCACTACTGGAGGGAATTCAATGAGCTTGTCTGGAAATTAAAACGAGCAAACAGATGATTCATGGCTGTAAGTGACTGATTAATCTGAGCAGCCTGGGCTGTGCGGGAGCCTTTTACCACAAAACCACATCAACCACATGATGCTTCACCTGACATGTTTATTGGGACTTTACATTGACTCAGGAGAGGTGCGCGGGTGATTTAGAAGAGGTTATATGGATGTCAGCTGAGGGACTAAGGTGAATGACATTTACAAGTAAATTCTCCCACGTGCCAGGCCCATTTGATAAAACACACTGCCACTCTCTTTGTCCTCCAGCTGAGAACTGACCAGCTCTCCACATCTCTCAGGAAAGTTATAAATCTGCACTGGACAGGGTGATGGCCAAGCACCTGCTGTTAACCCCCTACCCACTTTCCACAGTGAGCCTGCTTCATGAGAAGCTCTCAGTACTTAATCATAAGCTGCATGGTTAAAGTACATGGTTTTACCTCAGGGGCGCAGATGGTGGGGACCTGAATCCCCCCAGTTATATAGGGACTCTGATCTGCCCCCCATCAGACACAGTTGAGGGGAAAAAAAATAAAAAAACTTTGATAAGTAGCATCCCCAAATAGAGTTGAATACCGTGATGTTTGAACTCATCAAACTGTGTCGACCATCACAGACTACTCATAGCATGTGCTTGTACGCGCATGCTCATCTCCGCACGCATGCTCAACCCCGTGCCTGTACACACGCATCCTCATCTCCGCGCGCATCCTCATCCCCGTGCCTGTACACACGCATGCTCATCTCCACGCGCATGCTCATCCCCGTGCCTGTACACGCGCATGCTCATCTCCGCGCGCATGCTCATCCCCGTGCCTGTACACGCGCATGCTCATCTCCGCGCGCATGCTCATCCTCATCCCTTTATCTTGTCTGCAGGTAGACACAGTAAAATCCATGCATTCCTATTAGCCTATACTTGGAATTTCATTTCCAAGATGATCTACTGATTTAATAGAGGATAAATAACTCAAACAACAATGTCACTTTCTAAAATGTTTTATACAAAAGCATCTATACTTGCCGCATTTGTGATGCATTCTATTTGTACTGTGCGGGTTTTGGGTCCTGAACAAGTTCAGAATTGAGCTGCTTTAAATTTTGACCAATGTGGGATGCAATAAAAAAAAGCAACCTGGAAAAAAACCAAGATCTGTCACAGTGTTCTTTCAAATAGCAAGCAATATAAGTAGACGTAAATTCTATACAGGCGTAATCTATACCAAGCCTATGTTGGATGCAGTTGTCAACATAATTTTCCCATATCTCTGATAGGCTAATTTATGTTCAGCAACCAAGAAAACAATGTCATCAAAGTTTAACCTAACGTTAAATTATGTCTGTTAGAATAAAGATATAAATCTATGAATGTGTCCTTACATAATATGTAACATTACAGTATACTGGGGCTCAGTAAATTTAAACTTAGAGAACTCTGTTGTTAAACTGTTGTCTAATGGGCCATTTCTGGGGGATTGGCAGTTCCATACCAGACAACAATGTAATGTTGTATGTATGTCAGCCAGTGTCAATTAAAATGTTTAGTACAGTGGTACCTCAGAATTCGAACTTAATCCGAGTTCTAATTGAATCTTCCCCGTAAGAAATTAATTGGTTCTCGGCCCCAAAAAATTACACCGAAATATGTTTTTTTTTAGCATTTAAACACAAAATGAACTGGATAAAACAAGAAGAGCATATACTGTACTAAACGCATCTAAGCACATTTATCAGAACAGTAATTTTTAAAGCAAGAAAATAAACGTATCCAAACAATGTGTCCTGCCCCAAATATCCGCTCTTTACCTGTGCCATGCCCCCTCGTTAACCCCGTGTGGAATCCCTGTGTGATCAGCTGTTTCTGGTTGTTGTCATTAGTCCTCTCTATTTAGTCCGCGTTTCAGTTTGTTTCCCTAGTCCGGTCATTGTATTGTCCATCTGCATTTTGCCTGCCTTACTTGTAATTAAACCCCGTATTCCCCGATACCCTGACGTCTGCGCCTTTGTCTCCATTCCGTCCCCACTGGGTATAACAATATTATTATAATTAAATGTATTAATTGTTTATTATTAATGATATTAAAATAATTAATAAGAAATCTTTATTTTTAAAATGTATTTTATTATATAATAATTACTGTTACTGTCTATTATTGTCTAAATATATTTTTACTGTCTAAATATATGTATTCAGCTAGTGTAAACATGCACGATGCTATCACAGCGAATGCGAGGCTGAGACTGAAGCGTTACCTTTTGTTTCCGCTGAGAGACGTGACTCATTTCCCCACGCGTACAAATTATCTTTGGTCGGAGTTCACGGTTTGACTTCTGAGATTTAGATCGAGTTCTACAGTAGGTCATTTTTTTTTCGAACTGGTTAGTTCGACTTTTAAGAAATTCAAGTTATAATGAGTTTGAGAACTGAGGTGCCACTTTATAATAAATCACGCTAAATGTCTCATCAAGCATGGCAGCTACATATCAACCTTTTTTCATCTAAAAGCCCTTTTCTTCTTAAGCTGTGTAACTCTTTAAGGCCATGCAATTGTGCTAGACTAAGAAATAGGTCTAGTTTCATAGCACACAGCACGGAACACAAACTTTTGCAGTCAACTTTGGCTCTGCATTTGTCATCCACCTGAATAATTAACGACTACATGCAGCCCGCCGGCCACCTGGAGAGTTCACCACCCCTCCCAATTACAGACACTCTCTACCTCAACAGGTCACAAATAGCTCAGCCATGGCATTATGATCACTCCTCTTCAGATGACTCCCAACCCAACAGGCACGCGTCCATTTTGCATCAGTTGAACTTTTATTTTGGCTGTCAGAAACCAACTCACTATGGAATACTTGTTTATTTCAAAACAATCCATCAAATCTGGCAACAACCATGGACAAAAAGCATACGCTAGAAGATGTTTTGCAAAGCATGATGGATTATGATAAAAAGTCAAGCAGGCAAGATGGTGGGCGATTTTCAGAGAATACGGCATTTGTGAATTATGCAAATCAGAGCTGTCTGATATTGGAGGTGGCTACTGGTTATTTTACCATTGTTAAATTAAACTGACTTCATGTACTGGAGAAACAAAGGAGGTAGATATATCAAAATAAACAAATATATTCTGGCAATCCTTAAAAATAACCACTGTGAAGGTTGAACGACAGCTGGCCGCCGGGGTTAATATCACAGCAGAAAACAAACACCTCACAAACATGTACCTGGCATGAGGCATGGCTTATTACAGGTGAACAGACACTTCAGCCCTTTTATTCTTTTCCACGATAAAGTCATGCCATCATTTTCAAGATACAATATTATTTTAAAATATCTCCAGTCACGTCTCAATCAACAAGAAATGATGAGATGCCCTGTGAAAGATAGCAGAAGCAGGAACCCTAACTATGGGGGGGCACCACATCTTACATTGTACTACACAGAAGGGATCCTAAACCCTTAATGGTCACTGCGTAACCATCAAATTCTTATAATTAATACAAATCAACTGATCAGCTTTGACCCAAAACAATGTTTTTATGATAGCTTTTTATGATGGCTTCAACTTTATTCCGTGTAATGTTTTTGTTTTTCTTGTATCATCTGCAATCACACACAACAAATGGTAGGACAACAATACATCGGAAGGAAGAGAAATTTCTCCCATTGCTTATTTTCCCAGCAGATAGAGTGCAACAGGGGCAACTCTGATGAAACCCATCATGCTCAGTGTTAAGACAATGAATTATTAAGTACAGTCTGCTGTCCTACATCAAACCTGCACACTCCAAGACACCTCAAGGGAGCAGCGGGGTGCCACCCAATCTGTACACAATTCCAACAGTACATTTATACATTTGCACTCTCCTTCGGTCAGAGATGTGCACAAACAGACTTTCTGAGTGAGAAATGCCACCTTCTTTGCAATAGAAAAATGGAATATATTCAGCTTTAGGAACAGAACAAGTATCTGTTGTGTTCTGTCTAAAGGGGGCTTCAAAGCAACCAGCTGAAGCTGGCAGGTGGACATTGACCACAGCAAAAAAAATAATACAGCTCCAGTTTTTCTGTACAAATCCAGTCTTAGCCACAGATTAATGGATGAATCAGAAGAGGTATAAATACTCCAAACCTTTTCCTATAACATCTGAATATTGTTTCATTAGTATCTGTTATTAACTTACAGATTGAGAAATCAAAAAATTACAGTGATAGACTGCACTATTCTAACTATTCTAAAAGTCAATTTATTATGTATAAATTTATCTGAGCAGTATGATTTGTGATATCTCTAAATTCAATGCATAAATTTAGATTTAGGCATGTCTGCTTAGATAAGGAAGCTGGGAAAAGAACAAATAGTATTTTCCTCTATATTAAAGAAAATTACACACTGAACAGAGAAATGATTTAGTCTCTGTGATTCATACTTATGTCACCTGGAATCCCAGTGACCTTCAATTCCCAACAATCAGGCTATTTACTCAACTTAAATTAAAGTTTTAATTTGAGTTAAAGGACATTCTAAAAATCCTTTTAAAAGGACAGTAGTCTGGAGATGTAATGAGATAGTACTGCGAGTCAAGGAGGGGAAACTGTATCGGAACAGAGTCTATCAAACCAGAAAAATATTCTTAAATGTAGAGGGAACAAAATATTTGAATTTTATGATTAGTGTAATAGGTTTCCTTTGATTACATAATGTGAGTAAAAAAAAAATTTCTTTTAATGGCTAACCATTAAGTTTATTCAAACTGAAATACTGGAGTCTGGGGCACCTTGCTCTTGGAGGCAACTGCAGACCACAGTGAATGCTGAAGAAGGCTCGGCTGAAACTGAGAGGTGCACCGCAGTCTCATAAATGGTTTCGAGCTACATTTCTAGGGCACATTTGGTGAAGGCAGGGTCAGCAGTATCAATGTTCAATTAGGTTGGGGGATGTTTGTTTGTGTGCAGTGGTACTTTCTTCTTCAATTCTCCATTATGCTTACAATCTTCCCTGTCATATTTCATTTGCTGTGTGATGTAACAAAGGAGACAGAATCTATGGACAAGTCACTCATGGCAGAGGCAGATGGGAGGAAAGATCCATTCAGCCAAAGGAAGGGGAGAAGCCCTGCATTATTTGCTGTGGAAAATCATTTCAAGTGGATGTGGCTTTAATTATTTTAATTTCACTACTTTAGAAAAGCCTGAATTAAGTATAAAGAACAGAAATAACATCCTATTACTTTAAAGAACAGAGTAGGTGATGCATACAGTATATTGAATTTCAGCCAAATTACTTGCTACAATTAAAGCAATGTCTTCTGTTTTTTGCAGGATTATTTGAGGGAAAACACATCAACAGTGTAATAAACACAAGCTTTTCCAGCAATCATTAAAATAACACACACACTCAGTGAAGGATGCTGTCATGTTCAAGGTGCCCATGGATCAGAGGCTCACCATAAGTCACACTGGATAAGCAGTTACAAAAGGGTATGTATGTATATGTGCGTGTACATATATGAATGGATGGACAGATGGAAGGTAGATGATTTAAAGCATCATATTTTTTCCAAAATAATCTTTAACCCAGAATACAATTAAATAACCAAGAATTTTAAGATGTCTAAGATTTATTTTGCCATATCTGTACACACTTAGATCGCTTTTTATCTACCAAAAAAAAATTATCACATGTAATTAATCTCATTTTTGTTTGCATGTATGTCTATACAGTATTTTCTCATAAAAGATCTGTTAGTGGTAGATGGTTTCTGGAATCTTTCTATCACTGGGGATTTAAGCTAGTCAAGATATTCAACTCTACTCATTGAACAGACGTCTCGCAGCTGTCAGCTCCTCCCAGGCAAGGAGACCTTGCCCTTACGTTCAACACATGGACTTCACGAGACCAATAAAATAAATTTTAAAAATCTATTAAAAAGCAGTAAATGAAACTTCATGGCTGCTGGTTGACCGAGCGGGGGAATACACAAATAATAGGATACTGTATTTTAAACTAATAAAAATGACTGGAAATACAGAGAAAATATTGAGAAAACTATATACGTTTCATGAACACAGTGTTTGATTCAGGGATAACATAACACAAAAAATGACAGTTTCAATGAAAGCATGGCCTAAAATCCAAAACACTGCTTCAGAATGCAGGAAATACTGTTTGTCAATTATACTGTTTTTTATAATGCCACAGACATCTGAACTTTTTTAACACAGTTGCCCCTTTCCCTTCAGATAAACATCATTTTTAAAACTTTAACTAAGCAAAATCAGGAAGAACTCAAGTTAATAAATGTCTAATAACATCCTAAAGTACAGCAACTGAAGCATTTTCCATCCATCCATCCCCAGCTGTTTATCTGGGGTAGGGGTCATGGGGGCAGCAGTCTAAGCAGGGACTGAAGTATTTTACCTGCTGTAATGCTCTTTTAAAATAGAGTCAAACTGAAAGGACATTAAACGTAGGGTACAGTGGTACCTTGGTTTGCGAGCATAATTTGTTCCGGAAAGGGGCTTGTAATCCAAAGCACTTGTATATCAAAGTGAATTTTCCCATAAGAAATAATAGAAACTCAGATGATTTATTCTACACCCCAAAATATTCCTATAAAAATGATTAATACAAAATACAAAGTAAAAATACATAAAACAAATTAACCTGCACTTTACTTTATTTGAAAAGAATCGTGGATGGTGTGAGGGAGACAAGAGAGAGGAGAAGAGGAGGGTTATGCTGTAGGACAACTTTCACGATAACTAACGGAATCACTGCTATCTGTTGGCTCACTGGAATCTTTTTGTTTTTGTACAACTTTAACAAGGAACCTATCCAAAGACAGCTGCTTTTGTCTCCTTTTCGATTTCGCGGAAATGTGACATTTCATTGTCGTTAAACAGATTCGTCGCTCGCACTGCTACGGCCTTATTCGGATGGCGCTTTTCTACTAAATTTTGACTATACAAGTGAGAGAAAGAGTACAACCATCGGCTCAGTTGTGATCACGTAATGTTAGGCAGGCAACGCGTATATATAATACTCGTATTGCAAGACCTCTCTCATTTATCAAGTTAAAATTTATTTAAAAAATTGTGGTCATCTTACAAAACACTCGCAGACGAAGTTACTCGCAATCCAAGGTTTTACTGTACTAGCCTTTTATTAACTTGTTAAATACAGGTCAATGTTACATCTTTAGTCAAGTAATACCAATATGTTTTTAAAGTCAAGCTGAGCTGTCAGATACTCATGTTGGTGTGCAGACTAATAATGCCACTGATTTGTGCAAAACAGTGCTGACACCAAATCATTTGCATTTCACTTTTAATGATGAACTTATACTTGTCATTGGATCTGGTTCTGCAGACTACAAGTAGCCTAGAGGTCTAGAACATGTCTCTTTGCTCATTTTATTGACCACATTTTAATACAACATGCCAATGCTTGTTTTTAAATACATGTCTTTAAAGATAAATGTTAACAAAAAGCACTGCAGTCCCATCTCAATTTTTGTTAATATTACAGGAATATACACCGGTGAGCCAAAATATTATGACCACTCCCACATGATGTGAATAGTGTTGATTGTGTTGTTAAAAACAGTGCACAACAAGGTGTAGAATATATTAGATGGTAAGCCTACATTCAATACTCATGGTCAATGTGTTGAATGCAAAAGAAACGTTTTGATAAGGGTCAAATTGTTATGGCCAGATGACTGTGCTCATGGTCGCCCGTGATGAGTACCCACTGAGAAAGGTCTGAAGAGGGAAAAAGCATGAACCACTGAGGAGGTGCTAGGTGGCCAAGACTTGTCGAAATAAGATGTAAACCAAGGCGATCCCATCTAGTACATATCAACAGAAGGGCTACTGTAGCAAAAATTGCAGATACTTTTAACGGTGGTTATGGAAGTAATGTGTCAAAACACATAGTGACATCGAGGTTTCAGACCTCTAAGACTTCCTTGGTTTGGACATGTAACACACATCCATTTTTCAGATTCTTATTGTACGTATGTTACAATATTGATTAAATACTGTTATAAAGTGTAACACAATCACCAGGGTTCTCTAAACATTACATAAGGTTTTGCACGTGTTTGTTTTTTGTTCATGCATTATATACATATTGTCCAACACATAATTTAGTTATTACTACATATTCTAATTATTCAATATACATACAAAATAAAACAAATACATTGCATAATACAATTATACAATTAATTTCTAACGAATTGCCATGTTGGTGAATTTATTGCAGGTAGTTCTGTATATTTATTGTTCCAGTTATACAGCATTGCATATTTCTTTTATATTTTTCTGAATACAGGTGCTAGCACAATAAAAAATATGCATTTTTATGCATACTTTGTACACTTTGTCACGTGTCTTAACAAATCAACTAATTCTGGCAGATCAGCCATTAAATTTGATTTGTTAAATATATTGGAGTTGAGCCTTTTATTCATTTTGGAAGTTTGTAAGAAAAACTACCGATTGGCAAATGCAAATTTCTAATTCCTTCTTAAAACACAACTGTATATGGCCCTGTTCCATCACAGAGGGTTTAATTCAGCCAGGATGTCTCAGTTAGCAACTGTACCTCCTACACATCACTGAGGTGTCAGAGCGAGAACAGCACTGCTCTTCCAAAGGCGTTACTTTTGCTGCACAACACCTAACCTGCACAGTGTGAAGAAAGCAGCCAGCTCAAGAACGTATGCATCAGATGTGTTCAGGGAACTCTGGGAGCTTGCTTACAGCCTTTGTCCAGCATTGATCTCTGAGCTAAAGCATTCAGCTTTAAGAGCAGATCCCTTCTTGGCATCTTGGTGGAAGGTTTGTGTAGCCCCTCGGTTGGCACTGCCTCTTTGATTACTGGACAAGGCCCAAGAGCGTATTAGAGCCTGGCAAATCAAATCATATGAGTACACAGAAACTGTTTGGCTTCAGTCAATGAGTTTATCTCAGGCTGATGCCAGGACACTGTAAAGCCTCCTGCTCCTGGCCTTACTGTGCTGTCCAAGGTTAACTGTCAGATTGTGAACTTTGGCAGCAGCTATCACCTCTTTCCATGGAGCTGACATGAGTCAGAGTCTGTAAGTTTCATGAGACGAGAGGAGATGAGCTGAGGCAGCCCTATAAACATACTGCAGAGCTGACTTACCACCATCATGAGCATTTCATCATAGGAGATCACAGTGATTCTGAGCCCTGACTGTCAACACCCACCACAGAAGTAGACACAAGCATTCAGTGTGTGAATCACATCTGCATCTGCAATCAACTTCAGTGGGCTTTTTACAGATTGCTCATTTGCACGCAACATTGATTTCCATTGGGATATTTGGCCATCACCCCATGAAAATGTCTTGCTGAATGACTTCAGGTTAAAGACAGTAATAAATAGACTTCATAGGTCTGCTATGTACTCAGCACAGTACAATCACAGGAACAACCAAATTTTTGGACACGGTATGTCAGAGAACATGTACTCCTCGTAGGCTTTACCTTTCTATAAGCTTTAATCTCATCAAAAACCTATATGCGACCAACAGGCTCCCATCATAACAAGCAGCAACAGCAGCCATAAGCTTCAAATGATTCAGAATGCAACTCAGGTCAGAACATTATCATCCATCTGAAATTAAGCCATTCTCATAGGTTTCTCTGTGACTAAAATAATTACTTTTATATTACTTATAGCACCACTATAATTGCTACAGCAGACAGAAAAAGTAATTTCCTCTGTTAAGAACAGCAACATGTCTGAATGGAAAGCAAAGGAAAAGCAAAAAATGCTTTAAAAAAGCTGAAAGAGCAGCAATCAGCAGATGAAATTTAGAAAAAATAATCATGAGTCATAGTATGAGATTAACTGCAGGAAAAATGTGTTAAAACACACAAAACTCACGTAAGCAATCCATTCTCAACTAAAACATGAACTGATTGTTGAGTTCAGGAACTTGCATACTTGTTTTCATAAAATAAATCTATTTTGTGTCAGTATTACATACAGTATTACATATTCCCCTGATCAGTTGCTGTAGTAGCTTCAGTCACAGAAAACAGCATGTTAACTATTCATTTTCCAAGTAAAGAATAAATCCCCATGCAAAGATTTTGTGATTATGTTATGATCAGTGTAAATGTAAAATAAATATGACATCGGTTTTGAGCTATTAAGCATTCATAAAACAAAGAAATATACCGTTGAATCATAATGTTTATTTGAGAAAATTTAATTCTAGATACTATCTCTTTCAGCAAAATGACATCTTCTCTAGATAGTCTAATTTTTAGGTCAGAACTTGTGAATGTCACTGTCCTGTATTTACACAAAAGTTCAAATAGTTCACTAATTCTTATTTATGCCTTCAGTTTAGCCAGCTCTCACTGTATGAGGCTGGACAACTCAAGGTTTCCGTTTAATTTTTTTTTCCTGTTCCCTGAGTAGAAAAAGCTGAACCATGAAGGGTGAGTGTGTCAGTGAATGCATCACAGACATATACATTTACATTCCCTTTCAGAAAGCTGAGAAGCTCACTAAATCACCAAGGATCCTGTATTCCTACAGGTCTCAAAGATGGCTTCCTATTCCCCTTGCTTACTTGCTGACTGAACCATTTAACCTTCCTTACAAAGCATCTGCCTTTCTTTACCTTTTTTCTTAAGATTTTCTTTAATTTAGTGAATATTTTAATGCATTTTTAAATAAAGTCAAACTTAATATTCAAACGGCGCTTATCACTGTTTCTTTGCAAAGCAGGCCATAAATATTAATGAGGCCTCGCTCAGACCTGAAAGGGCTGGCTGCGCCTCAGCTCTCTCCTTTAAGAAAGAGGGTTTATCACAAATAATAAAAAAAAAAAAATCCTGTGTAATTTTTCACAGAAATAATTGCCCTGCATGTGGTAAATGGTGTTATTTTCTGGTATTTAAAAGTTTGGCAGGGCTCCGCATGTAATGACTCACTGGCTCAGGCTAATGCTGGCAAACAGACAGCAAAAAGCAGGGCTGCACGTCATAGAGGTAACCACAAAACTAACTGCAGCCCCCCAGCTGGAAGGCTTTAAAGTTTAAAAACACCTTTATCCGTTGCTTTCACGAACACAGGACCATATCTGGAAATCGCCTTACTGAGGGCCAAAAGAGTCACTAAGTTTCACAACAGCAAACATGCCCATGTATTTACACAGGAGCGCTCTGATTTTTACAACATGTCAAATTACTAGAAATGTCAAACGGCACCCTTCTTTTGAGAAGACTGTATATAACACTCACTGCCTCACCCCCTTCCCAGGGACATGGTTGGCACTGAAACTTAGAAACACACAAGTTACTGCAGAAATAATTAATATCCCTGAAAATGATGTTTCTGCATCCAGACATCAGACAGGAAATACTGGATGGCTAATTTGTTGTGCAGTCAAAAACAAAAATTGCAACCAAGCATTTTACCACATAGAAATGTTTGGGTTTATTTTGCAAATAGCACAGGGATTACTGTCCAAATTACATGTCATAAAAAGTATCAACCTTAATGATTGTACCCCTATACTGTTAGTTCATATGGAGTATTAAGGTACAGATACTTAACAAAACCACAACCTCTAAGTAAGAGTATGGGTGCATTATATTCAAAATGTGGCTTTATTTTTACCTGGATCAGTCTTATAAACCAGTGGTAATTGAATAGAAAAAGAAAATACCTTTCGGCACATCTTTGGCACCATACAGTAATGTGAATATGAGGATGATTTCCTTATTTCATCAGTCACCAACATTACAAAACCATACTGTATACTTTAAGTTGGCTTTTTGCTACATGCATCCAGCAGTAGGTTTATAACGTACAACTTATACTGCAAATAAAATTTCAAAGTAGAACTTTGGTGAAGTGGATTTTGGTCCATTCAACTGGTCCAGAATGAAATGGATACCTGTCAGCAAGTGCCACTACAAATAATCATGGGCTTTTGTTCTAGCATGTTGGGTAAAGTAAGCAACTAACAAAATAATCAATCTGCTATACCCACACACACATATAACATTTTGGTGACAAATAGCAAATAGTAGATGCATGCTCTCTACAACTGCATTCTCCTACAAGCATATTTCACTGCTTCCCATTGCATACCTGTACATAACTTGCTTTAAACAATGCAATGATCAAAAAGTGAAATCTCATAATCGTAAAACCTTTAATGTATCTGGCCTCTTATGTCTGTCAGAAATAAAAATGCTTTTTTAAATGAACAGTCATAGTGCACAGTGTGTCCTGCCAATTTTGTTTATTTTTGATTGGGAAACTCCAGGATGAGCAGTATTTGGCTCTCAGGTGACTTAGTTAATACCAGGGGCGATTCTAGGTTCAGAGCTTTGGGGGTGCTGAGCACTCAGAGAGCTGCCCAGCAAGGCAAGACTGTCTCACATAAACAGCATGAACTGTCAAAAAAAGTTAGAAATCTTTAGAAATCCTTGGGGGTGCTTTTATTCATTTTGGGGGTGCTGAAGCACCCCCAAAAATGGGCTAAAATCGCCCCTGGTTAATATGTTTATTTTTTCTGGGAAACTTTCTGAAAACACTGCTGCCACAAATGCATTTTGAGACGTGGAATAAAATGATCCTCTTGTAGCTAAAATGTTTCCATACAAAATGCAAACAACATACCAGCAGTATTACTGTATGCTGTATAAACATATTCACATTGTACAATTAAAATTAATAGTAAACTTAAGTCACTGCCGGACTCTAAATGCTTGTCTACAAAGGCCACACGTCCTCCGTTGTCATCCAGGAGACAGACTTGTGCAGGAGCCAAAACATATTGTTTAGGTATAGAAGGTTGGTGTTGCAATAGTCTGATATTTTAGATACACCAGATCCTTAACAAATAATTCCAGATTATCTGAACACTCATTTTAATTTAATGTACTTAATCAAAACTGCCACCTGAACTATTGATATACAGTACA
>JAODJW010000026.1:5800309-5816763 GCA_026777045.1 Hyperopisus bebe
AGCACCTTGTTGAATCAATGCCACGTAGAATTAAGGCAGTTCTGAAGGCGAAAGGGGGTCAAACACCGTATTAGTATTGTGTTCCTAATAATCCTTTAAGTGAGTGTATATAATTGATGTTACAGACAGGAAACGGGAGCCCAATGAACACAATTTGGACTTACAGTCCTCTTCGTTCGTATGTCTGGAGGAGTGTCTGTATTTCTATACTTATTCTTGAAACAAATTAACGCACTTTGGCAAACTTGACTCTAAGTTTACAGACCACATACATTCGTTTCTCAATATTAATATGTTAATTGGTGAGGTTTTCTAACTTTGTTCAGTGAACTGAAGGGGGGGGGGGTTATGTAGAAAAACATCTTTATGAAGTATCTAGACAAAAAGTGAAATCATTGTGTTTGCTGGCTCTGTTGCCTCCAAAGCACCGCTGGACTGACCTCTGCTGATATCGGGAAGTTGTCTGTTGCTAACGAGCACGTTTGTTGCTGAGAGACTGCAACTGTCACTCAAGAATATATCAATGAATATTCATGAAGGAACAAGCAAGCCCCATCAACACAAAGATAGCGGAAAGGTGAAATTTGGGGTTAGAGGAAGAATTCTCTGAAGTTGAGAAAAAAGAGAAATGTAATGCAGTTAGTTTACATTTTCATAAGTTCTTCTTAATACACAACAGGTCACCATAATAAGATTTTAATTTCTTTTACTGTGATTTAGGAAGAACTGCTTTCATAGCCAATTCAACATTAAAGGGTAGTAATTCCCCAACCCACCTGCTTCATATACTTTACATCAAAATTCACACCACCAGCCAAATTAGGTGCTGATGTTTAATAACAACAAAGATCTTCACAACTTATTATACACAAAGATGGTAACAATATAATTTTTTAGTAAAAAGAATTTTTAATAGTCTTACTTAGATTATTCAAACATTCACAGATGTTTTCCATAACTTAATTGATTTACTTCAGCTAAGAATTAAGTATCAATGTACTGCTATCATGCCAGCCACATCGCCTATATATCGCCTATATATGGAAACGCGGAGGAGAGAGGCCGCATCTTAAGTGGCTTCATGGTGATTAAAAGGCACAACTAAACTTGGCAGCCAGGAGGTAATATCCAGTTACTTTTTATATTCAAATCCATATTTTCATGTCTTCTCAGGATGCCATGTGGAGCAAACTATCCTGAGTGATAGCTGCTGCTGCATCAGTTTTATCAATCAAAATCTCGATGCAAAGCTCATGTTTTGTAGATGCCAGAAAAGCTGCCAGTTTTCCTTCTGGTTACTATTACAAGTCAGGCAGCTGTCAAAGGCCTGATCCACTGCAATACAGTCAGCCCAGCTCAGCTAGACATAGGGCTGTCTAGTGAAACAAAATGATTCAGGCACCAACCCGATCCCCCTGCCAGTTGGGCCAATGAAGCTTTGCGGACTTCAGAAAATCAGAGTAATATAAATTAATTGTGTTTAATTTGCACATCTTCAAATTTGCTCTGAAAGGAAACAGCATTAAACCATTTACTGACTGTACCACAGGGCTAACTATGCAAACAGTAAACTTTAAAGATTAGGTCTTATAAGAATGAAACAGCTGCAGATAGGTTCATATTCGGATATGAATTTGTCCCTAAATCAAAACCTGGATGCTACGAGAGACCAGCTCTTCAGTGGTAAAGATCAATCGGTTGTTAACGCCTTGTCAGGTCATGTCATGTCAGGTCTCTCTGAATAGGTATCCCTGACATTACATCCCTGAGCACACTGTGGGCAAGAATTGCATTTCTCGGCTGCCTCCATCTGCCTGAAACAGCAATCATTCAATGTTAAATAGGTTGCAGCAATACGATTCACAAGTGGTTTGTTTAATTGATCAACAAATATTCTACATAAATATAATGGAAAAAATGTTGTGGAAAATAAAAATTTCTTGGTTTTGAAAGTATATACAAGAGGTCAATATTCAGGAAATATTGGTAGCAGTTTTCATGCCATTCTACCATTCTAGTCTGAGCCAAGACTCAGTCGAACTGGGGGGGGGCGGGGTAATCTGAAAGGAGACCAAGTCCATTGCCAGAGCTGGGTAGCCAAATTGAAGTAAAATTTTAGACTTTGAATCTGAATAAAATAACAAAACATAAATTGAAGACTAAACAAATTATTTAACTTTTGCAGTTATTTTAAACAATTTATAAATATTTAAAATTTTTGAAACAAGTATTTTCAACTAAGAAATAAGGGATTTCTCAAACATGCATAAAACAATACAAAGTACCTTGAAAGGCCTAGATGTCTTTTTATTAAACATTCACACAATGAAGATAAAGTGCACACACCTATGTAATAGGGCTGAAATGGTACACGTGTACAGCATACCATTCAGTACATTTATGGTTTGATATGCAGCTTGGTAACATTTTAGTTTCCCAAAAAACAGCACCAACATTAGAGAGTGAGTAGTTGAAAAGACCAAGACTATCTGTCGACTCTGTTATACCGAACTCACATTATGTTGGAAACACATCCATTGTGCTAAGTCATCTGAGACAACATCATCTGAGTATGTGTATGATCAGAGGAAAGCAGAAACAGCAAGTTAGTCTTCCCATGGCATTTAAAGAGCTTTTGTCAGAAAATTCACTATGTGCCAAAAATAATTACAGCTATAGGCATGTTTTTTGTTACAGGAGAGAACACGGCATTTAGGAGAGATTTAGTGTTTGTTGATGGTTGTTATGATGTTACATTTTTGATTTTTAAATTTATTTTACATACATTTTTTACAATGTACAAATAAACCTCTCTTTGGTTTTATTATTCAGACACATCAACAGATACATTGCCTTTGGTTTACAACTGTTCCTAATTGTGTTTGTTTATTATTATAACTGCAAACAATCTCAAAACAAATTTGATTTTTTTCTGCTGTGCCAAAACTACACCAAACCATAAACCCAAAACCAAGATTTGTCCAGAATTATGAATTTTGCCATTGCATCCTTACTACAGTATGTAACACCGTGTGTGATATGTCTGAAACTCTCCAAATTAAAATGACATATTGCATTTCAGAAATACAATTGTTGAGAGCATTTTATGCCTTAAACATGTCAAATTTAAAGGTGCTTTTTTATTGCTGTGAAACTGCACTAAAAGTCCATTCAACAATTGATGAAGGATTCGGTGAACCCTGCAGGAATATTATATAGGCAACATTTTAATTGCATACCGCAGTAATGTTGCTTGATTACTATGTAAAACACATTCTGGCAGGAGGCTTAGCCAGTCATTTCCTCTTGACAAACTGAGTTTGTTAGCATTAGCCTACATACATTAAGTTTCTTTTCCAAATGTCGATAGAAAAAAGTTGTGCCAGCCATCTCAGATATCGATGCTTTGCATTTGCATTCCGCAGCATGCTTCTTTGTACTGAATGCCTTGGATAGAAACTCCTTACAGTATATGAATGCAAACTGGGTAATTGCTGACTTAGCCGACATAATGAGGGGTATACAAGCTGCAGACATACGCAGTGGACTTGGAAGGACTCGGGAAGAGTGTTTGAGTCTAAATAAGTAAAAATTCACCCACGTTCATGACAAGACCAAGTCCATTGACATTTTGACTTGTAAATAAGTATCACAACTCTGGCTGACAGCCTAAAAGACACCAATCAGGAGCAGCCTAAGACCTGGTAATGCCAAAAGGAACATGCAAACACTCCAGGCAATAAGTTCACTCGCAGTAAACACTGCTTTAACAAATCCCTGTTAATGGATCTGTAAGCATCCTCTGGTTTCTCCCCTCCTTTTTAGGATACTGAATTAATTTTTCTTCTGTACTGATTAAAAATTTACCTACCACATGCTACTATGCAACAGAAAAAAGCAAATCTTTTCCTTTTTAGCTTATTTCCATATCAAATATTCTTGAGATGTACACTTCAGAAGTAAAAACTTGTGCTGAGGAAATCCGAGGTGATTTTTGATCTTTCCCAAGGTCTAGGAAAACCCAGCATTTTTAGTTGGATAGTGAGTGCAAATACCATCATCTTTTAAGCTCATGTATATCAAAGAGCAACATTTATATTTAAGCATACAGGCTGGCCTTGTATTGCCAAAAATGCCAGCATAAATCTTTCAGGGGAGAATGCATTACGTGCATATACACATGTCTGGGAGAGTACCACCTTGTTATTCAGAGGGGTTTGACATTTGGAGGATTAAGACCAGCAGCAGGTTTCTATTGCATGGTTACAGCTGGTCCTGTGGAGTTATCCATCATGGACTGGTGAGTAAGATGTGCTGTGCACCGCAGTACTGACGACATAATGAACCACCATGCCAGACCATTGTGTTGCCCACCGCTACTCTAAATAAGCCTCTTACAGCTGGCTCACCTCCAACAGAGAAAGCATTTTTTAATACTGCAGAAAAAATGCCACCCACTTTTTAATTTAAATATTTTATTTGTTGTGGTTTGAATGTCATGCAATTTTCCAATGCAAAGTAATGAAGTCACTACAAAGCATACCTGTATAGTTACGTTTTCACTTTTGAAATAAAGAAAATTATAGAACCTTAAAAATATCTTTCTGCAAAAAACGGGAAAATTCTGTCCATCGTGCACTACACTGCAGCTAATCATCTGCATTCATTTAAAAATAACCATCTTTTAATTGTTTCTATGTTTTTTGAAAAATTAACAGATCTCTTTCCCTATTAAAGAATGCCTAAAATTAAATTATTAAACAAAGCTTTTAATAGAAGCGGAAAATTGACAACTTCAATAACTATTCAAATCTTGTAGCACTTCACTAATTAATTCCATTGAAATGAGTCTAATTAAATTGGCCTAATAAAAAGCAGCTGACTGCCATTTCACCATACACAAAGCACTTGTAATAGGTTATCTGCACAGTCCTCAGGAACAATGACAAGCCAAGGCCCTGTAAATACAGCCTTCTCTTGCACATGCTACATCTTGTCATCAGCATGAGTAATACCAGTCGAAGTCACACTACACTACATACAAAACAGGTAACATTTATTTTGCCCACAATTTCTCCTGAGTCCATTTCATTCATTTTAAATAAGATATTTAGGGCCCTTTTTGTACCTTTCCCTATTCAAAGCCGGCCCCAATTAAAAGCATTCAGACAAAGCAGCTTTCAAGAGGCTGTCCCCCTCCTCTGCTGAGACAGTTTCCCATGACATGGGAATTCCTTTACTCCAAAGTCACAGCTCACAGTGCAGATGCTGCCGGAGGCCAGTGGTGGCTCTGCACTAGGGCACAGGGGGCTTTGTTCTGCTCATCTGCTAAGATTCTAAGCTTGGTAGCTCCACTCAGGAGAAGCGACAAAGCAGGATACTGAAAATCAAGGCTGTATTTGGGTCTTTGGTTTATCTGACCAAAACTGATAAAGTATTTATATCGGTTACAGTACTGTATTTTCTTTAAATACAGATGGAAAATTTACTGCAAAATGACTCTGAAAGTAGCACATAGTAAAACAATCCCATTAGAAGAACATTAAAGATAACAATGAAAAATAAACCTTTGTATTTTATTTACATTACAACCAAATGACAATGAAAGTGAAAATGAAAAATTAAAAAAAAAAAGTTGAGGAAATGTTAATCTTGGAATTCCTTATTTAGCTAAGCATTTTCCTTATTTAATTTAATAAAAACATAGAAAAATATGATACAATATCTAGGCATAAACACACATGCACTGCCACTGAGGCACAGGGCAACTGAACAGAAACTGATAAGAATCTCTTGCCCTAAACTTTACATTCAGCAGCTACGCATGATACTCCAGGACTTATTTTCATAACCTATTTCAAGCATTTTTCATTGTGGCCTGTCTATTGTTTAAATGGGTAAAAAGTTAACATTCGGCATTTGAAATATCATTTTCCTGCACTACACACTGTATGTACATCTTTATAAAAGAGTAAGGTATAGTGGGTTATTCTGGCAATTTTAGAACAGCCTGGGAAATTTTGTATACTGTGAAATAGTTGAGCCCTTCATTGCAATAACTGTTATATAGAAATATTCATGAATAATACAGATCATTAAATCATTTTAAATTATTTGCTGGCCTGGCTGAAAATATGTTGTGAATACGGAGGTTAAAAAGAAATACACTGTATTACAGTATCCATGCAATTGTATCATGCATCAAGGTTTAGGCACTCAGTAAATTTGATAGACATTTCATTTAAGCTCTTTTTCATGCATATGCACTTGTATTCCAGTGGATTATTTTGTAGTCATATTTTGACTGTATATTCTTGACTGTACATTCAGTTGTCATTCTAAACACCCTAAAAAGTGATATAAAATGGTGCCCTCCATTAAACAGAAGTATTCAGTCATTTTCCCTCAATAAAATCACATCAGACATTAATATATTTCAAAGCAGCAGAAACTCTCAAACAGCACCATCCATCCATCTATCCATCCATCTGTTTTCTTAAAATTCTTGTCCTATGCAGGGTTGGGGGGTTCAGAGCCAATGCTGAAAGTTACAGGCACAAGGCAGGGAATAACCCAGGATGGGGCACAAACCCATCGCAGGGTGCACACATCATTCAAACACACCTTTACACTTATAAACACCAACAGTATTCCTAAAATATAATGTGTAAAAGGAAATATCTCTACAGTTAAATAAAGAAACAACACAACTATATATAAAAGTTGACTGTTGTTGTAATGGAATATGCTATATCTGTAATTTTAATATTGTACATTAATATTGAACGCTCATAAAATGAAATAAAAATGTATAAACACAAATATGTTAGTATGATAACAAAACATCAACAACACATAAAAACATCTCTAAGTCACTATATGTCTTGAACAATTTTTTAACAGAAATCTTTCAACAAGTCCAAAAGCAACTGGGTCACTGAAAAAAAATCAAGAATGCTTCTTCCAAGTATTGAATTAAAATCAGTGCGTTGTCTTTAATATATTTGAAAAGAGATCAACGAGTTCTGGCTAGTGCTCTGTCAAATCAAGTTTACACTGCAGACTTAGCAGAAATGGGTCTTTCTGATGGAGGAAGTGACCCATTAAGGACTGTGTACATATGCAAATAGGTGGCAGGCAGGTGTCTGGGCCCAACAGAGCGGGGACACTGAGGCAGTTTAACACTCATTCGCCCACGGCAGGAAACAACAACCCAATAAGAAGGAAGAAGAAGAGGAGAGGGATCTGATGTCTGCTTCTCCAGCATTTTTCACGGTGAACACAGACTGCCATTGAAGATTTTGAATCACTTTAAGAAATTTATTTAACAGCTAAATATAAATATGCATGCCTGATCTGGGAGGATTACTGAGGCTGGCTCATCCTGCCTTGTGAGGCAGCGAAGCGGCAGTTCATGGCACTGGCTACACAGGGATCCCCAAAAAGCCCTGGTTCATGTTTATTTATCTACTTGATGTCAATACCTTATACAGCCAGTAAGGAAAGAACATCCCAGGCTGCTCTCTCCAAGGAAAGAGAAATCTAATCTTTGCTTCTTTTCAGGACCTAGCCTGTTATAGCTCCCAGGGAGAGCACAAAATACGTGTCGAGGGCAGCATTGAGACATAAAATTTATTTGCTGTTTGAGTCTAGGATTACATCCCAGATGGACTGTGCCGAGAAACCAACCCCCACAACACAACAAACAGAACTATTAAAAAATAGCCCTTACACAGATTCTCATGACGAAAGCATGACATGATCTGTGCAGGACGTACATAGTGTGCAAGAAGCTGGCACAAATATATAAGCCACTCAAATTTGAAATGCATTTTTAATTCCCCAAAGGTGTTTATTCAGGGTCTATTAAAATAAAATAATCATGCAGACTATGTGGTGTATGTATTGTATAACCATTTCAGTTGAGCATATTACAGTATTTCTTATTTACAGAACGGTGTGCATTATGATAAAGACAAATAGACACCTGCAGCTCTTTGGCATCTCCATTTTTCTATAAACCAAGAAGGAGGGTCTTCCACACTATCCTGAAAAATTATATTTATAGCAATAATGCTAGCCTGTCCCTCCAGCTCTATTGCAAATATACACTATCTATTACCAGTTTTCCACCAATGACCCTGTGCTAAAATGACAGCAGAGTAAATCCTCCATATACACCGGTGTATCCCAGAAGGCAAGCAGGTACAGTCCTGGTCTGGCCTATTTTCAAGGCTATCCCCATAGAAACATCTAGTCACGGTTTCATTCAAATGTACTACATATCAGCATCTCTTCTGTGGCCTCCTTTAAAAAAAACATAGCACTTCACCTAAAATCAACTAACAAAATCAACTCATCCCTTTTTTCCCTCCATTTGAAGCACATCATTTGTAGTGTAACCAGAACCTCCCCAGATGGGCGCTGGAGAGTCTTGAACTGTCGGTTTGATTGCTCTTGCCTGAGGCATTAGGTTCAATCCACCACGTCGCACCTCAGTAGCTCTACGCAGACTGGAGAATTCAGACTCAATTTACTCCTGGGATTTGTTAACTTTCACATACATTTAGTTGTGCAGTTAGCCAGCTCAAAATTGATAAACCTGTTGCTCACAGTACTGATTTGCTGCCAGATGTTCTGATGGCAAAAAGTAAAAGGCAACCACCTCCAACCCCCAACTTTGGGTTGGGAAATATGCATGTTTCATTAACCAAAAAAAAGCAAAAATCCAAACCATATTAACCCACTAGAGAGTGCAGAAATACAACTACCCCTCAAACCATTAAAAGAAATATTAGTCATATACCAATGATGAATTTCAAAAAAAGACTAAAATTGATATATTTTTAAAATATAAACAACAACAACAAAAAATGTCAGCCAAACATGGGCAAGCTTGAGAGAGCCCCAGCTAAACAGTTATTTAAATGTAAATAAATAGGAACTTTATCTTCTTTCCCCTGCAAAGTTTGCTGTTTTATCTGAAAACTCCTGAGGCTTTTCTTTTTTTTCAATATCTAAGTCTATTATATAGTCTTTGCTGCAGGCCAAAACATATACTACAGGAGTGGTAATGCTAGCCTGAGACATGCCTGTGAGAATTAATGTGGCCATGGTGGGGCTTGCGGCGGTATCACTATCAGCTTAAGACGATTACTGCATGTCATTTGTCATTTGTATGATACCGCTATACACCAACGTTTAATTTTCTGCAGCACTTTATCAGACTCGGACTTCACATTCTATGGTCCATTGTCTTTGACCTATTTATACATTAACCTACGGCTATAGGAGCAGACAAACACATCCATCGCCTGCCTCTCCATCCAGCCTGCACCACCTGACCAGAGAAGTCCCTTTTTTACACTGCCTTGCATTTGGAAGAAGGTTTACAGTGGTGCTCAGGAAGCTTTTCATTAAATACGGCATTCTCTACCCAGCATCCCTGGATAAAGAGCAGCCCTGGGATGAAGTCAAGAACTCCATTAGTTCTACAGGGTGCACATTTTTTTTATCTACATAAAAAGCATGAAAACATATGATGTCTATATATGTGTGTTTGTGTGCAAAGACTATCTGAATATAAATCACCCATCAGTACAGCAAGGTGATTTAATGGTGATTTGGCAGAAGACAGCTGAGATGAGGACACCAAGGAGGCAGGAATACCCTGAACTGCCAGGCAATGCCAGGAGTGTGTGGCCATGCAGATGATACAGTACATGGAAAAAACTGAGGGGTGAATATTAATCATGCATAAATAAGTTACATCACCAATTCAGTAGTGACACTAGTGAAGAAGTAAGACTATATATAATTCCCTCTTTAGAATAATATAATTATATCTAGTAATTAGCTAGCTGACATTTTCCAACTTTATTAATGTTTAGAGGTACAATATATTTGTATGGTATAGCACTGCTTTAATTTGTGAGGACATCACTGCCAAATTATAAGACAAATTTAAAATATACAAATATACATAGGCCTATTTATTAATTAATGCCACTTGGCACTAATCCAGCTCAAACTGAGTTGGAAATGAGTAAATCAATAGTTATCATGAAATGCAGCATCCTTTCATGATTTAGTCCCCTAGACACCACACTCCATTAAGTGGTCTATCTTACTGCAAACCACAAACACACAAACAGCTCCTTCTCCACAGGTTCCGATAAACCTATCATAAGGCGAAAATGCATTTTCATACAATAAACCTAACTTTAGTAATGTACTGAAAGCAAAAACCATTTACCCATCATAAACTCGAAATATCATACCATGGACCATCGTATCCCCGGGTTAATGTAACTTTCCAATGCAAGAAGCCACCATTGTGACATCAACACTTCTTCTGCACCACCATCTAGTACTAGAACTACCCACCTAGAACTGTCTATCATCACACACTAGCTCGCCATATACCACATACAGACATTGTACACACACGGACTACCACGTTAAAGTCTGCATGTGTAGTATTTATTTGTTTTTACCTTGTGTATATTGTTATTTTGGACTCTCCAGTGTCAGCACTTTATTTTAAAACTACCTGTTTTTAGGGCTGCCGTGATTAGTCGACACAGTTGATGATGTTGATGCTGAAAATACGTCAACATCAATATTTTAATTCGACGCGTTGTGTTTTTTTATTTTGACGAAATTACCTTCATGATTTCTAAAATGGTTCAATTCATTATAACATTTTTAAAAATATTATTATGTAATTATGGGAGTAGTTCAAAATATCACTAAACAAAAAAGGTGGTTTTACACTGCGCAAAGTTTCGATGACATACCACAGCAACAAGTCACCACGGCACTTCACTGCTTGCTTCCATGATTTACCAAAACAGTAGCATATGGTGCTTCGGTAAACAAACCTAGTAAGCATTAGGATACACCAAATTTATACAGATTGTCAACTTTTGGGCATAAGAATACCAATTTCATTAATATTTTAGACATACGACTAATCTACTTATCGAATTGCGGGCGAAAATAATGTCCGAAAAGCTGGCGTCCATTATCTAAAGCCCTGTAACTGTGACATACAGTTTGTTGCTGTCAATATAAAACTAACTTAAATGGTAAATTTGATTTTCTGGAGGAAAATGAACTGTTTATATTAATTGACCAATCCATAAAATAGTCTGTAGATTAATCCATAGAAAACAGTCGTTAGTGGAGGTCCTTCCTGTTTTACTGGCTGTCTTAAATCAGTGCTTTCTATTGTTATTCTGTTTCTATTGTCATTGTTTTTAAATTGTTGCACAAGGAGAGACATCAAGAAAATTTCATTGTATTGCTGTATAATGACAATAAAGTTCCCTTATCTATCTACTATACTGTATCCACAATGGAGGTTTTTTGGATTATTTGGAAAACCTCCTGATCAGTGCATAATTTGTGTTGGACTCTGCCATAATGTGTGCCGGGACCTCTCTGTTTTTAACTGTTTACATTCAGGCACTTATTTATGCTGATCCGGCTGCTCTCCGGTTAAAATACAAAAACAGTAATATAAAATCAAAAAATAAAATAAATATGTATTTTAATTTACAGACTGATTTTCAAGCAATTTCACAATTTCATGTCCTTTATTAGTTTTGGTTTATTCTTGAAAATAGGCACCATGTTCCAGCACCGTTTTTTGTACACGTTCCGGGACCTGCACTCGCCTCATTACTCCTCCACTCTCATATGCCTTTCGCATTGCAGCACTTTCTGATTTACAAATTAAGTACTGCTCCTGATCCAGTGAAGGTTCCCCCACTTTCATCTCCAGTTCAGCCTCCAACAGATCAAGTACTTGCTTCAGGTAAAAACAGCGGAGCCCCTCCTGGAACTTTTTGCTGCATTTCATGCTTTAAAATTTACAGTCACATATTCCCCAGACTGATAACAGAACATTCATTCTAATTTCAACAAAAAGGCCATATAATTTGATGGTGTTCATTTGTGCCCTCGCAAAGTACAAATTAATATTAACTTTAACTGGGGTAAATTAATCATTCAGGTTACTTAACTGAATGCTTAATTTAACTATTAAATAGTTAGTAATCAATCAAAATTTTTATTAATGACTCATAATTTAATTTTGTAGTGTTTTTGGTGTAAAAAATAAGAATCATAATTTAACTAAGTTTTATTGCTAAGTGTAAGGACAAACACATTAGTAGGCCATTTACAACCTTGCAAAAGGTTAAACCTTTCCTTGTTGCATAAGTTGCCATGTTTAAATCAAATCTGCCATGTTAACGAATTCTGTCTTGTCAGATTCAAATTCAGACTGAGTAGATTTAAATGTCTAAAATACAGAAAAAGGACACAATCACTAGAAACCACTCAAAGCACTAGTAAAACCCTATCTAGATCAAGAGTAATATAACACAAAGTGGGACAGTCTAGATTTTAAAAGGTGAATAGGTAGTGGATGTGGAAGGTGCTGTTAGAATGGACACAAGAAGAACAGAGACTTGGAATGGAGGACTGGAGCCAGGCAGCTGTAAGAGAAGAGAGATCTACAGATCAGAACTGGAGGGGATTGTGATGCTGGATGGAACAGTAAAAAATAAAAGAAGAAATACCTAGGCAGTCTGGGGACAGTTAATAAAGACATGGCTGGCAGGAGTCATTGCGTACACTGTAGGGGAAGAGATTGATCTTCTGACACATGATGAATGAATTCTGTCAGACCCTGTGGTCCAGCTACAGGGGGAGACTAGGAGACGTGGGGTGGGGGACAGTGTCAGAGAGAAACGCTGGGAGATGATGAGCATTTAACTTTACACTTTAAACAGACATTAAATTTCTCTCTGCTCTTAACATAATTAAAGTCTTAAAACGCATTTAATAAAAATGAAAGTCATAATAACTGATTGATTTCTTTCTGTAGAATTATTGACACTAAAGGAAGTGTATTAAACTAGCAATTTCTTTTTCCACTGAATCCACAGTGTTCATGTGTTGAAGGCCGATTTGTAGGAAATAAATATAAGTACACTTAGCAGCAATCACAAGAATTATGCTGGCTAGTTCACAACCCACAAATCACAAAGTCTTCTACCCTCACATTTAAAACATCTTTTACATTTCACAATAAATCTAGCATTTAAAAAGGACTATACTTACTTTTGTTCTTTTCCTAAGTGAATTTAACATGAATGTAAAATGAATGACACCCTTTCATCACCAAATTTAATTTCACTTTTCTGTCTGGATTACCCTAATCAATAATAAGGCATGATAATATTGCTCTGAAAATCTGGAAGAGGAAGTGTGAGAAAAACCCAACATGGCCAAGACACAAGCAAGCATTCCAAACCTTTCTTTTGGAAAACACTGTTTCATTCATCACGCAACCCCCCTCTCCATCCTCCCTCATCCCTGTAAGTCACACAGAAGAGCTTCTGCTCTGTAATGAGCCCCATCAGTAAATAACATGCCATTGGCGGGCCTAGGTAACTGGCCCCACACAAGGTCCATTCACACTGCTATATCTGTCCTGAGATCCTCCTCACTACATCTGCACCAGGGCTGAGGCTCCCTCCTTTACACACTCATGCCATACTTCCTGTCCACTAAAGCTTGCTAATTAACTCATTTATTTATTCATTTGAAGACAGAGGCTCTTCACAAATGGCCTGCGCCATTGCATTCAGGGCCTAGCCACCCAACAGGGTGCCAGCATCTAGCAGCAGTCTACTAAACATATACACTGAAACACAGCAGCCATTTTGGGAGGTGTCGTGCTGCAGTGTAAAGACAATCTGACAGAGCAAGCTATCACATAAACCAGAGGTACACTGAACACATTTCTGAGAACACTGATATGATATAAAAATACCTTCACAGCTTCAGACAATCCATAATGTCTGTGTCATGTGATTACTGGCATATACACCTGCAGAGACCTGTGAATGATCAAACTCCAGAAAGTATTATGTGAAATAATTGCAAAGTTAATCCTTTTTATGAATATACATAAGTCTTTATCAGGAAACAGCTATGTATAGAGTCTGTCTCTATTTTTAAATCAATGAAAAATAATAATTGCCATCTTACAAAGCATCAGCATATGTGACTTAGATGCCAATCATTTGAAATCAAGAAATTTCCAGTTTGCAGCACAAGCATTATTTTCCTTCCCCACTCAACAAATTGCTTTTCATGCCCGACAACTTTGATCTCTTATGTATTATTAAGCGCTTTTCAATTCAAACATCTAAAAAGTTCAATCTAGTCAATTAAAATAAACTGTAAAACACTATGCCTAAATACCAGCACATAAGGAATATTTAATAAACCATCTTTAAAATGTGCAACTCCTAACAATAACTGTTGAACTGTAAATTAAATGTGAACAAAAGTCCTTTATGCTTGCCACCTCATTAATTTCAGTGTTGTGACACAGTGCTTTGTGGTTGCATTTGCCAGCCCACAGTGCCAAGCCAGCAGATATTTACGAACAGTCTTTTCATGGCTTTCATTTTAAGGCAAGGCAGACCAGATCTGACTCGGCCTAAAATCACAAATCCGCATGCTTCTGATCTCTTTGTGAACACCATGTGCTCGTATAAAAAAATTAAATTCAAATATATTACTTTTCTAAAAAGGAAAGAACAGATACTACAGGCTACATCTCATGTAAGACTTTCATTTAAAATGAAAAGTTTCATTTTAAGAAATATTTAAAAGCAGGTACAGAAACCAGTAGTGCAAGGTCGGCTCAAATTAGCACACAAGTTACGCTGTTTCTACTCTCCAGGCATCTGTCCTGCCCTGCGATGCAGACTGCCAGTAAACATATACACTCCTGAAGACAAAATCCTCCTAGCATGGGTCAAACCAAGTAACACTCAGACACCGATATTATCTGAAACTGAATGCTCCAGATTGACAAACTGATACAGACAAGACAACAAGACAGACAGACATCCCAACAATGCCCTTTATCTCTGTGCCTGTGTTTTAATTACAGCATTCAGTCTTTTTGGGTAGGAGTCTATCAGCATGCCACATCTTGACTTGGCAATATTTGCTCACTTTTCCTTGCAAAAGTCCTCCAAATCTGTCAGATTGAGAGGGCGTCTGTTGTGCACAGTGCTCGCCAGGTCACCCCACGGATTTTCAATTGGATTTCGGTCTGGGCTCTGGCTTGGCCATTCCAAAACATTAATTTTCTTTGATGAAGCCATTTTTTTTGTTGATTTGGATGCATGCTTGGGGTCATTGTCAAGCTGAAAAGAGAAATTCCTCTTCATCTTCAGCTTTCTAACAGACACCTGAAGGCTTTGGGCCAAAATCGACTGGTATTTGAAAATGTTCTTAATGCCCTCCACCTTGAATAATGCCTTAGTTCCAGCTTCTACCACCATGCTTCACCGTAGGTACATTGTTCTTTCATTGATGCAAAGTGTTGTTTTTGCACCAAACATACCTTTTGGAATTTTGGCCAAAAAGTTCAACCTTAGTTTCTGTCACGCCCAGCTCCGTCCAATCCTCCTGTGTGCCACGCCCACCTCATTACCTCGTGCTAATTTCACATGTAGTACACAACCAGTACTTGCCAGAAATTCCTGCAGCTCTTTCAATGTTGCTGTAGGCCTCTTGGCAGCCTCCTTGAGCCATTTTCTTCTTTTCATCAATTTTGGAGGGACGTCCAGTTCTCGGTAACGTCACTGTCCCATATTTTCTGAACTTCTTGATGACTGTTTTCTATGGTTTATCTAATGCCATGGAAATTTTTGTCGATGTCCTTCCTTACCTCAATAAACCCGACCTGTTTGGATTCCCGCTTGCCTGCCCTGGCTGTTCCTTGCTCAGACGTGACAGAATGACAAGTCTCCCGGAAAGCACAACGCGGCAGACCGAGCACCAGCGGCTCGGTCTGCTGCAAGAATTTGTGTATTGACGTTCTCAGCCCGAGGTCCAGGAGGACCCCGCAGCCCTGGAGCTGGCCAGCCGGGGCGCGGACCTCCTGTCAGAGGAGCGCCCACCAGGACAGGACTATCCACTCCAAAGGGCGAGAAAGTGCCTCCGACGGCTGAGACAACGCCTGACAGAGCGGAGGGAAGAGCGCGTCGCCTGGAGCCTGGGCGACGTACCCGAACCGGTTCCGCCATCCACTACGTGCGGCCGGAACAAGAGGCGAAGGAAAGGTTGAGGAAGCCGCCCCAACGCTGTTCTTGGGAGCATGCTCACTTTTCCCTGCCTGGGAAGAAGCCCCTGCCACCGTTGGAGGCTTACTTCTTCCGGCCAGAGCGCCTGGGGCACGGAGGAATACGCGCCGTAAGAGATGGCATTCCCCAAGTCCCCACGGCTGTTAAAGGGGCAGTCCCGGATCGGCCTGCTCCGGACCTGCCGGCTCCGGACACACCGGTCGCCATGCCCACGGCCCCGCCTGCAGCTGCTGCCGCCGCTCTGCCCGCAGCTGCCGTCGCCGCTCTGCC
>JAODJW010000026.1:5822448-5833523 GCA_026777045.1 Hyperopisus bebe
TTCCATTATTTCTTATGGGAAAAATTCGATCAGAACTCGAACTTTTTAGGATTCGATCTGGAGTCCGGAACGGATTACGTTCGAGAACCGAGGTACCACTGTATATGGGAAGATATGCATAGGTTGCATATAAACACTATACCATTTCATATAAGGTACTTAAGGATCCACAGATTTCCATGGGGGTCCTGGAACCAATCCCATGCAGATACCAAGGGATGACTGTATGTGATGGGGGCTAGATCACGATCTGGAAATTCTAACCAATGAGAGGAAAACCACTGAACCATTCTCACCACTTCCAAAAGACCAGCATGCTCTCCTCTCGATTACCCTGGCTTACTTTTTCTTTTTCTGTCACTCCTAAATGCTCCATATTCAACAGCAATTCATTCCCTCACTCAGTCACTGCTGAAAGGCCCCTTGCTGTGGCTACATCCAAACCCTAAACTTACATTCCATTTACTCCTTTGTGTATTTCTTTATCCTGGTTTATTCCATGGTACATCCCTGCAATTACTGGATTTACTGTTGTCAAGATACCAGAATTTTACCCTGCAGTACATTGGTACTTTAGTACCACTTTAGTGGGACTTACAATACCAGAGCAAATATATAACATAATTTCCCTAACATTGGGCCTCCTTCACCAACCGTTCTTATGAACAAATTTGTTCTTAAACCCCACGTCTCCACGTACACACTTTTTTACAAAGATTCTGACATTCACCAATGTTTCCTTATCTGAATTTGTTCTTAGCTAAGAACAGAATCTACGCACACTCAAGACCATTCGTATGCACATTTGAGTAATGATAGTTTGTTCAAAATAATTGGTTATAGCAGTTTTGTTCATTCTACAGTTCATAAAATGATCGTATTTTAATAATTTATAAAAGTAAAATATAAAAAATAATTTTAAAGTGTAAAAATTATTTTCATGATAGTAATGTTAGCGATCACGCGGATTATAAATAGGTCAGAATCTTCGTTAAAAAAGTGTGCGGTTTAAGAACAAATTTGTTCGTAAGAACGGTTGGTGAATGAGGCCCATTATTCTCAAAAGGAAGGAGTTTTTGGACCTGCTTTATAAAGACTGAGCTCCTTCTTTACCTAGAATTTTTTATTTAAATTATGAAGTTGTGTCCCACACAATACCAAAACTCTCTCATACATCACTGTATATATCAACATCAGGAAGCAGGCAATGTTTCTGGAAAGCTCCAAAATCTCCACATAATACAATATAGTCTGTAGTTAACATACACTGTAGCTGACTGATTCATTAACATAGCACTGAAAAGGTGAGCCAGAGAAATGTAAGTACATTTTGCTGAAGCAATTAACAAGCCACTCCATGCAAGAGAGAGATATTGGACAATTTACCCATAAAGACTAAGCTTATACAACAATAGTACAGAGCTGGGCAATATGGCAAAAAAAAATTATTGTGATATTTTTTCATATTAGTTATTATCGATAAGTATCATGGTATAATTCTAGTCATTACTTCTTTACTTCAAGGCTCCATTTTTACTTAAAATTCCCTTAAAATTGAATAGAATAATTTTATTAAACAAATTCATCCAACCATCCATTTTCTTTAACTGCTTATCCTATTCATAGTCATGGGGGGTCAATAGCTTACTCTGGAGGCTACAGTGGAAACTAAGGATGCATCAATACCAATACTAGTATCGTATCCAGTCCGATATAGTGCTCATGTACTCATCCTCGAGACATTGCAGCAATGCCTATAACCGATACCACGTGACGATGTATCAAGGATATTGTTAACAAGCAAAAACAAACAGGACCACAAAATGTCTACAGTGTGAAAGCGTTCCAAAATTAACAACATAAAACACAGCAGACCACAAATTGTTCTCCTCTAAAATATCAAAAGGAGGTATCAAAACAAGTTCTAACTAAAGCTGGGCAATGTCTAGAAAATGTGTGATATTTCAATTTAAAAATATTGAGCCATTCAACACCCCTTCCCTGCCATACACACACAAGCAAACACATACACTGCACCAAGCAGGTACTTGCATTATTTTTAGGCAAAATAAAACAATGAAAAAACAATAACCAGATAATCCGCTAAACAGTCGGCATTAAAACTTGCGGGCTGAGGAGGAGGCTGACACTGCTGTTTAGTAGCGCTCTTCATTGTTTTCTTGTCTGATTGATCGGCAAAGCCAGATTTAATAATGATTTCAAAACATGTTACAGGCCGTATAAAACCATCCAAAGCTGTAGCTTATGAACTTTTGACACTACGTACCACCTCAGAAAGTATTACCATCTCCAACTTTTACATTAATACCTTCACATACCAAAAAAAGAAAAAATATGGTATTGATACACCCCCTAGTGAAAACCCTAATTGCTGGTGTCTGTGACTGTAAGCACTTACACTCTGTATGTTCCACTAGACGGCATGGTGGTGTTCACCATATTCACACTTCTGGCTGGAACAAGTTTTTGGCAGAGTTAAGAGTACACAGGACTAGTCTGTTACATGTCGGACTTTAAATTGCCAAAATACTGCCACAAACCCCACCTACAACTACTTACCAAGTTTATCCACAATATCTCCTTTTTAAAAAGATGCTGTTGTTGCTGAGTTGTTGCTTTCTTCACCAACACCAAAGTTACCCCAGAAGGAGCACTCATCACTTCCATGATATTACCAAAACAGTACCATGTGGCAAGCTCTGCTAAATCAGTCAACCTTGCAGTGTATTTGTTGGGCTTTGTCCATTCTTAAAGGACTATTGTATAACTGTTTGGAATTGTGTTTGTTTCTGTAATGGGTGCTATCAAGCCATGTTCCGTTTCAACAGTTTATTGAAGTTTCTAATTTTTTTTTATTGTTTAAGTGTTACGTAACAATAAGTCAATATATTGTTCATATGACCAAGCCGTAGTATAGGGCCATAGAACCAAATACAATTTACATATTTTTTCAACAAAAATCTAGTGAAATACAACACAGAAGCATTGTGTTTGTTTGTTTATTTATTTATTTATTTATTTGCTACCAAAACTATTTCTGACAAAAGCATAATAACCAGAGTGAACCAGAATGAGTTTTATTGGATATGCAAGTTCATGCAATGAATTTGTCTTGGCATGGTGCTCGCGGTGATGTATGACAGTGAAACATAAAACATCCCACAATCAACAGTCAAGCTACAGACAGCACTAAATGGCAAATAATTTAAATAAATGTGCAATAAATGGCAAAGTGTTTCATACCATTTTCATACCTTTGTAATATAATGTTCTGTACATAAGCATGACATAATTGTGCACTGCAGCCTTAAACTATGCCTCAGGAATAATCTGAAACTCTAGAGACATAGAACTAGACAGAAGAAATCATTCAATGCACTTTTAAAGTATTCTATTCTGTCCACTTTTGACACTTTTGGCACTCCTCTATAGCATCATTGCCAAGTACTAAACCTGAACATTGTGTCTTTCCTTTCCCAGATCAATAACATTTGCTATGTCGTATCAGTGAGCATGAACTGACATGTGTGTACTGAATGCAAGGCTGACAAGTCGTACACGCCGAGAGCAAAACAGAATCAGCTAAGTCTCCTCACATCTGTCACATCACATTGAACGAATCAGCCATATCCTGGTGTGTGCTCTCTAACAGATAATCACTTGTGCCATCACCCTTTGCAGCACAAGCACATTAAACAACAAACAAGACACTGACATTGGTTTGCAGCTGTGCCACAGAACCCCTAGTCATCAAAATCTTGATAATTAGCAGCCCATACAAGAACCCTACTTGCGTTTCTGATACAGAACACTGAACCAGGAGAGGAAAAGAGAAGACTGACAAGATGCACTGCTAAGGATGGCTTTGACATAGAAATGCAGGGATGTTGGGGATGGAAAGAAAAGGCAGCAGCTGAGACATCCAAGAGTGAGTGAATGCCAGAGCAACGCCACACCTCTGAATTCCATGGAGGGTGGAACCACCGTTTCATTCTGTATCTCCCGACAGATCACCAACATTCATCTTGTTCAGACAACTTGCTCCAATCCATAAAACAGGCATTAATATAAAGCTATCACACAGCTTAGAATTTTCATTTTAACTGACAAGGTACACCATTCATCATCAGAGGCAGCATGTCTGTGCTCCCTGGACTACTGCGGCAGGGTGAGCTCACAGGGCTGAGCAGACAGAGAGCAGGCCAAGCGGCATGCTGGTGTAGAGCCCAGAAACCCATTCCTGTGCCAGCGCACAGCCTCCAGTATTCCCAAAGACGTTCTGGACTCTTAAATCAACCAGAGTTCCATAAAACTGCATCAGCTGCATCAGTCCTGCCAGCCATTACAAGGCTGTGTTTCAATATCACACAATAATGTAGATATGTGAATATTTTACACTTTCCAAACAGTAACGAATGCAAACACTGATTATCCTCCCCTTGCTAGTGCTTTGCCTTGGCCTGTCTGTTGGACTTATTAAAAATTTAGATTACTATGCCTTGATTTCACAGTCCACCAAATTCTGAAATGGCGTAATCATTTTAAACAGCAAGTCAAAATATCCTGCTCAATCAATAGAAACATTGAGAAATATTCTGTAAAATATCTGAATTTATGACAGCTTCAAGCAATAAAGGTTCCTGTTACTGCCCCAACACAAAGACAGTTGGTTAAGTCATGCCAGAGTAGCTCAGCTGGCTACTGTTTTATGTCCTCCTACAAGCTGACAGACACCCACAGGTTGAGACAGTCACTGCTCCTTCAGGAAGCTTTAACTCTGCTGCACAGCGAAGTGTGACCAATAATGTGTAAAGACAGTTATCCTGCACACCCTTCCAGGCATACAGGCTGGCAACCCTGCAGGTAACCAAGACTGATACAGAACTGGAAACTACTTAAACTGGGATGAAAATCCAGGGAAAAATATCCAGTTTGCTTACAGGAAACAGCAATAATGTGCAGTAACACTACGTCAAACATTTTCTGGAAATTAATTATTAATCTAACCATAGCTTCTCAAACAGTGATTTTCTGATGCAGGTCAGGTGTTATTCTAGGGCATCCAAATCAAATAATGAACCAAAAAAAATCATCCAAGTGTTTTAGTTGCTTTCAAAAAATTAGTCAACAAAGAGTCAGAACAGGGGAAGAGGGACCCATTTTAATGAGTGTCACTACTCTTAACAAAAATGTTCTCTGTTTTTCAATTCCTAGCAATTTTGCCAGTTTTGTAGTCAACAAGCGGAGAGCAATATCTCGTGACAGCAGCGCCTTGATATGGTAAACAGGCTGGCTTTGAAGTGGAGCAGCGAATTATGCATTGCTGTAGAGAGATTTTTAAGATTATTCTTGTTATATCTAATGATGCAGTTCATCAAAAAATAAACACACTGACATTTGCAACTTGAAAAATTATTTACAAGCCTCCATACAGAGCAAGTACGAGTGAGAGCGGCAAGAAAGCAAATGTTAAATGCTTTCCTCCCTTAAAATAATGAATGGAGAATTATTTCAGTTTTCATATTGCTCAAATTTACAATTTACAATGACTGCTAAGAGCTGCTGGGAGCCAAGTGACAGAACATGTCCAGCCGTATGAGCTCCGGCAGCCCCTTCCTTCCCCCATGCCACTCGCCCTCCCTTCGCTATTACTGAGCAGATGCTCCAGTCATCTGAGGTGCTACACAATAGCTGTCTAAATATCGATAATCTTTTGCAATACAGATGAACAGACTGTACATTCACAGCACTTTTTAACACCCTACCCATTCTGGTGATGTATTACATGACATAACCAGAAATTTCAGAGTTTTAGAAGTCCTTCTTTGCATTACAGTTTCCAATTAATGTATATCTACACACCTTAGCATTTAGCTTTTGTCACATGTAGGATTTTAAAAAGAAATATTCTTCCAAATGAAAATAATATTTAATTTGCCAGTGTTAATACATCCTATGTAATATACAAAATGACATGTATGTATGCTGCATCATGCCCTATATTTCCCAGGACAGGCTATGTGACCATAAATGAGAAAAGGGTAACAAAAAATAGATGGGTCTCTTAATAAGAAAGCGACACGCTAGACAGCTCTGGCAATAAACGGCCAGAAAAGAATAGCTTTCTTTATCATACCACCACATAATGTGAACTGATTAAACATTTCAACACAGCACTAAGTGACAAATAAGATCTTCACAGCTAGCAACGGATACTGGAAGATTTTTGTAAGACCCAGTCCTGTTATATTACTCATTATCAGTTGGGGAAAACATGTATGAGGTTACCAAGCAAATCTTCCAATATCAGATGTGATGAAGTGAACACCTGAGTCATTAGAAGCAGTAAAGAATAATGTGTGTGTGTGTGTGTGTGTGTGTGTGTGTGTACATATGTTCTAAGACAAGCATCAATCTTATATATCAGGAATGGTCAGAGAGCTTAAAACGATAAGTTGCACTAATGTGTAATTTTCTAATTAAGCTTTGGATCTCAAAAGTCCATATCCAAAGCCTAACCACTAAATCCTGGCCACATGCTATAAATCAGAAAAAGCACAGTTTTGTCACTTCCATTTTTTATGTAACACAATCCTGGTTTTTCTGATGCATGACTCATTCATGTTGAAGAATGAGCTGTGGAGCACAAACAGAAAACAACTAAAAACAATTTTTAAACGAAAATGCCTGGATCTGAAATGTATGTTGTGTTTTCAAAGAATCAGACATCCCAACAAGAACATCTAGTGTAATGATTACTTTGCATATAAAGAAAACACATGTGCCCCGCTGTGAATTCCCAACAACTCATGTTGCTTTTAAAATTATAAACTTAAATCGTCTGAACTTTTGAAAGCAATGTGGGCAAATATTTGAGCAGGATGTAAAATAACGGCTTGTTACAGCACTAATGAATGAGTACAGACTGGTATGCTGCCTCAGCTTCCTGAAATTATAAATGAATTAGCTATTAGCTGTGTGAGTTCCAGAGGCTGTGATATTCTTTAATTAGCATCCTTTTTATTTCACCCAATAGGCTGATAAGTTTACAGGTCTCATTTTTCCCCACCTGGAAAAAAGACAAGTACGAAGATGTGATATGGGTACCAATGTAGGATAAAAACAACTATTATCATACTTGCCCCCTAATAAGAACAGACTCTGTAAGAATGAATATGAATGTTAGTAAAAATTCCTTGCAATGTCAGGTTAATTTTCTACACGCATCAATCACTGCAAAACAAACTACTTCATATATCTTAGAATTGAGTACAGCAGCTCTCAAGTGAAAACAAAATAACTGCTAAAACACATTAAAACTCTGGCTAAGGCTACGTTACTTGCCCTTTACTACAGTGGTGAGCAATCCAATGCTGCCTCATTACAATGTGTAACACTTACAAAGGCCTCTCTGTGTGGTGTTTTCTAAAGCTGCTCTCAATGGTAATTGCAGATGGTTTGTACAGGGAAGGAGGAGGAAAGCCATTCTAAGTTGAAATCTAATTGGCAAAGTCCAAAGATGTTGATAAGAAGGAAAAGATTAATGAGCTATCAGGGCCTCTATGAAGCTGTGAAATACTTTACGAAAGATAACAATGATGGCACTTCAAAACACCATTTGCATAACAGCATGAGAGGGTGTGTGCATGACTCTGCTTTGCGCCATTGCTGTACCTCTCACAGCATGCATCACCCAAGACCAAATCGCCTCACCAGTCTCAGCAACACAGGACTCTCACTACAGTGCTGTTGGAGCCTGATTCCCCAGAACAATTTAATCAGGATAAGTCGTCTGATGATAACAACAATGATGTTGTATTCCCAATCGTATATAAGATGCAAAGGCCTTATGACTTCATAAATGCTTGAAATGTCAATTATTTTACCCAAAATCAAGATTTACTTAAATTAAGTATACTTATAAGGAGGGCTGGGAAATTTATGGAAAATTTATCAAAACCAACATTCAGAACCTCTAATCAATGTAATCTTGCCCATGTCGATTACTTAGTTTATTTTTATTCTGGTAATTCTTAAAAAAAATTTAAAATCTGTCAGTACTTCGTGTGTGCATGTACTGTCCCCTTAAAAACATACAACGCGTGTGCTGTCACAGGACTCCCCCCCCTTCCAGTCTGCAAAATGAAAGCAATATGGAGGAGAACTCAAACACCAAGCCAACTGAGCAACTCCAACAGCTAGTACAAAAGAAAAATGCCATGTCCATCATTTGGACACATTATGACTTTAGTGAAAACAATACCGAACAAAAAAAAAAGTCTAAAAAAGTTTCAGCCAAAAGTTCCAAAGGTAATACAACAAATTGGTTTCAATACTAGCAATATTTAAAATACAGTGGAAATTGCTTATAGTGAGCATGGTTATAGTGATCAGCCACTTATATGGGTCAAAAAGATTGGGACAGAATCATTCCTGTACAAATACTGTTTAAATAATTTGCTTATAGTAATCATGTAGTCTGCTTACAGTGTTCATTTAGGGTCTTTCTATACATAACAACATATGGAAAAAAATTAAATGACGGTAATTCATCTTCTTTTTACTCGCCTACTTTACCTTGTCGTAACCCATCTGCTTCTGACTAGTTACCTGAGGCTAATGCTGCATGCACAGAAAACATGACGGGAATTATGAATACATGCCAAAAATGACCCAACAAAAACCATTTACAAGACTACAATAAGCTATACTGTATTTTATGCATAGTACTGTACTGTACTTATAGTGGATTTGGATTCAATAATTTAATATGTGCAGTACTGTAATTTGAAAAGCATTTTAAAAAGCTGTACTGTATTTTGAAAGACTCAATAAAATTCAGTAAATAGCGATGCTGTCCCTTTAATTACCTTATACGCATGTAGTAAACATATAAATGTCAATTAGATGGAAATCTGCCTCAGACATAAATAAAAAAGAAAAAAATCAGTTATAATGATCATCCATTTATAGTGATCAATTTCACACAGACAGACATAATCACTATAAAGAGTTTCCATTGTAATTAATTTTGTTTGCAAGAAATGCAAACTATTTTCTACTTCTTTAGGACACTTGCTTTTTACATTAAAACTAAAATGTGACCTTTTCCATAAGATGTTTTAATTTCAAGTGATTTGTGCTTTGATTTCAGTTGATCGAAATACTCAATAAATAACCATAAATGGTTAATTTGTGTTTCCTTCAATTATTTTAAAATCATAAAGATATACAGTCTTTCATTAGAAAAAATATCCCAGTTTTAATAGTTGAGGATATTTACAGTACAAACCTTGTCAGTGAAATATAAGATCAAAAAAAAAACCAAAATAATCATTCATTAATCGTAATCGAGGTAAAACATTAAATTAATTGTGATATTGATTTGAGGTCATACCGCCCAGTCCTAATTACGTATAAATCAATCACTTATGGCGAGACAGAGAAATCCCTTTATTGCATGTGTAGTCAGTACTGTTGACCTCTACAAATGGTGCAATAGACATAAACAGTATAGGTTTAAATCTACATTATTATCATTGGACTGGTTTAGGCCTTTTTCACGTAATCTCTTTAAACCAGCTTTACTCAAAAGATGGTTTCATGCATTATTTTATTGCTGAGCCTGTGAATAATTGTGAATAATGAAGTTACAACAACATCAGGTCCAGCAATAATTACAAACATATTTAACAGACAGTCTGTTAAAGTCAACCAGAATTCAAACCGTTTTTCAATATTTTACTACAATAAGAAGTGTTTCGATCCATACATTTTCCAACCATTAATCTAGTGTGGCAAAGGGAGGGGGCCTGAAGCCTATCCTGGGCAGCATAAGGCAGGGGTACTCCAGCATGGGATGCCAGTCCATCAAAGGGCACATCCACACTCATAGTATGAGCAGTTCAGAAATATCAATTCAGCCATCTGCATATTTTCACGTTTTGTTTGGAAAACTATGCAAGCAAAGCAAACATGCAAAATTCATACAGACATATTAACAAGGGGGTGTAAGGAGGCAGTGCTAATCACAGTGCCACCATCCAGCTTGGAGCTTTAAAAAAATTCTTTTTTTTTCCTAAAACCTATAAAACTTGCTTCAGTAATTTCAAATTAAGGGGAAATTCTCTTGTCATCTTTTAGTGTGTATTCTCTTCAAAGTTACCGATTTCACCTGTCTATATATGGTTTGATAATGCTTTAATATTAATATATAAGATATTAACACCTTTCACTGACCAGAAGGTGTCTAAATACCTCATTCTCTCTTGAAACAGAACTTTTTATCGATTCCCTTTCATACACAGCATGAAGTACAAAGTCAGAATGTACGTTGATTATATTACTTGTAATATTTCTGCTACCCTGTACATAATTGTACCATTCTATTTTATATCAAATCATATTTGATAAATTGTATACTTACATAAAATTTACATAATTTTACATAACGTTACATAACGTTACATAAAAATATCTAATGGGTGTTGTTTGTTGTCACCATGCTACTATTGCAAGCATTGTGATAAAACACTGCACTCTCAGCAGTCCACCCTAAGTCCTGACTTTAACATTTTAACGTTTAACGTAATAGTTTATTATTATTTTACAACTATTTCAAAGAATGTGCATTAAATCTTAGGTCAGATCTACATATTTCATAATATTTCCATTCAGTACATTACGGTCTGATAAGAAAATTTCTGCAGATTGTTTGTCTCCTTCAACAGGAAATATCTTGAGTATCATGGCATAGAACCATAACTTTGAATAGGATTGAAGAATTCAATATACCTTGATAGACTTTTGTTCTTCCATAAATTTCTGTACCTCAATATTTTTAAATCTGGTTGATGCTTATATAGCAATAATATATTATTTTGTATTTGAAGTCTTTAGGATGTATTTAAATGAGAGATTTAGTTAATGAGTTTGGGCAAACTCTGGAACAGTCTTTTAAGCATTATCATTCTCATTAATTTTCAAAATTACCCACTGTGTTGTGATAGCTGCCATGGACTTCAGACTTCAATTAACCACACACACTCTATATT
>JAODJW010000026.1:5837402-5849550 GCA_026777045.1 Hyperopisus bebe
TAACATTTCCTTTATATTTCATCATCAACTGTTCACACATCACAGCCATAAGTATTTCATTACTGGTTTATCTGTCTGTAGGCTTGTGAAGCAGTAACAATTAACCCTCCCTTCACAGTGATTGATATAGGCTTTGCTTTCAATTTGTTCCACTACACAGATCATGAAATTCTGAATGTGCCCATCCTTATTGACCTACACTTTCAAACGCAGGGCTACAATAAGATGAAAGCAATTATTAAAGGGAAGAGAGCTGCACAGTCATGCAACAAAGTCTTAAAAATATTTTCTGTGACCTTCCAGCAAAATCTCAACTGTTTCAAGTTCAGTAAGAGGATAAATAAAGTTGTTTCCAGTGTAATTAAAAGTTCTCTGCCATAAATACCACTGATACCTTTTGAAGCCTGTGCAGCACTGTAAGATATGTCATAATAGACTACATTAATGTAAAAGAAATTAAGCCTAAAGATCTAATTATATGCAACGTGTTTCACACACATCATAAAATAGATGCCTACAAAAACATCTATATTTTTGACATATGATTGAATTTTTTGTGGAAAAAAAATCATGTCAGATCACATCTGCATACTACAGTCCCCTATGTCACTTTGTCAATGATGTATGACCTTTTCTCTTCCATTAATCTTCCCTATAGTCATTATAATCACATTTTAATGCCCAGTTTCACTAAATTCTTCAACCTTTCAACACATCTAGTAATTGGTAGAAATCATTACTCAAGTATATGTGGAAAGCCTACATACTGCACACTACTGTCTAAATAAGGAAAAATATAAATCGCCTCTAACCATCAATATAACTTTTTGTACACTCTAGACAGTACATATATACCAAACAGTCATCATTTCAGTCTTTACTTCTTTACAGATTGATTTCCGTAGTGCTGTAAGAGAGCAAGAGGCTTCAACAGCCCACAATAACCAGTCAAGGAAGGTAAATCCTTAAGCTGGCACTCTGTATAGCAATTTAAGGTTACATAAAAGCTTTTGGGTATTCAGCTTCACAACTGGAACCAAACTACTGGCAGTGAGATGTTGGTAATGGGTTTGGTCATACATATATATTCTGTCCTATTGTGTCCATTTTGGGCTTTTGTATCCATCCACTTTCTGTACTCACTTGTCCTATTTAGGGTCACGGGGGGTTCAAAGCCTATCCCAGAGGTTACGGGCACAACATAAGACAGGGAACAACCCCAGATGGAGCACAAACTCACCACAGGAAGACCTTTAGAGATCTTCACATAACATTCACACCTACGGGTAATTTTGGTAACTCCAATTCACCTTAACCTGTTTGACTGTGGGGGAAACCAAATTATGTGGCGCAAACTCCCCGACGACATGGGCAGAACATACACATGAAGCCATGGCAAAGTCTTGGTCCCAGACTTAACTACAGCCAATGTGCCACTGCACCACATTACACAGTAAATAAAATGACAAACTAAAAAGGTTGAAAATAATTATTTTACTAATCACACATGCAGCTTCATTGTGAATAATGTCATAACTATTTTTCTAAAAGGGCCACTCATAGTTAAGAAGCTATTTAAGTCTAATGTGAATCCATGTTTCTCATATAGTAACCCAAACACAAAAATATTGGCATGCACAAATTACTACATAAGAAAACTACAATGCAAATGTACAAAAAAATATGAATGTTTTAAACTAAGAATGAAAATTTTAGCAAAACCAAAAAATTCTGTGCCACTGCGCAACTGCCTGGAAACAGCACAGTAGTTTGCATTCATTAAAGAGGTCGTAATTATAATCTAGGCCAAGATCAAGTACAAATTAATTTATGACACAAACCATGGCCAAGGCTGAAGACCCATGGCAGTAAAACAAAATACGGGTAAGTGTTCCAGGTTAATTTTTGGACAACATTCCAACCAAAAACATGAACCCACACATGCTAGTGACCCATTCATCACGACACACTTGACCACTGAAGAGATGCCAGCTTGCAATGGGCATAGGTTTTTGGAATATGTGGCCTATAGGTACAAGTCAATCAGTGCTCTGTAGGCATCCTGTTTACTGTTGTCTCTTGTGGCTGTCGGCTGCTTTGGGTAGAGACATCTGGTAAAGGTCATGCTCGCTTTTGTGAGCAATCTCCCTCTCTACCCCAAAAAAAGGGAAAAAAGAGCTTGTCGTCAGGCTGTTAAATTATGAATAAGCGAGGAACAAAAGCATGCAGATACAGCACTGACAAGATAATCCATGCAAATTTATCTATGACAAATTCGGTTGGATTTACAAATTACATTTACACAGAGCAATAAAAAATGTGAAGGTGGAAATGGAGTTGGGAATAAACCACTTGGGATTTGAGGTCCACAGGAATCTTATGTTTGCTATTTTCCAAAGACAGCAAAGTTCCATAGAATCATGCATAAGTCTGCTAGCTAATTGTATTATTAAGGTGTTTTAGACAATGTCAGGTTTTTTCATTTGAATAATGGCATTAATGGTATAAATCATATTATTCTGAAAACAATTTGTATATAAAGGATATACATTTGACCTGGAAAGAGTTCATGCAAAATTTGAAATCAGAGAAATGTAAATTATTTCTCAGACAGACATTCTATTCTTTCACAATGCAAAAATACACAATACAATAGAAAAAAACATTGTTTAAAATGCAGTCCAGTAGCAACTTGCAGTAGCACTCCCCAATTTAAGATATTTTAATACTGAAGCATAAAGTAATTAAATAATTTATATGGAAGGCAAACCATTCTTGTGAGTGAGCAGGAATATTATACATTAAATAATATGCTATATCACAATAGGAAAACGGAAGTCACTAGCCTTTCATTCTGATACATATTTCCTACAGCTTGCCTTGTAAGTGAGAAAAATCATATATTAATAAATACCTCTGTTTTTGCTTTTGTGATCAAACACAACTGCAGGATACATGGGCGCAGTACTGAAAGCAGGCTTCTAGAGTATCCCTTTAAGAAGCCTTGCTCTCCCATCAGCATGGGAAACGCACCACACAATACCACTAAATAAAGCCTAGTACGGGGGCTTCTTTGGGTGACATCATGCTTAAGGAATGCTTTATAATAAATAATTAGTGGGGGGAGTGCTTTGGGAAATGGGGGGTTGCTGTCTCTATTCTCAGTCACAAAGCTTGCATGACTTTAAGCTGCAAGAGTGACAGGCAAGGACCCTGGCGTATCAACCCCACAATCCGTTTATTCGGGGTCTGTTACATGTGTCATTTGGGAGGCAGCTGCCGAGGCCCTGTCAGAGCACACGGTGTGAGAGGAGTCAATCTCATTTCATTTTACTTCCCACTCTGACGAAATGTCACATCAAGTGCTGCGTTTTAACGCAGCCCATCTTCAAATCGGAGAAGGCCAAGCAGTTGTGGATATGAGTTGAGGATGGTGATGGAGAAGAAACCACTGTGGATCCATAACAGTGAAGCTGCAGTTTCAGCCCTGCCTGCAGCATCCTGCAGTACAGGCCTGCAGGCTACAGACTTAATGCTGACAGACAGCTGCAAATCTTGCCTGGAAGGGAAGAAGTGAATGAATTGTGGGTACAGTGGAGGCAAGGGAAGTGAGGTGGAAGTGCAGAGAAGCAGGAGAAAAATAGAAAGGCAAATGAAAGTAAAAGACGCAAATTCAACCATAGCTGATGCACACAAAGACAGATGTGAGTAGAGGAAGTTAAAGCAGAAGGCAAAGCAGAGGAGCAGGATCTCAGGAGGAGATAAAGAGGGGGGCTACCGTGCTGATAGCAAGAGAAAAGTGAGGCAAACGAAACTGTAGCAGCAGATGGGAATCAGCATGCCAAACATCAGTCTTTTGTACAAGACATTAGATAATGGTCTCATTTCCTTTTTGGACATTAAAAGATTTTCTAGGTGATTAAAAGAGGCCATCAGATGAGCTGAGCATGCCATTCATGACATACCATATGTGTGCAACATACATGACAACACAAGACCAGCACAATATAGCATCCCTTCTTATCACTAGCACAAATGATAAATTATTTACCAGAAATTACACTGAAAGGAGCACCTTTCTGCAAGCAAAGTGGTAATAATGACTCAGTGAAGAAGAAAGCCTGGTCACTAAGGGATCTCAGAAACAGAATTATGGATAGATTTGTATTTAGTAAGGCAACAGGCCTTTCCCTCCATGCCAAGCTACTGGAAGCATACCATAAACAGTAAGAAAATGCCGAAAAACACAGCTTTCAGGGATGCAAACTGAAATTGTGTAGTTAGAAACCATGATAAAACAGGCTGCAGTTCACAAATGCAATATGTTTCAGTAATTGCATTTTCCATCCATTTTTACCTGAAATTAGGCAACAAAGTGGAGAAACAAGCTATGATGTACTGGTTTCTGTGAGGACACTATTGGCTGCCAACTAAAAAAAGATACAAGTGGCAGCCACACCGACATCCACAAAACACAAAAAATTCAGCCTGAAAAGAGCCGTTGATCTATTGGAATCCTGTAATGAAATGAAATGAAACATCTCAGGAGATAATCCTGTCCTTAATGCGACACACCCGATGGCCACAGTATTATCTTCATGGGATGCATCTTCTTTATGTCTTGCTCTCCACACTGACCTTCACAATAACAGAGCAGAGTGAGAGGAGCGAGGATGTAATCACTTTCACTGCAGCAATGTCAGACATAAACAAGACCGCTGTTGTAATCTAATTGAGATGAATATGTACACTCTGTAATAGGTGAGATTCTTGTTTTTTGAAGCATGATGTATATTGATAATGAGCAGTATCATAGTTAAACTTAACATGTTATATTCTGGATGCCACTATTCAGAAGATGATGAAAGGATCTGCTGTGGTGAGGACATGCTTTTAATAAGCCATAATAACTTTCAGGTATATAAGATCTCATATCCTCTCCCATACTTGATACCATACATTACTGGACTTGCTGACAGGCATCTGCCTTGAAAATATTTCATTATTTCATATTTTTTTTTTTGTATATCCTTGACTTTATAATATTAAGGCCACCCTCTATTTTATATTTTTCGATTACCATCTTAACCATCTTAACGATTGCCATCTTTTCATAACCACTTGCACTAATTATCTGTTATTTTATTATATCTGTTATAGTTATTTGTTACTTTTGTTATTCTGTTTTTGCACTATTACTACTGTTCTTTTTAAACTCTACTGTCTCTTCTTTATTCTTCTTGTTGCACTGAGCATGTTTAAGACAAAAGAATTTCCCTCAGGATAAATAAAGTTCTTCTTATCTTATCTTATCTTATCTTATCTTATCAATAAGTCATACTGTCATAAATGGAAGTTGTTCCAAGAATGGACTAGACCATTAATCTCCTCCATTTCTATGCAATGTCACATTCCTAGTTCCCGCTTTCCATAATTTGAAACTCTGAAAACCGTTATATCATTTGATAGGAGTCTAAATAAATGAAAAATAATGGGAGGTTTTGGAATGCAATTTTCCAATTTCAAAAGAATAAATATTACTGAAGTTCTAACCCAAAAAAAAAGAATTTATGAACTTTCTTTAAATTCCTTTAAATAAGTATGTCTTGGTAATGCAAAGGTGGGCCACAATAGACCTTACTAGACATGTTGTAGAAGTTTTGGACTAAAAGCTTATACAGTGATTTCCATGCTCAGTGCATATTTCCCAAGTTTTGCAAAGGGAAAGTTATGGCGCAGCATCTTTGGAATGTGTTCACTTGAATGACACTTGAATCATGCTAAGGAAATATAGTGGATTTCAGAAGTATAAAGGTATTCTGATCTTTTACAATTTCTTGTTCTAAAAGTATGAAATCTGTTCATAACTAAAAACGTTGCCATTACTTATGTGTTAGAGAACACTGGATGTTTCCTCTGCACAGTGCAAGTTACTCTCCTCCAAAATGCTTCAGTCCAATCAAACAGCAGACAAAAACTACACCAGAAAAAACTGAAAGTACTATTAAAGAACATTCATTTACTACTGTATGACCTCTTAAAACCATGCATGAAAATTTAGCTCAAATTTCAACTGATGCAGAATAAGAAATCACAGTCTGATTTGCCACCTCTCAGTGCCAAAAGGAGACTAGTGATAAAGAAGGCACTCAAGCACATTCTATGAAGTTTCCCCTCAAAATTAATTCCACCTTCAAGATTCCTATCACTGAGATATGTGGAGAAAAGCGCACAAATATGCTCCTGCCAGAGAGATTACTGGAGACTGACTTAGCATAAACATTCCCACTGACGCAATTGTAAGTGTGCTGGACAAAAAAAAAAAAAAAACTTAAGTAGGAAACCTATATTCAGAGCAGGCTTTACAGGTTTCATTATGGTTTTGGCAATGCGTCTATAAAAACATGCATAATCTATTATGAGCATCTACAGCAGGTATTCAGCATTATGGGTTTTTCCTCACAGATAAAATGAAACTATATTCTCGAGATATTTTCATTTTTTTGCACGTCTTGGTTTGTACAGTATTTAGCAAATACAGATTAGCAAATATACTCTTCAAAAAGATGATTATTGAAGAGCCCCCCTTAGTATCACAGCAATTAATGCAACATATCGTGTAATTCACCTTTGCTTTTATGAGAAAATTATATCCACACTACACAAAAACACAGCAAACCAAAAGACACAGACACGCTGAAACCTCATATATATATATATATATATATATATATATATATATATATATATCACATCGCATCAATGTCACATCACAAAAGAATATGAAACCACATATACCATAACCTCTAAAATAAACTAGAAAACAAATACAGTTACAGGTGCACAAATACGGACAATGGGGGATGGGGGGCGAACATCGTTTTCTCTAAAACAATTACACTACTTGGGAAACCATAACACAACAAAAATCCAAAAGATTTTTAACAGTTAGAACGATATTTATTTTTGCCAGACCTTGACAACTAATTTGTTTACTACACACATTGGGATAATGTTTGTGTCTAAAATTGTTATTTAACAAAAATAATTATAAAATAGTTAACAACAATGAAATGCTGCTGTATGTAAAGGACCGGTTCCCACCCAATACAATTTTAGGTTAATTCATGCGCTACACAGAAAGTTCCGAAACAGCTGGTTACAGGTTTTATGCTAATTAGCCCGCAGCTTCAGAAGTCCCGCAGCAAAGCGGTATACAACCTTGCCTGGCCTAGCCGTATTAAAGTGCACAACAGCAATAATGTCTTATTCACGTATGCACAAAATTCAAGGCCTACCACAACCTAGTAAAGCAGTGTATAAAAATGCAAAACACGTTACATTATTCAGCACCTGTAGTTAATTGTGTATGAGTGCAGACTAATCGTGTGCCCTCTATTCGCCAATACAGATATCTTCTCACGCTAACGTTATACCTGTTACCCTAACGTTAAAGGTCCCAAATCTCAGACGCACTCACTGGGCAACGCCGAAACTTCTGACAAGCAACGTGATAATCTCAGTGAAAAATAAACCATAGCTTCAGCACAACAACGATGTCTTTATAAAAAAAAATAAACAATCCGACCATTACCGTTCTCTTCTTGAAGGGTCTTGCTGAATGCTAGGCTTGGTGGGCGCCATCTTCCTGCTATTAATTTATTTCTTACTTTTTTTTCTTCCGATTTATTTGGACATTCAGTCGAACGGACCGGTAGCAATGCGATCTGCAGACTATGAGTATTTAAACAAAGCCATAGCGGTTTTCTGGTCCAGCAGTGCCCCTGACTCCATGCATTGACGTTCATGAACGTAACGAAAGGAGGAAAAAACCCTGAGATCGGGCTCCAAAGGCATGCCAAGAAAAGTGAAAGGAAACCGGGAGACGCTTCTCAAATCCTGCAGCTCTTGTAACACAGTGGCCGCGGGTTTATACGATGGAAGAATTAATACCTAACCTGGAGCATCATATCATTGCATTTTCCGTAAAAGCCCATCGACTCCAGTTCTCTGGAATGCCTTTTTCTCTGTCTGTTTTTCTGTGCATTTTCCAGCTTTTCCTGGCTCGCTCTATGTGAAAAAGGACACATCTTCTCTCCTACCGGCGCAACAACGCCACTCAGTTGCAGTTAGACAGTTTACATTTTCTCCGTGTACAAGGTATAATGCTTAAAAGTTCCATGTGATTTCGCGATTAAAAGACATAAATACGTACGTTTACGCGTGTATGTGTAAGTATTACCAATTCATCTTACTCGATGCCTTTCTAAATTGTATTTTAGACCAGCCTGCCGCTGATTTAAGGAGACAAAAAGCGTTTCGCCAAATTGCCTGACAGCATATTCTCCAGTTTTCACCCGCAATGCACCCTAAATGAAAACCTGCTACTACATATTTACCAAAACTGGCCAAATACAGCTAGCACGCAAACAGAATATCGTTATTACGCGGATCGCGGCTGGAGCATATGACAGATTGGTCATTATGTGATACGCGGCTAACGACAAATTAATTTCGTACAAATCGTTTCCAGCATTGACTGGACTCATTATGGAAATATACAATATAAATTGCGCCTACCTATAACAATTACCTAGAATCAGGATAGAGTTTTCCTTGAAATCATCGAGTTTTTAAAATACTTTAAATATTATTGTCGAATACTTTGTTGTGGCACAAATAAATTATCTGGCACTATTTATGTCTCTAATAAAATGCCGAATTAGAAATAATACGTCTTCAGGTGTATGTTCTCAATAATGGACATAGGTATCCGCGGGTTTTCCATTTTCCGTAATAATACAAGTTTATGGAAGCGCCACATAAGAAAAAATATGTATGGTCAATGTCATTTCCAAAGAGGTACACAAAAATAGTTTTTGCAAATAAGACCAAGGGTGTAGACCCAATTTAGGGGAAATACTTTGAATACACGTTTTATAGCCATATTGTAATAGACAGCTAAGTTTAAATATGTTTAAATATGCGAAGTGGAGAGACTATCATGCTGATCTACAATGCTGCATGAAACTTTCTATATTATACGTGGTACTTTAATATTGCACTTATTATATAATTATATTTGTGGCATGTACCTCTTAAAACTACTGAACACAGAGAAGAAAAACTATGAAGACAACAGAGTTTAAGTGTAACACTTTTTGGGACAATAAATACGCTAGTTTACGACTCATGCAAGAGGCAACTTAAGTTTAAACGCATTGGAGTGCAACATTATTAATACATTTTAAATGACCTATGTGACTGTATGGTTGTCATTCACTGTCGGGGAATGTCAGATTTGACCGCACACCACAGACCAAAACAAGGGATAACTTGCCTATTTTACAGCTGTAAAATGAATGTATTTTGGATTTATTTCACCAATCTTGCTAAATCTGACCGTGACCCTTTTATCAATATGGTTTTATAACCATTTATTTGTTTAAGTCCGATTATGCTATTTAAAAATACACTTTGTCATCTTGTTTATTTTGAAGCAAATTCGATACTTTTAGGCCTATATACAGATTATAAATGACATTGCAATCAAGATGAAAGTTTTAAATATACCCTTTGATGGTGGGGGTAACTTTTTATTCTTAAACAGCCCGCCACTTGCTCACATACTACTGTCATATTAAATTACTTACTTTGCGTGTAACAAAATTTACTCCTTAATCATATAAACGGAAAGGAATTTGTTTCTAACCCAGTTTCAGCTGCAGGTTACAGAAGCAATTATTCTCTTATAAAGTCCAAATCTAAATTTACACATGTTGCAGATAAAGGTCTTGGTCAAAGATATCCACAAGCTAATCGAAGGTGTTCACTGCTGGCGCTCAAATATTGACATTGTGAGTGCAATGATCACAAAATATAGTGTCACTAGTTATATTACACCACAAACGCTACAAAGAACAAAGAATTAGTATACATACCTTTGTTGGTATGAAGTGATGCCCTGGACATTTTGCGGGTTACCGTTTGTAGCCCCGGGGATTCTCCCCACGGAGGGACCCGCCGGCATTCCCCCGGCTCCTCCACCAGCCGCAGCCGTCACCTGAACGCTGAAATCCGGGAAGATCCTGATCATCCCCGCTCAAAGAGACTGAACACGAAGTGACTCTGTGTTGATATTTACGAGAATAACAGCCTTCCCTCCAGCCGAACAAGTCACAGCACAATCCCATTAGTGATGGTTACCAGCTCTTCGGCCATTCTACGTCTTGATTTCGCTACACGCAAATGACTGCTGGAGCTTTCAAGTGGTTAGGAATGACACCTCTATCAGGCTCTTAGAAATTTGGATACAGTTGGGTGTTTGAGGGGGAATTTGCAATTATTAAGAGCTTCTAGTTTCCCCGACCTACTATTGCAGTCCACTCAGAAAACAAAAACGTTCCAGTAACAGTTTTAAATATCAAGTAAATTAATACGTTTTAAACGTAACTCTTAAAGATTTATCTGTGTCTGGAAATGATTACAGTGTGTGATTAAATGATAATTAATTAAGCTAAATGTGCAAGTGCTGCAATGTTATTGCTAAATATTGAGCGCCCGTTGAAACTTCCGACGCTAATAACGGGATAAGGACAGAACACCGCTATGACTAATTATGAATTACTTGGGAAACTTTTCGCTGAAGTTTTCAAAAGGCGAGAAGTAGACATTATCATGAGCCTCGGTTATCGTTTTATCTATTTAGTCGTCGAGCGGCAGTTTATGTAATGTCTCCTTTAAACTACCTGCTAAAATGTAGGCTTGAAAGTTGCACGCGCATCTTTTATCACTTAATGTCTTTAGTCTTAACGCTGTTTTAAACGTGGATAATAAACTACATCTTAACCTTTCATAAGAGCTTCACGACTGTTTTTGAGCAAAAAATATTGTTTTGCCAAATATATTACACTAGTTATCCAGTTTGTCCTTAAAGCTACTTTCAAACTTCGAATGTTTCCTAAATTGATCGCAATCTTCGCCGGAGAGCCACCGTACTGTCAAAGTCACGAAATGTATGTTCAACAGTATGGTTAAGGAAACTGATTAAAAAATTACCCCGACGATGAAATTTTGTCATTTACCTAAGATGAATTTAGTTTTATTATAGTTATTTTTTCTGCAAAAATAATCCGAATTAACTGGTCCGCTTGTTTTATTTATGTGGTCATGGTTTGTATAAAGTATCTTCCGGAATTCTTTCTCTGAAATTCTGGGTTGTAAATGTGCCGCGGTGAATTTGTAAATAGAGTCTGTTGCTGTGTGAATTCTCCCAGAGAAAGTGCTGTTATGAGCTCAGATGTGCAGCGGTGCCCATTCCTCGCCAGTGAGAGGAGATGAACTTGGTCGGGCTCGCGGCGGATTAACTGCCTAGCGCTGCTTATCCCGGAGCGCGCACCGGCCAGACTCAGCCAATCAAAGGAAATGACAGGAACGCGCGTGTGCTGCCGCAGCAGTAACCCTTTGATGCCCAAGAGACTTCTTCAGCATAATACGTTTCCCAGAAAACGATGCATATAGGCTAACCCTTGTAATAATAAATGGCAATTTATTAATCTCGATATGTTGCCAGTAGTGATACTCTTATGATAAACTACAGGAATATTCATAGTCGGTTAATTATAGAGCATCATGTACGACTTTCAGATATAACCTTGGGTAACGGAATCGGCTAAGTAAAGCGCCGACAAAGGAGGTTTTAAAATTAAAAAAATGCTAAAATAATTTTTATTTTAACCTTGTGTTTTTCTATCGCTCTTGATGTAATTACTAGAAATATTAATATACTTTTAGGAGAACAAGTGACACGCATGCTTTAAAGATGAAGTCATATATATTAAAAAGTTTCACATACACACACAGACAGGCATACACACACACGTATGTATGTATCGTGTCGTGAATCGTATTTTCCGTTTCAGTCCAGTTAGGATTCTTTTTCAACACAAGGTCCTTTATTTATTTGTTATTCAAATGCAGTTTCATAAATAAAGGACCCCGTGGCGGGTATTTATGTTTTATCTCTCCCTGCAGTATAGACTCCTTTAACCGTGAATACCAGAAATATTTAAGCAATGTCCAGTGCGTGTATTAAGTCAAAGCTGAAACAGAGCTAATTAAGTTTTTTCTCTCTCTCTCTCTCTCTCTC
>JAODJW010000026.1:5849558-5860501 GCA_026777045.1 Hyperopisus bebe
AGACAATGTCATGAAAATACAATTAAAGATTCAGTCACTATTAGTATACGTCATAACTTTATGGATGGTTTTAATTACAGTTGTTTTGCCTAATAAACGTGGTAAAAACATGAGTATGGGGAGTCATGGGAAAAATATGGTTGTGAAAAAAAATTGTGATCAGACAATAGTTGTGTAGAGAACTGAGACAGTGAGAAACAATCCAGTGATATCAAGAACATTCAGTATGTTGTAACTCAGTATAAAATTTCATATACACACATTATCAGGAATTCAGTTTGACTTGTGTTCCAGTCATCATTAGCATTCCATTTTAGTGTCATCAGCTGTATTTTAACTGATTGACTTATATGCTTGATATGAGACTTAGAAACCCAAAATTCTGACTCATTTTTTCAGAGCAACACAGTAAGTTACCATAGTCACACAGCTTCAGTGTTGTGAGAATAACTCTGGGAACACTTAGTTGCATAGCATACCCATCTTTATGCTTGTCTGAACTGTGCAGTAGTTACACAGTAGTTTGGTAATGGGGTTTGTAGCCAAAAGTTGGGAGATTGTTGAATCTGGAGCACTGGAGCCAGCAGTACCGGACAAGAGACTGCTCATGACGAACTCTATTGCAGGTTCTCCAAACATAGCATCAACCACTCACAAAACACTAAACATTCCTGTGTCTATTTTAGTAGGCAGTAGGTTAATTTTTGACAAGTGATCTCTATGCTCCCCCTCACCCCAAATGACTGATAGATGTCAAAACAAAATGAAAAACCTTCATTTCATGGGGTTCCTAAAACCTGTGATAACCTTGTCTTTGTACGCCACAAATATTTCAAGAAGTGACATTGGACCCTTACCCTCATCACCATGGATATTGTAGATTCTAGGGAGTGTACACCAGTAAGACTAACAGGTGGAGTTTCCTGGAGTATTTTTTGTGTTTCCACACAAAATGCTTTATGTTTGAAGGTGTGAAGAGAAAGATGCAGGCCAAATGGGCAAAGCAAAATTTAAGGACTGCACCTTGGATGCAAATCATTCATTATCTTCCCTGTTGAGATTATGTGTGATCTATGATTAACTTTAGCAGACCCAAAACCATATAGTACAAGACAACATCCAAAGTAGTGCCTTGTTTGCATTTTATCTTGTGCTAGCCATTGAATTACATCTTTTCTGAAGATGTGTGGCAATTTTATTGCACAGCTCCAATGACAGCAGTGAGTTGAGCACTAAAGATTCAATTACTTTTCTGAATTGAGGAAACCAGAAGAGGAACTGCAGACAATAACAGTCTTTTATTGTAGAGGCAACTTAAGGCCTGAACATGGCAGGCTGGTGAGTAGAATATTAAGGGCAAACATAATTCTAGGAAAGATCAGGGACATTTGGAACCTCAGAGCCTCTATCCACCATCCAGTCTTGTGGGAAGAATCTACATTAGTTTCTCTGGAGTATCCAGATTTCAAGTCTAAAAACATAATGCCAGTAGTAAATAGGTCAAGGTTTAGGCATCTGCACATAAATTTATGTAATTACTATAATTTGTTTCCCCCAATCAAGAACATTAAGGGACGGTGGATCCCGAGGTGTTTCGTGTGTGGTGGGATGGTTGCTAGTGCATGCTCCCTAACCTGACTTGCCATATAAATACCTTCTTATTGCCATATAACATAATGTTTTTATTTTCATTCACAAAAATAAGTCCCTGGTATGGTCACTGATGGAGACATAAATCAAATATATACCGATATAGCTATGAAGTTATCACAAACAAGAGCTAGTACAGGTTTTTTTTCCCTAGTTTTCTGTGTCCCACAACAACACTTTATGCCATCTATGAGTGCATAAGTAGCAAAATATATGCATATATAATATGTTTATGTTGTACAAATTGTATATTAGTTTGCAATCCACAAAATCATTATACTTAATCATCTATTTTTAGAATAAAGACTATACATGCCAGCTGATCATAGCTGTAACATTGTGGTTAATCTTTTCACCAAACACTATGCTCTTGTGCTGCAGGGGCAAACCTATCCAACATAGGGAGGAGCCACATAACACAACATGAGACGTGTCATTTCCAGACATGCACAGCAGCAGCAGGATTCAAATTTCCAAAGCTGGAGGTGCAAGGCCACCACTCTGTCCCTATATCATTTACTTATTTAATACATAAAAAATATAAAACATGTACATTTACTACATGTATAAAAAACATGTATATTTCTTACATTTGAGTAAGTTCAAGGACTCATTAGACTGGCCCCTATGTTTCTTTCACAGTACTGAGCAGGGCTGTGACATTCTCTGATAGGAGCCAGGAGCCCTCTGGCCTCAGAACAAATTGGTATTGTTCAGCCAAGAGATGAAGAAATTCAACTAGCCAGAGGTTCAACTTTGCCTGCTACATAGTGCAGATTCACAAAATAAGTCACCTGCAGGTTGGGAGCAGCTAGCTGTGGAGGTAACAGTAACGCCAAACTCTGCTGTGTGCTGCCTAAACAATTCACAGCATGAAAAATGGGTTAAGCAGCGAGGACGTATATCACAGGAGAGCAAGGTGACTGTCATATAAGCCTATAGTACGGGAAGGCTTAGGAATGCTAAGGGAAAATCAAGACTACATTTTACCTGTACATTCAAGTTGTAAGTTGAATTAATTTTACTGCATGTAGTTGCAATAGATTTCAGTGTTTTAAATATATAATGTGTATTTCACAGTTAAACATTCCTTTCAGCCATCTCAGTGAGTATGCTGCAATAGGAAAACCTTCCTTTAAGTCTTAATTTGTATATCAAAGTAATTTCATTAAGGCCAGACACACTGCATAGGCTATTATTTTTCCATAATTTTAAATGCCCATATAATATTTTTATTATTATTTGGTTTGAACTGGTCCTCTCTCATGCAATACAAATTAAATATACATTCAAATATGACAAGATTTAAACTCAAACACAGAGGCTTGTTAATGAGACTTCATCTAAATAAACTGTTTGGGTGGAAGCTATAGGGAATTTTTATTTGTATAACTAGGACATTTAATTTTGAGTAGAAGATTCAGTATTTATGATTTATAAAGCTGTATTTTAGCATCAAATTTAGAAAAAATGCAAGATGTAATAAGGACAATTGATAGTTGATATATTTTTTAAAGCAACTCCCACTGTTCTTCATGTTACTCTTGAAACATTACCCAGAAGATTTAGATGGATGTTTCCCACCATGCCAAACACTCAGCTTTACCTAAGCTAGAAAGTAGGAAGAACCGACATGCTGCTTGCTGGCTACTGTTCAGCTCACCTGTTTTCTGGGGGCAAGGTGAGTACAAAGCAACTAATGTTGCACACGTGGCGCACACATGCAAAATGCATAGTGAAAGCTAATTTTTTTTAATTTTACAATTGTTACTTAATCACTACAAAAAGCAGAAAATAAGAACAGACTTAAAATACAAACATATAAGCTTTTAGATGTTATGACTACAGTATAATAGTTAAGGAATTTGATCATAATTGTTTTATTTCTTTCACGTTGGAGAGTGAGTGTTTTGTGAGAAAAAATGACATATACATATTACACTTGGTAGCCATAATGAATTTTGAAATATTGCTTTGAAGTGTTTGCAAAAGATATGTGGCTTGAAGAAAAAATGATAAATTAACTGCTGGAAGGAATTAGAGACAGGGCATTTGGGAAAACTTTCAATATGGAAATGAGTGATTGGAAGGTTCAAGTGAGAATGACATCATCATTTTTATTTATACTTGATGATAAGCTCCACATGCCCTTTTAAACTCCTATGCTATTTGATATCAAATTGTTTCTTAATGGAATTTGACGACATGCCTGAAATCCAATCACCTAACCCTTGAATTACTTGAACAGACTGAGCCCATTCCCAAGCACTATAATGGGGCCACTACCCTTGTCATTCCTTACCCCATTCACTTGGGCAGCAACTGCTGTTCCTTTGGTTACAATAATGACAAACTGTTTCCCTTCCCTTCAACTGTGCATTTCTTAACAATTCTTCACCTGTTTGTAACTTCTAGATAGATGAAAAGTTACTAAGATATTCTACTCCTTCTGGAATCCATTGAACAGCCTATATACCTTTATTGTGTTTTAACCCTTATTGCTTTGATGGCCATACCACAGAAAAGGTCATAATAGATGGACATACTGAATTGTATTTAGCCACATTTTGGATTATGGTAGTTCATACGCAACAGAGATTTTTCATTGTTCTGCCTGGCATATCCTAAATCCCATTTATATTACATTAGAAGTGTGCTTCTATGGTGATGTTCACCTGTACTGGTACATGTCAGACTTGTAGATTGAGCATTAAAGCCAGTTTTATTTTGGTTTCATGACAGGGCATAATAGTTTGCATCGCATGAGTGGATACTTGTATCTTGAAACATTTGAAACATTTGTATAAAAAGGAAAGTGTGGAAATATAAGGATGAATCTTCGCACAGATCATTTCCAAGTGTAGGGCAGTAGATATTTAACGCAAAGGGAAGACTAACAGAAACCTATTTGTTGGAATATACCATTAAGGCTGTTACTGTCATATATCTATTATTTGTGTCTTTGTTCTTTGTTTTTCTTAGTAAACACATAAAACTTCTAAAAAGTACCGCATTTTAGATGTCCATGCAGTGTTATACATTTATATTCATATTTTATTTAACGCACATACTTAACACATTATGAATAGAACCACAGTGGCAAAATCTATCCTTATCAGGATCTTTTTGTCCATTAAAATCCATGAAAGGAGAACTGAATTAATATCAAGTTAGGTAACAAAGTCACTCTAAAACCAAAGTGTTCCAAAAGTGAAAACCTTTTACGCCAAGGATCCGGCTTATTAACTATGGAATCATGAAGAATGCACTCTGCGGTAGAAGCAGGGTAAAGGTTGGAAAAGGTTACATTCTACCAAAATACCAACAATCAGTACAAAAAGCTGGGTATTTTGATTTGTGCAGTAGGATATGGCACTATTATAGGATCACAACTGAGGAGCAAGGAAGGACTTGTAACTTGGTAGTGGATTTATTTCCCCAATAATATTCAGTCATATTATATGGGCATTGATCTTTTTGTCAGTTTGTGAGTTTGTGGTTTAAAAATGAGAAATAAAAACAGTAGAGGAAGGTAATATTGAGTGACTCATTGTTTAATCTCTACTGCAAAACATAACCTTTTGCAGATGAGGCAAATCCACATTTCACTTTGACATGTTGACTTGACTTCTACTTCAAGTCTGTTGTTATTGTATGAAAGAGCTAGGATAATTTTTATGAGTTGAGAGTAACTGCAGAGGAGAATTTGAGATTTGAGACCATTTAAGATATAAGATAAGGTTTAGGACAGTTACTACATACTTATACGCATACTTGAATGTACTTACTGTATACCCTGACCTACTTGAATGAACTTAAAGTAGTAGCTATGCAACAAAACCTTATTGGTGATCAAAAAACCGACATATGTGACATATTCAGAATCACATTTACTTGCCTGCATTGAAATCCTTCAGAAATCACTACCAATGCAATGTAAAGCAGTTGTCTTTGAGTCAGTCGTGATCTACAGGATGATCTTTCAGACATTACTAGTCGATTATGACACCTGCACGACCCCCCCCCCCAGAGAGGGACCCCTTCCCCACAATCGGGAAAATCTACTGAGGGGGACATATTGGCAAAATCCAATCGGCAAGATATATGGTCGCAAATCAGTAGTTCCTCAGATTATTTTCTTTCTAGAAGTGGCTCTTACTGTAAAAAGGTTGGAGACCACTGGTGTAAAGTAACAAACAACTGCCATTCTGATTATTGAACAGTTGAAGGCTAAATTAATCACCGGGACCTAATTCACTAAATTAAAGAAATCACATCCATACCAACAGCTAATAAGAGCTGGTATAAATTTACTCGAATAGGATGCTTTTTAATAACACCACAGGTCTGTTATTGGGATCTCCTGTGCCTTTGTAATTTAGCAGCCAATGGACAGCTGGTGGTAAGCAGAGACACATGTAAGTCACAGCTGCTGCCATTGAGAAACACTCACAGAATAATGACACAGTGCTATCCACATTGAAGAAGGCTTCCCTAAGCAACTCAAGCAACTTAAGCAGTCAAACAATGTATTCATGACATCTGCAGAGTATTAGGGGCATATGGTCTTGACCAGTGGCTCCAGTCTAACATGCAGGCTATAAGTCCATTCCAGTGCTTCAAGGCTCTAATGTCCTCATCAGCCTTGTCGATTCATGTTTAATACAGTGATTCTCAGCTCTTGGTAATTATCAACAATGCTGCAGTTCCATAACAGATAGTGCTGCCAGGGTGACCCATCTGTTTCACATCGTCCCCAGTCTCAAATGAATACAATATTCATTATAGCAGACAGAAACTCTGGCATTGTAGTAAAGAAGCTGCACCACTATGTATTTGTGTATGACTATATTTTAGGCCAATTATAACCTACTACCATGAAGTTAGAAATTCTGAATTTTTTTTTTCTTTGTGTTTGATTCGGTTAATGGTTATAGCCGGCCCTCGACTTATATTTGATTCCCAGATATATAAGTCCCCTATGTAAAATAACTTAGTACTTTTCATATGACCTATGCCCATCCTCCTGTATACTTTAAATCCTCTATAGATTACTCATAATACCCTAATACAATTGTTTAGGGAATAATGAAAAGGAAAAAAAGTCTATACATGTTTGTGAGACGTCACCATTGTAAACCTAACAAAATATGGTACATTAGATGACTAACAATGTAACATTTATTTCTTTTTCCACTTTTTTAAAGAGCTGTTTTCTCACACAAATGGTGAAGACAAGAACACAAGTAGCAAATGTACAATAAGCGATGTGCAACCCGCCAGGGGTGCAACGAGACTGAAAGAGAGACACTAAGGATCTTCGAAAAGTCAAGGTATGTCGGGGTCAGTGCCTGTTTGTTCCAGCCATTCATGTCTCTTCCCTGTTTGGCCAGCAGGTTTTGCTGGCCATCCTGTTCCTTCCTTTGTCATCATACTAGAAACTTGACTGCTCCATGGTTCTGTGGGTTGAGTAGGTGGCACAGAGGCTGTGACCCTCCTGTGATGGGTTTGAGACTAACTTCATCAGTTTATGTCTTTTGGTTTTTCTGCTTCCTAGTATTTGTCATTGGTTATCTTTGCTTTCATGTTTTAATTTGCCCTGCTTGTGTTCTGTTTGATTTTGGTTTGTCTTGTACTTGTTCCTAGTCTTTTTCTAGTGTTTTTAGCCCTATATTGGTGCCTACCTTTGTCCTGTTCTTCAGTCAGTTATTGTATGCATGTTACTGTGTGTGGTTGTTGTAGTATTTGGTATTTCGTTTTGATATATTTCCCCTGTGTTTTTTTTTTTGTTGTATTGTATAACCCCCATGTCTCCAGTGTATCGTCACACTCATTTCTGGCTGCACCATGTCCTGCCACTGTGACAGGGTATGGATGCACATCATCTACTTGCCTCATTTTACGTTGAATGTGGCGTTCACCAACTTTAAATTCACTGTTTTTAGAGCCTCCTTGAATTTTATTTTAAAAATATTTGTGATTCATGTACCTTTGGATCTGCCCTTTTGAAACCCACATAAAGTACATACCAACTGTAGATACTTAGACTGAAAACAACCCCCCCAAACCCATAGAACATAATGATAGGATATGATCATCATATAACACAGGATCCGTGTGGTCTGTATGTTTTTTATTGGTGTATTTGGAGGGTGTTTAAAAACTTGTCTTCTGAAGTTCCGTCATGAGCAAATCCATAAAGGGGTCCGCAATATCGAGTGATGCTGTTAGCAGCATATTGTTATATTGAAATACACATGATTGGACCCCTTGATAGTGAATGTAATCGAGGTGCCAAGAGATGCCTCAGTGCCATACAAATTGGTGTCCCTGCTGACACAATTCCTAAAACAGTGATCCTGTAGAGAACCACTTCATTCCACTGTCTGCTAATTAATTTCAAAAGGACTATGGGCCTGACCAACTGTTTTACTTTCATAGGCAGTAGAGTAGGATATTTGAGGTTGGACATAAAACTGTAGGTTGGGATAACCAATTTACCAATTAGCTAAGTCTCATAAGCTACCAAGCTTCCTGATGCAAGTTGGATTTTAAGGAGACACTGTATCTGTGATGGAGGGGGACATTGGATTTTTCAAATTAAAAGACTACCTTATGCTTATTTTATAATTTTGAATCTTTGAGTTTGGGGCCATTGTGACCTAGCCAATGGCTGTCTCAAAAGGGTAAGTTTCTGTTCTCCCAGATAACTAAAGAGTGCCGCTCTGTAGGTGTGTGCCAGAATATGTTTTTCACAATGGTTTTCTTTGTAATTTTTAGTTATTTTTAGTAGGTTTAGTGTACATTTTTAAGACAATAGTGTTATTACTTATTATTATGAGTTTCAAATTAGATAAGATTTAGTATAGATTTAAACTGATATTTTAGAATTGGTTCAGTTATTTGAATGAGCCATTTACTTATTACTTATTACTCTTGCAATAAATTAAAAATACTTTTGATTTATGAATTGTTTGTAGCTACTGTAAGGGCCAGGAGTTTTAACTGTTTGTTTTAATTTATTTCAAAAGATTTGCCCAAACAAACAAATGTTATTGTATTGGACTAATTAAGTAGCAAAATAAAACCAGAGTTCTGACAAAGGAACACCATATAGTGCAAAATATTTGTCAGCCTATTTTTCAGTATTTACAAATACAAGATACAAGTATCCACTCATGCAAAGAGTGTAAATTGACTGTGACAAAAGCTTATACACACAACAGCCCTTCATAGAATTTATATTTATGCAGCTTTTATACATTTAAGCAATTTTTTTAAAGTTGTGAAACATATTTAACAGTCATACTGTGTATTTGTTGCCTGCTGCTTTAAATGACCCTTTAATTTTCAGGTTATTATGGTATTACAGCATTTTGGAGACACAGGTATTCATAGTAATAGCCTTGTAACTTTGAATGTATGGCAGTAGAACATGGTTTGTATTCATAGAGAAGTGAGGCAAAATTGCAGCCTGTAATGTTTTTTTGTTTTTCTTTGGAAAAGATTCATTGCACACCACACCTAAAATGACATTTCTCAGTTGTGACATTTATATAACAGCCATTTTCCCCCTCAAATTTTTACATTAAGAACATTTCCTTCTCATCAGTGTCTTTTTGATATCAGCTGTAGCAAGATGACAAGTGGTCTTTTCAACAAAGACTGGCTAGCTTATTAATTTTAACGTCCATGCTTATGCACAGATTCTAAATCAAAACATTTTGACGGGTTGTAATTGCAAAGCCAACATGGTTCGATACACTTGACCTTTACCACCTTTAAAGTAATTTCCATTCTCCAGAAAAATAACTTGTTAATTGCAAGAAAAGGGGAATGTTTTTTACCCTATAATTTTCTTGTGAGGGACAAAGTATGAATGTATTTTATTTCCACATCATTCACACAATCAGTAATTCTTACAGTTGCATTTAAATTAATCTTCAAATGAATTTCATTGTTTTCTGTTTGGTTAAAGCTATACCCATCTGACTAATATACAACTGGTCACAAACAAAAGAAAAAAATGAATTTGGTACCTGATAGATTTCTCCTTATGAAAAAACATAACGTAACTTCCCAATTTCATCCACTCCTCAATGCCAAATACCATATTGTATGAAATCATTTAATATTTACTAGATTTAACCTGTATACAGGCAGTCCCTGGGTTAAGAATTAAATAACTAGTCATACTTAATAACTAATCATGTAATTTCTACTCGACTTAATAACTACTCATACTTATGAATGGACTGCCATAAAGCCTATTATTAAAAATTTGGGCTGGATACAGTGTTTGTAACAATGACAACACACACTTCTTTGTGACGCTTGTGAAAATATTGAGCGGGTTCAGTGGTTCGTTGGCTCAGCGTACAGTGCAGTTCCATATGTAACTGTTATAACATTTACTATATGTAATTCTTATCATTACTGCATATATTGTTCAGGAATGGTTTGTTTCATACGTAACCTGGGAACTGCCTGTACTTGTATCTCCATCCAACCATCTTCAAAACTCTTATCCTGATCAGGATTATCTACCTCAGGTAGCACAGTGCTCAAAGCTGGGGTACACCAAGAATGGAATGGCAGTCTGTTAAAGGGCAACACACACACACATTAATTTAGGGATGCCAGTAACCCTAAGGGGGTGGTGAGTGGTTAACCCTCTGTGTTTGTGATCAGAAGCTTGCTGGTTCCAGTCCCAACCTTGCCAGAATATACATGTCTGCAGGCTATTGAGCAAGGCCCTAAACCCCAGCTCCATGGGTGCTGCATGCTGGTTGAACGTGTGCTGTGATGTCCCCCCCCAATGCTTGCTCTCACCTATATATGTGTCTCATGGAGAGCAAGGTGGGCTAGGCAAAGATAAGCATTACAATGCACCTGTACATTTGTATATTGTACAAATAAAGGATCATTTAATTTTTCACAAAGGCAGCAGGAAAGACACACAGTAAATGAAAGACATTTGATGAAATTTAATGTTTTGGTTATTTGTATTCATGCCTAAAGAAAACGTGACTGTAAAAGCCAGAAGCTTGATTTAAGTGTGCAAATATGATGGTTTTTATGGTAGTAAATTTACTTGTGGAAATCTTTGTAATAATGCATGTCTCTCAATCTAACATGGTCTTCTGCTACTAGACCTGACACTTGCCTAGACAAAATTTCAACCAATTCTATGGTGAAAATTAGGGATGCACCGATACCGATACCGGCATCGGGTATCGGGCTGATACTGCAGTCATACACTGATACTCGTACTCATAAAAATTGCCCGATAC
>JAODJW010000026.1:5862693-5872880 GCA_026777045.1 Hyperopisus bebe
TTAGAGTCTTAAAGCACTTATGTAAGTCGCTCTGGCTAAGGGCGTCTGCCAAATGCTGTAAATGTAAATGTAAATGACTAAGGAACATGATAAATTTTGCCAAATAAAAATACCACAGTGTAACAAAAAACTACTTACTTACTTACTCTACCCACCTCATCAAAAAAGTTCCCCACGAGTTCCCCACAATACATTTTGCTGATTGCTACCAATAAAATTTACCAAGCAAGGCGACTGGAAAAAAAAAAACCCAAGCCTGTCAATCCTATAGGTGACATGCCAGCCAGTTTCACTTTGCCTCGGACAGGGGGCACCAGCGGTGACTGGTATTGGAAAATAATAATATAAACTTTGTTATACAATATTCAAAAAATCGTCTCACGTTCTACAGTTTCAGAATCACTGATCTGTACAATGTTCTTGTGAAGTTTGCCAAAATATCCATGGAATATGTTTAGATGGCAGTAGGCTGTTTCTAAGATGGTAGTTGCAGGCTCCATTTTTGCACTCTTCTACACCCTGTTGCTGCATATTCTATTGTGAGGTGATTTGGGGTCTATCATGGGGAAAATTTTCATGCTGAGTTGTCATGCTGACACGATTAAGTGTCTGAGCTGACCTTGTCTTTGCTATGATTATGCGGTACTGCTTCAGTTTTGGTGGAATTTGTCTTCAGTTCAATTCAATTCAGTTTTTGTATAGCACATTTTCACAACATTACATTGTCTCACAGCGCTTTTCATTATTCCTGCCCAAAGCCCCCAGTGAGCAAGCCAGAGGCGGCAGTGACAAGGTAAAACTCCCAAGAAGGAAGAAACCTTGGGAGGAACCAGACCCAAAGGGGGAGCCCATCCTCCATGGGCCAGCAGAGGAAGCCAAATGGGCAAGGTGGCAAAGTTCCAGGTCAAACGATCCCAATTTTAACATTTGAGTCTCAAGGCAGGTACTAGTGCTGCTTCAGATGACAGGATGAACAGGGGTACAGCAGCAGGACATTTGGGAGAGACATAAATGGCAGAAGGGTGAGTGAGCTGGAAAGACGCCACAGGTAGTGGAGATGTTGCAGACAGCGGGGTAAGCAGAATATCTTGATAATTTGGGGTCTCCAGGCAGCAAACCTCAGGAGAAGTAGGAGAAATAAAATGTGCAATTACCCAATGTAGGGGAGACTAGAGACAGTGCAAACAGTTAGGTGAGGTATGCAAGCTTCAGCAGACATGGCTATGGCAACATAAGTAGGAGGGAAGGGAAGTCCCTGAAATGTCAGGACTCCAATTCTGCAGGGGAGTGTGAAGCTAGACTGACAGCACTAACAGTTCAGTTCATCCAAAGCCAATGGCACGATTCCCCAACCAGCTCTACACCTCACACTATAGGTCTAACTGGGAGTGACCAGTTAACTAGAGCTATAATAAGAATCCCTATAAGTTAGACTAAACAAACATGTTCTTAGTCTAGACTTGAACATTAAGAGTGAGCTTGAATCTTGAAGACTATTCCACAGCTGAGGAGCTCGATAAGAGAATGATCTGCAGCCTGCTGTAGTTCTTTCTACCTTGGGTACTAATAGGTATCCTGTTCCTTGAGATCAAAGCAAATGAGGAGAGTTGTAAGAGGCCAATAAATCTCTTAGGTACAACCTGAATTCTGGAAAAGTTGGGATGTTCTTTAAATTTGAATAAAATGAAAACTAAAAGACTTTCTAATCACATGAGCAAATATTACAATAGAATATACAATAGAACATAGATAACATAAATGTTTAAACTGAGAAATTTTACAGTCTTATGCACAAAATGAGCTCATTTCAAATTTGATGCTTGCTACAGGTCTCAAAATAGTTGGGATAGGGGCATGTTTACCATGGTGTAGCGTCTCCTCTTCTTTTTGAGTTTTGGTGTTGGAATTTGTTCCCATTCTTGCCTGATACAGGTATCCAGCTGCTGAAGAGTTTGTGGTTGTCTTGTATTTTTCATTTAATGATGCGCCAACTGTTCTCTAAGGGTGAAAGATTTGAATTGCAGGCAGGCCAATTCAGCACCTGTACTCTTCTCCAACTAAGTCATGCTGTAGTAATAGCTGCAGTATGTGGTTTTGGATTGTCCTGCTGGAATACACAAGGCCTTCCCTGAAATAGGCGTCGTCTGGAGGGGAGCATATGTTGCTCTAAAGCCTTTATTTACCTTATAGCATTCATAGTTCCTTCCAAAACATGCAAGCTGTCCATACCATGTGCACTTATGCACCCTCATACCATGAGAGATACTGGCTTTCGAACTGAACGCTGATAACACGCTGGAAGGTCTCCCTCCTCTTTAGCCCGGAGGACACGGTGTCGGTGATTACCAACAAGAATGTCAAATTTGGACTTGTCTTACCACAGAACAACTTTCAAATTTTGAAACGATCCATTTCAAATGAGTCTTGGCCCACAGGACACGACGGCGCTTCTGGACCATGTTCAAATATGGCTTCCCTTTTGCAAGATAGTTGGCATCTGCAGATGGCACTGTGCATTGTGTTTACTGACAGTGGTTTCTGGAAGCTTTCCTGGGCCCATTTAGTAATGTCATTGACACAATCATGCCAATGAGTCATGCAGTGTCGTCTGAGGGTCGGAAGACCACGGGCATCAAATAAAGGTCTTCGGCCTTGTCCCTTACACAGAAATATCTCCAGTTTCTCTGAATCTTTTGATGATGTTATGCACTGTAGATGATGAGATTTGCTTCAAGCCTTTGCAATTTGACAGTGAGGAACATTGTTTTTAAAGTATTCCACAATCTTTTTACGTACTCTTGCACAGATTAGAGAGCCTCTGCCCATCTTTATTCTGAGAGACTCTGCCTCTCTAAGACATCCCTTTAATAGCTAATCATGTTACAAAACCATAATTAGTTGCTAGATGTTCTTCCAGCTGAATCTTTTTAAACTTTCTTGCTTTTCCAGCCATTTGTTGCCCCTGTGCCAACTTTTTTGGGAGTAGCAGGCATCAAATTTGAAATAAGCTAATTTAGTGGATAAAGGTGTACAATTTATCAGTTTAAACATTTGTTATGTTATCTATGTTCTGTTATGAATAAAATATTGGCTCATGTGATCTGAAAGTCTTTTAGTTTTCATTTTATTGAAATTTAAAGAGCATCCTCACTTTTCTGGAATTTGGGTTGTATTCTGGTGCCATGCTATTCAGTGTTTTATAAGTTAATAGCAGTATTTTGTAGTCAATCCATGACTTAACTGGAAGCCAGCGTAGGGAGCATATAACAGGGCTAATATGATAAAAGAAATTTAGTGTCTGTAATAACTCCGGCTGCTGCATTTTGTACTAGTTGAAGTTTATGTAAGGATCTAGATGGGCAACCAGAAAGGAGGGCATATAGTCTGAGGCAGGGGCGTCAGAAGCATTTTGAATGTGGGGGGCATAAGCACACTGGCATAAAACTAATATTTTGTGGAAAATGTGGGGGGGTCCAAACAAATAATTATGAAGTGTGAGGGGGTTATGTCCCCCTCAGATTTAATGGCAGCGACGCCCATGTTTGGAGGTTATAAAGGCATGTTTTAGTTGCATCTTCCAAATGATGATAGAACTGTGATAATCAGCATAACAATGAAGCCCAACACCATGATTTCTAATAATGTTACCAAGTGGTAGCATATATAAAGTGAACAGTAGCGGGCCCAGCACTGATCCCTGTGGGACACCATATTTGACTTTGGGCTTGGAAGATAGATCTAGTAATACCAACAAAGATATACAGCCAAGGTTAGAAGCCATAAGCAAATCATCCATTACTTTGATTAAGCTGTTTCTGTGCTATGGTTTGGTCTAAAGCTAGACTGATATAATTCATTGTTTTTCTGTAAAAAAGAAGACAGCTGATGAACAACAACTTTTTTCAGGATCATTGAAATGAAAGGAAGGTATGAGATATATCTATAGTTTCCTAAATGACAAGATTTGGTTTCTTTAGGACAGGTCTAATAACAATTAGAAGGTTCTGGAACACATCCAAGCCTAAGAGATGAGTTTAACAAGATTAACAGGGTAGTTCTAATCAATAGTGCAATCTCCTTGAGGAATTTTGTAGGAATTGGGACTAGTAGAAGATTTGCAGGAGGAAATCAAGCTAAAAAATTCTGATTGTTTTATAAGAAAAAAAGATTCAAAGGTGTTATTATCAGTAAGAATAGGACTTGCAGAAGGCTGGTAGCTCTATGTAGCTACAGATGTGCACTGTATGGTCTATCTAATCATAGTTATTTTACCATTAAAAATAATAAAGTCATCACTCTTAAGAGCTTGTGGGACTTGCGAGTTTAACATTGAAGAATTCTGTGTTAACCTAGACACAGATTCAAACAGGAGTTTATGATTGTTTTTGTTATCTTCTGTTAATCTGAAGATTTACACAGATCTAACAGTCACTGGAGCTTGTCAATACTTAGAGAGGCTGTCTTTCCAGGCAGATCTGAACACTTCAAGTTTACCTGAGCGCCATTTGAAGCCTGTTTAAGTTCATGCGTCTCAGAATTTGATTAGGTTTTTACCCTTAAAACAAAAATTGAAAAGGATCTATAATAATATTGTTGAGGCATTGCTCTTGTGGGATCCAATGTCTGAAACTACCCCTTTTTTGTTATCACTATGCAGTGCTACTTCATAAACTTGGAGAGATCTGTCACAAAATTGGATCGCTTCCAGTCTGTCACTCCTCAAAATCGCCTGCAAATTTTGAAATTAATCTGATAAATACTTATGTTCTAAATACCGTGTTCACAAGACCAAGGGTTTATTTTGCACTGGTGGAAAGTGCAACACAACGCAAAGTGGTTTTGATAATTTCATACCAGCGCATTCCTCATTTTCACACCATGCATGCACTATAAAAGAAAGGTTTAGATGTAACAGTGGTGCTCCCATAAATGATGTGCTTGTGCATTTTCACTTTGTGCACGAGCAGGTCCATTTCCTCAGCTGAAAACTGCAGTAGCTCATGTGCCCCTGCCTTTTGAAGATGAGGTGATGTGCCATTCTGACTGGTTCATTGCATGTTATGCCCAAAACACACCACTGAATAATTAAGAGAGCTACGATAACCTTAGTGCACCTTGCGCTGGAGCAAAGTCCTTTTTTTTTCTGTATCAAAATACCAAAAGGAATTTGGACATGCCCATAAATGTTAGTTGCACCTTGTTCTTTAGGCTTTGCTTAGATCTTGAAAATAGAGTCATCTACATCTGCTGTTTCCTTTCCTGCCACACAGTGCTACTGCTTCATTTTATAGGCAATTTGCCTGAAAATGAACCCAGGTGTAGATCTTCATCCATATAATGTTTTTTGTGAAGCAGTAATATGATCCATCAAATACCTTTAGATTTATTGCATTCACATTCACAGGATCAAGTTTAAAAATTGTAATTTTACTTTTGGTACACGGCACTGCTTCAACTTTTGGGCAATCTGGTACAAAGGATGAGATGATTAGAGGGTTATCCTTCTGAACAGTGCCAATCAATTTGTATTTACTCTGTTTGATGCTTGGTGGATTTTATTACCACTACACAAAAACATTATATGGATGAAAATATATGGTCAGATTCAAAATCACCTGCAACTGCAAAGACAGTGTCACAAACGCGTTTGGACCAACAGAGGGACAGTGAACAGAGTCTTTATTGCACAGTGCTGTAGCAATAGAAACTTGGATCGAGCAGAATCGTGGTCGTACAGGCAGGGTCGAAAACCAGGAGATCGGGAAAGCCAGGGTCAGGATCCGGATTTGTTGTCGGGGCCGAGAGCCAGGAGATCCGTCCGGTGACACAGACACGGTACACGGGGAACTTACGAGGAGGAAGAGCGAGGGGAGGAAGGGCAGGAGTGAGGTCGAGACGGGTCGCAGGAAGAGTCGGGCAGGGCAAGCAGGGTGGAACGGAGCTATACGAAAGACAGGGAAAGTTATGCTCAGTTTGTATCTATTCATCTACAATACCTCGCACCGGGCTGCGGTGTTTTTGGGCTTATATCTAATGTGGAGTCCCGGTATTGGTCAGGGCTGCTGCCTCCCATTGCCGGTTAGCCGGCGGGGCGTGACAGAACCCCCCCCCCTGACGGCCGCCTCCTGGAGGCCGAGAGACCCTCCGTGGACGGGTCTGTCCAGGTGGTCACGGTGGAACTGGGCGAGCAGGTTAGGATCCAATATGTCCAAGGCAGGGACCCAGGTCCGTTTCTCGGGGCCATAGCCCTCCCAATCGACCAGGTACTGAAGACCCCTCCCCCGACGACGAGAATCCAGGAGTGCCTGTACAGCAAAAGCCTCCCCATCATCCAGGGGAATGGGAGGAGGTGGTTCGTCATGGCGAGGAGGAGGATGCGCAAGGCTGTAACGCACCGGTTTCAAGAGGGATACATGAAATGAGGGTGTTATGCGATAAATCTTCGGCAATTGCAAGTGATAGGTTACAGGTCCTAACTGGCGGAGGATGCGGAAAGGGCCTATATACTTCAGATGTAACTTACGACCAGCGAGAAGGCGGAGATTCCGGGTGGACAACCAGACTTGATCCCCTGGGTGGAAAACAGGGTTGGGCCGGCGTTTTCGGTCGGCCTGGGTCTTACGAGCGATAGACTGATCACGAAGTTGGCAAGATGCATGTCGCCAGACTTGCTTACTGCGTCGATACCAGTCTTCCACGGCCGGGACCTCGGTGGGTCGGGAGTCCCAGGGGAAGAGCGGAGGCTGGTATCCAAGGACGCACTGAAAGGGAGACAGGGAGGTGGCCTGCTGGACGAGAGAGTTCCAGGCGTATTCAGCCCAGGGCAGATAACGGGACCATTCGGTAGGTTGAGCGGAGCACATCAAATGCAACATTTTCCCTACTTCGAGGTTGGTTCTCTCGGCGAGCCCATTCGACTGAGGATGGTAGGCTGAGGATAAACTCAGAGACACATTTACACGTGCACACAATGCTCTGAACACTCGGGCCGTAAACTGAGGTCCTCGATCAGACACTATATCCTCAGGAAACCCATAATAGCAAAACAACAGGTCCGCCAATTCTGGGGCGGTGGGTAGTTTAGACAGAGGGATTAGCCGACACATTTTGGAGAAACGATCCACAAGGGTTAGAATGGTGGTGTATCCCTGTGAGGGGGGTAATTCTGTCACAAAATCCATCACTATATGGGACCATGGACGTGAGGGTGTGGGAAGCAGATGAAGGAGGCCGGAAGGTGGATGGAGCCTTGTTCTGGGCACAGACTGGACAAGACTGAACATAGCGATGTACCTCCTGTCGCCATCCTGGCCACCAGTAGCTGAGGCGGGTGGTTGAAGCTGTTCCGGGATGGCCTGAACCGAGAGACGTATGGACCCATTGGAGAATCTGGTTGCGGAGCTGTGAAGGAACGTACCTCCGATCCGGGGGACACTCAGCAGGAGGTGACTGCTGTTGCGCCAGCTGTTCCAACTGTTCCTCCAGGTCCCAGGTAACCGGGCTGGCGAAACACGAGGGAGGCAGGATACTGACCGGCTCTTCTGGGACTTTGGGGCCTGTGGACTGACAGTGCGTCTGCCTTGAGGTTCTTGGATCCTGGAATATATCTGACCTGAAACTCAAAACGGGTAAAAACAGTCCCCATCGGGCTTGACGAGCATTCAGTCGTTTGGCCGTGCGGAGGTACTCCAGGTTGCGATGATCCGTGAGTACTTGAAATGGATGGAGAGCACCCTCCAACCAATGTCTCCACTCTTCTAGGGCTAGTTTGATAGCCAAAAGCTCACAGTTGCCGATATCATAGTTACGCTCAGCTGTGGAGAGTTTCCAGGAGAAGTATGCACATGGATGGGTCTTACCTGAGTCAGGATCCTGTTGGGACAAGACGGCTCCAACCCCCACCTCTGATGCATCGGTCTCTACTAGAAAGGGCAACGAAGGGTCAGGTTGGCGCAGAATTGGGGCGGAGCAGAACAGGCGTTTCAGTAGCTGAAACGCAGAAACAGCAGAGGGCGTCCACCGAAACTTGGAGCTTTGGACCTTGAGAAGGTCCATAAGGGGTGCAGCCACTGAGCTAAACCCCTTAATGAAGCGGCGATAGAAGTTGGGGAAGCCCAGGAAACGTTGGAGGTCTTTGACAGTGCGAGGCAGAGGCCATTCCTGCACTGCTTTCACTTAATCTTCATCCATTTCTACACCTCCTGGCCGTATCCTATACCCCAAGAATTTCACGGATAGGCAATGAAACTCACATTTCTCTCCTTTGACGTACAACTGATGGTCCCAAAGTCTCCCCGATGAAGGACTGAAAGATCGACGGACTGTTAGCTAGCCCATAGGGCATCACGAGATATTCATATTGACCTGTTGAGGTGATGAACGAGGTCTTCCACTCATCCCCTTCTTGGATTCTGATCAAATTATATGCACTTCGCAGATCTAATTTAGTAAAGATCCGAGCTGATCGCAGTTGTTCTAATGCGGAGGGGATGAGTAGGAGGGGTTCTCTGCGTTTTTTGGTGATCGAATTCAATGCCCAGTAATCTATGCAGGGGCGGAGGCCCCCATCCTTCTTCTTGACAAAGAAAAACCCGGCGGAGGTGGGGGAGGTAGAAGGACGAATAATACCTTGGTGTAAGGCCTCTCTGATATAACTCTGCATGGCTTCTTCCTCGGGTCGTGCAAGAGGGTAAAGACGTCCTTTAGGCAGGACGGACCCCTCCACCAGTTCGATGGAACAGTCCGATTGGCGATGAAGTGGGAGCCCAAAAGCCTGGGCTTTGCTAAAGACATCCTGGAAGTCCTTATACTGGAGAGGTATGATAGACATGTCATCGGGTTGTGGACTTTCAACAGAAGAAACTCTACATGGCAGGGTTAGGCACTTGGAAATACATTCCTCCGACCAGGATTGGATCTCTCCTACCTTCCAGTTTATCTGGGGGTTATGTAATTGAAGCCAAGGATGCCCAAGTATGACATGGTCACGCACTGAAGGTATTATCAAAAAGCTTAACATCTCAGCATGTAAAAGTCCTACCTGCATCCGCAGTGGTGCGGTTTGATGGGTCACCTTACCAGATGATAAGGGAGATCCATCGACCCCTGTCACTGTTAATGGGGTTGGGAGAGGTTCCATGGGTACTTGGTGTTTAGTGGCATAATGGATATCCATAAAGTTGCCGGAGGCTCCTGAATCCAGGAGGGCGTGTCCAGTGGCCTGTATATTTTCCTTCACATCTAACATGGAGTCCCGGTATTGGTCAGGGCTGCCGCCTCCCATTGCCGGTTAACCGGCGGGGCGTGACAGACAGGGCAGAAAAATTAGAACTTCAAGCCAGACGGCAGTAGACAGTAAAAATGAAGCCAGCGGCCACCATCTTGTGAACACCATCTGCTATCTAAACTTATTCTGTGGATCCTTTTGGAAACTTCCCAGAATCATTAGAAAGGTCAGTCATTCTAATACTGTGTGCTACAAGATGATTTTCTGAATATTCTATGATGAGGTTTATATTGATTTTTGGTTGCTAACCATCCCGTTAGGAAAATTTTATCTGTAGCAGTCTGGTAGGCAGTCAACAATATGTGTTGTGGGGAACTTGTCAGATTTATTGAGGGTGAATTTGTCACTTTTTTGTTGAAGTGAGGATCGAGAGTGTGTAAGGTAGACTTGTAATATTTTCAATATATTTTTATTTGGCAAAATTTATCACTCAAAGTACTGGATAAAAGAGAGTTAGGATAACCATAGCGCACCTTGTGCTGGAGCAAAGTCCATTTTTTTCGGTATCAAAATAACAAAATGAATTTGGACACGCCCATAAATGTTAGTTGCCCCTTGCGCTTTAGACTTTGTGTTAGATTGTCAAAATAGAGTCTATACTGTGTGTGTGTGTGTGTATTATATTTATATTACGTTGTAGGGACCAACTGTTCCCCACAATGTAATAAAATAAAATAAAAATAAATAAGATAAAAAATACCTGTTATTTTTGGTTATTTATGGGTAAAGTTAGGGCTGGGTAGGGGTTAATGTGATCATGTTGAGATTAGAGTTTTCCCCATAGAAATGAATGGAGAGTCCCCACAAAAATATAATTACAAACCTGTGTGTGTGTGTGTGTGTGTGGAGGAGAGTGATTAATCATGTTTAACCATGCATATGAGTTCAGCCATTAGGCAGG
>JAODJW010000026.1:5876752-5890016 GCA_026777045.1 Hyperopisus bebe
TTTTCATGATTCTACATTAAGATTTCAGCGAGATATAAACTGAAATAGACGCGAAAAGTATGCGATGTCGTCGACGACGAACTCGGCCCCAGAGGGTTAGGGGATTGCCACTGTGACAGGCACCAACAACCTTATGGCCACAGCTCCATACAGTCGCCTCAACAATGGAGGCTGGAACATGTCCCTGGGATGCAAGAGAAGTTCTGCTGGTGGTGGAAGTTGAAAATCTCCCACACAGGGGCCTCTGCAAGACAATCCCAGCACTCCCTCATTATGCATTTGTGTCTACCAGGTCTATCTGACATTATCTCTTCCATCCGACCCAGCTCACAACCAGGTAGTAATCAGTTGACAGCTGAGCTCTTCTCTTCAGCTGAGTGACCGAAACAGGCAGATGTAGGTCCAACAAGGGGCAGAGGTGGCTTAATGGTTAGGGAAGTGCACTTGTAATTAAAAGATTGCAGGTTTGAATCCCTGACCAGCAAAACACCACTGAGGTACCCTGAGCAAGGTACTGCTGCCCGGGTGCTGAATTAGCTACTCCCTGCTATGTCATGAAAGTGACATATGGGTTAAAAGCAGAGGACACATTTCATTGTTGTGCTGTGGTGTGTCAGCAATAACAAATATTCACTTTTAAAAAAAAACAAAACATTATGATAACAAAATCGATAATCGAACCTCAGCCTAGGATGGTCTGGTGCCAGGTACACATATACATATCCTTATGTTTGAACATGGAGCTCATTATACCAAACTGAGGTTAGCCCAGAAATCCAATAACAGAACGCTGCTTGGGTTCAGATCAGGCAGGGTATTCCTCCCAATCACACCCTAACAGGTTTCACTGTTGTTATGCACATGAGCACCCATCTTCCAGCATCCCATTCGAGGTTACCAGGAAAGCCAGATACTCCGAGCTGGTGCTCCTCACATATGTACAGACTACAGTCAGAGCCAGTTCCCTGACTCTAAGTCAAAAGGAGGCAACCCTCTCATTCACTGGGGTAAGCTCCAGTGTACTGGTGCTGAACCTGGGGGCTATAAGTAGACCCGCATCTGACTGGTCTTTCTCACCAAGGACAATTCCAGAATAAAACGGACTCTAGTCCTTCTCCGGGAGTTTGGTTCCAGAACCAAGATGAGCCTGTCTATATCTAGTTGGTATCTCTAGCTCCTGCACTCAGGCTCCTTTCCCACCAGAGAGGTTGAATTCCATGTTCCTAGGGCCAGATTAGAAAGCTGACAATAAGTCCACCGAGGCCCCTGCCTTTGACTGCAACCTGATCTACATCACACCCAGCCTCCACAGCCTTTTGTACAGGAGGTGGGCCCACAGGAAGGTGGACCCATGTTCTTTCTTCAGACTTTTCCCAGCCAGGCACCATGGGTAGAGGCCTGGCCACGAAGCACTCATCTTGGAGCTCTCGCCCCAGTTCTGCATAGTCACATGGTCCTTATTGTTTATCATCATAAGGGTCTAGGTGAATCACATTTAGTATATTCACTCACATAGGACCAATTTGCCTACCGGAGGCAATTGCCCCCAACATCACAGCTCCTAGGATCACAGAGGCACACAATCCCCTCCACTGTGATAAGGTGGTGATTCATGGGGAGGATGGTATAAATATTTTTTACAATTCAGGTGTTGGCTTGTGTTCTTATTTTGTTGTTTATTTTTTTTGACCGAATTTATGTTGATTCTTTATGTAGCATAGATAGCCTCCAAGAATAGTGTTAAGATTTACTGTTTGGATCAAGTTATCCATTATGCAAAACTGTACTCATTGCCAAAAAATGTGCATTTTTGACAGATCAAATATACAATTATCAGGAAATTCAACTGACATTGAAGAAAAGTTCCAGCATTCAGATATAGATTGACTGGTTAGTTGAGCATGTACACATCCATGGCGGAAATCGTACAACTATACTGTTTTCCTAGTGGCACAAAATATTAGATGTCCCTTGATTTATGGCCTATCATCTTTAGGTAGAAAAAGTACAAAATCTTTATAAAATGAAAACACATGCCTCAATCAGAAATTAGTAATTTAAATGACAGAGTGATACATAAACTACAATGGTAGCTTAAAATTTTGTATGTAGAAACTTAAGAAAGCTTTTGCCTTCAGGTATGAATTACCCATTAGTTTGTAGAACTGGTGGAAATCCAGCCTGGATCTATTTTATATTTATTTTTTTAGTTCAAGGTTGCCCAAGGTGTAGATAAGGAAAGCTTCATGTACTGTGTATTGGGATGTTGGATGGTTTCTGTGGTGCTCTTCATAGCTGTCACTCTCTCTTGAAAAGAAAACAGTCGGGTTTGAGAAATGGTGCCAAGAGTGATGAATACTGAAAGCCTGCCTTGTTGTAACTGTGAAAGAGTGCATACTGTATTTCTGCAGACAATATTTCAAAGATGTCTTAGACTACTAAATCAGGTTTCCTTTTCTTTTTGACATAACACCTTGTTACAAAGGAAAGAAATCAGGCTCATATTAGAAAGGGTCCACAAAAAATCAAGTAAGGATATGTATGACAAATAGATAAAATAGGTTAATAAGCTGCTTCTGAGATATGTAAAAAGGTCTTTTCCTTCCTGAACAACCGGATTTATTTAAATATAGTATAATGCAGCACAACTACTATGTTAAAAATACCTCAGTCATGAGTTTGCAGATCATGACTGATTCCTTAAACAGTACCATTCAGTTGTGATTCGATATGAGGTAACATGAAAACACATGCCTCAATCAGAAATGAGTAATTAAAAGGGGTAAAAAGCTCCTGATTCCAATGTATTAATAATAAGCAAATCTTTTGCCAAGAAAAAAACTAAGAAACTATAAGAAAAATTACATATATGCACACATAGGTTGGTGTTCAATAAATTGAGTTTATTTGTCAACATTTTGTATATTGTTAACCATGCAGTCTAGCTCTTTTAAGGCTCATTATTTTCCACAATACGGGACATATACAGGATTACACTAACAAGAAGCATCTATACCATCATTATACACCAAGGCTTCCACTTACACGTATATACATATGCTGTTCATAGATCTCAACCCTGCTTTTTATTTTATCTTTCTTAGTTCTTTGAACATATAACTGGGAAAAGCAGTATTTTAACAAAAAATAAGAAATAACAGCAAGGCACACTTTTTAAAGTTTAAAACATTTCCTCGATTTTTCCAGTCTTAGGAAACATAAAAAATGGAGTATTGAGATACACCAACAGCCAGAGATCCTGTAATATGCAACACAAGACAGCTGTTTCCAACTTGGGCCGTGTTGCATAGATAGACATCTACTTAATTTGCCTTTTGATGAGATAAGGGTTCAAGTAGTTCAATTTCTGCTATGTCTGTACACCACAATTAGTCTAAAACACAAGCGCTGTGGAGCTGGAGCTCATGATGCTGTCCTGGGATAACATCAAAAAGTAGGAGCTTGCAGGAGTAGTCCGAAATTTCCTTAAATCCTATCTTGCTGTCTCCCAGTGCAAAACAAGTCAAATGAGTGCCCTAGACTTATATATCTGTAGCTGGTTGTACAGAGGAGATAGTAAGATAAGAGTGAACCACCATGCATGCTGGCGAGAGAGAGTAAGGGGTGTGTGTTTGTGTTGCCAAGTGGGGACATAATGGCGGTAGACCATTGAGGTAGCTCTGTTCTGGGATAAGGACGAAAATGATGAGCCACTCATTGAAGAGCATCAGGTTGTGGTTTAATGTCACAGCAGGAGGACGGAAGAGCAGAAGCAGCCAGAGTATCAAGTCGATGACAGCCCAATAATACACATGGGGGGATGGGCCATGGGGGTGGACAAGCCCCCTCAAAGCTGAGGCTGGGTGATGGGAGGCACCAGGTATCCCGACCCCCTCTGAAACATAAAAAAAAATAGTCACAGTGTTAATAACAATTCTGATAGCTTCGCTATTTACAAAATATCAAAATGTAATACTAAAGTATGATACATCCAAATGTAATACCTAAATTACTCATTACTAATCACTAAATTCAATCACCAATAGCGCAGGAATTGATTCTACATTTAGTAGCTTCTCAATGCATCACTATCAGTTCATTTCCTCAGTGGCAGGCAGGCAGGCAGGTAGGTAGGTAGGTAGGTAGCTATGTCTCAATTGCATTGTACAAAAAAAAGGTTGTATCTCCTTGCATCTAAAGGACCCCTACAGCTAAAAGGAGGAGGTGAGAGATACACCATGGGTGGAAAACATTTGTTGAAAATGATGTTTGTAGTGATGCAAACATCTCAAAGCTCAATGAGGCTAAATAATCATGTGGGTTTGTGTCTGGCAAAAAGGTTATGTTATGAGGGAGGTTTAGATGAGCTTCAGGTTTCCAGCCTTGTACACTGAGGCCTGGCACAGCCTTCGACTTGGGGCTCAAGAGGGAAGAGTGTGTCTGGGATAATTAAGGCATGCAGCAAGAAGTGAGGGGCTTTGTGATGTGGATTATGGGGAAATGGCTGTCAGAATACAATCAAGGAGATTAGTGTGGAGAGAGCATCTCCTTGCTCCATGTCTATGAGCACTACAGTCATACATTGCTGATGGTGACTAAATTAGGCAGAAATATCTGGATCTAGTCAGTTACCTTCACCCACCATCCATATGTGACCTCTGTGGTTATTTACACATGAGTGATGCAGAATACAACATAAAGGGCCATCTTAAAACAGCCATCTTATTAAGAGTTGCTAAAACCTGGGAATAGATACATTATGGAACTATAACCCAGCAGGGCTATTTGCTTTTAAATTTAGCAATCTTATCCAGGTGGGTGATGAAAAAAAGAGAAGCTCAGTAGTACTAAGATTCAGTTGAAACCCCTTTCACTGGCATTTGGCACTAAATTAAGAATATCATATATGGAATACTACTCATCTTCCAGTGCTAAATCCTTGATAAAATATGACAGAAGTTAGCAAAGTGTACATATTATGGAATTTGAGTTTTGGAGAATAATTTAATGTCACCCAGTTTGGTATTTCTTTCCAAGATTTCTCTACAAAAATAAACAATCAGGCTATTTTTGTCAGTAAGGCTGCTTTTATTTAGCATAGTTGAACAAAACTATTCAGTGGCTCAAGACAGAGCAGTGAACAGTTTATGGTAATGGACGCAAACCTGCTTGTAATAAAGATAAATTAAAGTAAAAGTTACATTCCATCTGGAACTTTAATGATGAGAAACATATTAATCACAAAAACCACCATGATTCTTAGAATTATTATTTCATTATCATGTATTCATGTAGAAGATGCTCTTATCTGTAGAAATGTTAAATTCCCAGCTGAATATTTACTTTAGTCAAGATTTTGTCCACCTGGGATTTAAAACTGGTAAGTTCTAACAAAGTTTCACCAAATGGTCATTAATATGATTTGAATATCTTAATTTAGAGATAAACAGCTTTTGCAGTTTAAAGCTACCTGTATCAAAAGCACTTTTATCTTCAATAGAGCTATATTCATATATATTTACTTGTACTGATGCACAAACAGAGGTGCAGTAAGGACACGGATACCATGGCAGATTTTGGAGGCCCATCATTTTACAGGGCCATTGAATACGTAAAATTACGCAGAATTTACTGGGGGCCCAAGGTGACATTTTGTCAGGGGGCCCAGAACCTTGTTTGTTTGGCACCCAAACATAATTTTGATTCAAAATATATTTTTAGAACTAATGTAATATCTGAAATAATTAAATACATGCAGAATGTTGTGTAGCTTGCTTAACTATAGCAAGATATTCACCCTTTCTTTCTTAGAAAACATAGACAGAATTCCATGAAGAATACTGACTAGAAGATTTGCATTGCTATTTTAATGTATATTTGCTTTGAAAATAGGAATGCAGTTTATACAACTATTGAGAACTAAAATAAAAAGCCATGTGATTCCTGGTTATTATTACATATTTAATAACTGGTAATATTTACTGGCCATAAGGTTTCTGATTTTTCTAGCTAGTTTTGATTACTGCATAAAGTAGAATGGCAAAAGAATACAGCTTGCCCCATATGCCATGACCTATTATGGAACAGTAGCTTTTTAAGCCAATTTTCTGGAAAAAGAGCCATAAAGCAGTGATGCCTGTAATTTACATAATAACCAAGTCAGTTCAAACAAGCAGAGTCAATGAAGGGAACCAGCCTTTACATTCGATCATCTACAATCTGCAGGGACACAATAAGTACAAAGTGCACATAGGTTTGTTATAAATACATAACAGAATTACTTATTAATGTGTTTTCCTCTGGTATGAAGGATATAAAAGGGAAGGATGTTGTATTGCCTGTGATGCAGTGTTGGACATGAAGCACAATCGTGTGTTATTCTCCTGAGCATTCTGGTAATTAAGTACAGGGAGGAAGGGTGCTCTGGTGCTCTGGCTGCCTACCTTGGCCAAGGGCCGGGAAGTTTTATTCTTCTGTGCAGTGTTTGTAGAAGTTTGGTGTTGGGAAGCACTGGAGATGGAGCGGGCGGATGCAGCACTCCTGCCTGGGGGCCCCCTGCCATCCTCTGCAAGCGGTTGCTCTGGCTTTGGCATCTACACATTTCGAGAAAGTACAGCTCTCATCAGTGCTTTTGTAGACTTCAGCCTCAAGCTGGATAAATGTCATGGAAAGGAAAGTTAAAAATTAAAAGGTTTACATAGCGGGAATTATGCTAAAACTATATTTTATTATTTATAGTACCAATTAAAAGTGAATGTGTCATTAAAAAATTACTATGTTGCCAACTATTATTTAAATTATTAAAAACCTACAAATGAGCAATTTCACTGGGCCAAAAGTATAAATGATTTGAGATGGCAGAACAGCAGAACTAGCCACCTATTTTGCTTGTTTGTGCAAACTTTACAGCTGACAATACTTGTGATTTTGTTATATATACACAATACAAAGGAAGACATGAAACATATAATCCTGTATTGTGAATACATAAATATTAAATTTATGCATTTAAAATTAAAACTTCATATCTATCTAAGTCACTGTAATTGCTTCTTGGGTCATTGTGTCTGCAGCATACAGTGTACCATTTTCACTTAATTATTTCATAGATTAGTATGTAATAATAGAGTAAATACTGGATGTTGGGATAGACACTTAAATTTTTGCTTTGCTTTTGCAGAATATGATGTCACAAGCAGAGTGGTTGCACGAATACACACGAGATGGAAATTTAAAAAAATTAAAAATGCATGCTAATTCAGTCATGAAATTAAGTAATGATTCTTGCAGTATTTTTGCTTATGAATCATAATATAATATGTTTGATTATGATTATTCTGTTCTGTAGACCTTAAAATTTTAAATCTGAGGTTGTAAATCCCTCTTCCATTAGCACTTCGGGGGAAGGGATGGTGTGAAGTGAATAAAAAATGCCTTGTAAAATATTTAGTTATGACAATGAATATAGCCGAGACATAAAAAATTACATTATGATGAGATACTCCATGATATAATGTTTAAGCCCACCTGTTTATGAGTTGACTTAGTCTCTGGATGGGAACTACATCCTTTCCTGGCATTCTTCTGTTTCATCTGCAGAGAAGCAGGGCCTTTCTCATCCCTATCACACTTTCTTATCTGAGGACAGTTAATTTTGGGATTAATATAAAGGCTGCCATCCTCTTTTAAAGGATTTGTACTGGAGCAAGAGACTCTTATCTTAGTCATTACAGGGGAAATATTGGATTCAAGCATTTTAGTATCTGCAAAACATTCAACAGTGTCTATCAGGGTTTCACATGGTAAAGGATTAAGATAAGCAGCCTCATTATGGTACTCTAGCAGGCTTCCAGCTGTACTTCCTGGAGAAATAACCGGTGCTTTTTGATATTCAGGACAAGCTGATGGAAGTGCCTGGTCTTTTTCAGTGTGTGGGGAGAAACAGTCCCTGGAACTGGGAAACTTTCTCCCCACCTTCTGGCTCATACACATGCTGTAACAAAGTGGAGGACCCAGGTAGACCTCTTCAGTGCAAGCTTCAAATAGTAGCTCTTTGTCATGGATTTCCAGTGTCTCCCTCAGTTTGGGGAGGGGCGGGCTGCTGCTTTTGTCCTCCATGCAGGTGTTGACCTCTCCGCAGTCACTGTCATGAGAAGACAGAGACAAGTAAGAATAGAAATCCCCCTTGCGCAGCTGGATGGACCGGTGGGAGTGCTCCAGCACTTTGTCTCGGATCTGAGCCACCGGGGTGGGACATGGACCCTCCTGGTCTGCCTGAGTCTCCTTGTTCTTCAGTGCTACAGCAGTCATGTCAATGATCTCCATAACAAAATTGTGCACATCTTCAGTTTTCTCTTCCTCTGGTGAAGGAGGTAAATGGCTGCAGCACGGCAGCGCTGTGGGCAGCTGATGGCTCTCACATGTGTCTTTGGGGAAGGAAACATGGTTTTCCTCGGGATGATTTTCATGCAGCACAGCTGATGCATACTGGTGTGACCCTGTGCAGCCTTCCACAGAGGACTTGTGGACTGAAACTTCACCTGAGCTGTAACAGGGAATCTCGCCACTCAGCTGGCCTTCTAGGACAGACTCTTTTGCTTGTGACGACACAAGATCACACAGTTCTGTTTTGGTAGACGCAACTGTGGTGTCAGAGATGACTGAGTTCAGTGCATAACAATCCTTAAAGGATTCACCACTTTTTGTGAAAAGGCTTCTCTCCTCTCTTAGAAACTCATCATCTTCATCTTTCTTTTTTACCTGAGAGTTCTCTACATTACCATTCTCCATGTCATCTGCGAATTGCCTCATGTAATTTCTAGTCACCTGCCTTTTCTGGGCATCAGCATCTTGCTGTTGGAGAGAGATGTTCTTCTCATGAGCATTGGACTCAAAGAGTTTTAGGGCTGACCTGCTTAAGAAACTATGCCTATTTGCTCCTAATGTAGATGGTACCTTCTCCCGAGTGAGAGTCCCACATTGAAGCTCATCTCCAAGATCCAGTTCATTCTTTTCCTTAGACTGAGATCTAGGTTTAATCCAGTTCTGGAGCTCATTTTTAATGTAATCAAGCCCTAATGCAAAGCTGCCCTCAATGTACTCCTCATCAGAGGCTATACTGGAGTCCCCATCATCCTTAATACCGAGTTCCTCCTCTGTGAGAGTAAGAGTAGAACTGGAGAGAAGGTCACTGTCATCTTCATCATCTGTGCAGGCTGAGGTACATGATACATTCACCACCATGCTGATGCTTGCATCGGTCTCGTCTGGTATTGGTTGACTGTGGAATTGCTTACGGATGGGGTCATTCAAGTCTACCAGGCAGTTCCTCTGCACAGCTATGTCCTCCGAAGCTACAGAGGACTCCTCAGTGGTACTCAGTTCCGTGAGAGATGGTGCTGAGCTTTCATTGATTGATGAGCCCAATCTGACTGATGGCTGACCAGGTCCTGGAAACCTCAGGGAGCTACTCTGAAGGGTGATATCAGAGATACTGCGTGTCATTTTTTGGATTAAGGGAGTCTGAATGTTCTCCAGGCGCTTCAACAGCTCCAGAGTCCTCTTACTCAGTTCCCCTGTGGAGCCTGCAGCCAGTCCCAGATCCCCCAAGCTATGCTGGCTACCGATCTCTTCTGCACTCTTACATGGGGCTAGCCAACTCTCAAGGGAGGTGCTTCGGTGGAGCGTGTCTTTGCTGGACAGAAATAAATCTCCAGCTACAAAAAGGGAGTCGAGGGAGGACCCTGGGGACACACTGGCAAATCCTTCCCTACATTTGCCACGTATGGTTCCTTTTTCATCACTTGAAGAAGTTCTGAAGGCAATGGGGTCAAGTTCTTCTGCTTCAGACTCCAGTCCCATAGTAAGGATGTCCTCTGGGTTTTTCCCTTGCTTCCCCCTGGTTTCTGCTGACTCATCGATCTCTTTCTTTACTGCCTCGGATTTGTTTTTACTATCTAGTAAGGATCTGTCACAGTCTTCATATAAAACACACTTCTTAGCACATTCCAAAATTCTGTTGATATCATCGTCCTCATACACTTGGCTGTGACTGGGTGAGTGGCCTCTCTTAGGGGGTGTCAACAAGAGACTGCCTTGACTGTCTTCAACCTGACTGAGCAGGCAGTTCTCTGAGTTGGCCGTAGTCTCAGTATCCCCTTCACTCATGATTCCACTCTCACTCTCTGATCTTCTGGCAGAATGAACGTAAAGGCTGTCACCCCCTTGTTTTCTACAGAGGATACCCCCAAAAAGCTCTGGTATGGATTCAGCTGATGAGAAAGATGAGTCTTTGCTTATGCTCTTTGTTAGTGGCTGTTTATTGCTGAGGTCTGTAGGGGCTTTCTTTTGGAGGGTATATTGGGGCTGGTTATACAGTTCAACTCTATGAAGACTGTAGACATGATAGATGTTTGAATGAGAGGACAATGGTTCCAGATCAATATTTTGTGATAGCACGCCATTTTGTTGGTTGTTTTGATTTAACTCTGAGACCTCAAAATTATTTCCTGTGCTGTTTCTGGACAATGTGGAATTATGGCACTGGTGGCTGTCATGGTTTTGTGGCTCTCCATCAACACTGATCAGGTCGTTACTGATATCCATCTCGTCCCACTCCCATGAGTCTTCCACTGTGCCATGGAGGTGCATGAAAGCTGGTTCTATAATATTCCCAGGGACCTTTAAAAGAGAGAGGTAAAGCTCATTGAAAGAATGTACGTGAAACTGATGGTGACCATCACAAAATAATTACACTAATATTTTGAGGAAAATAATTGTATGACCTGACATTTCATTGAATGGCCTTTACAATTAATTGCCAATAAACTGATTCAATAATTACCTTTACTTTAAAATGATTATTTTGTATATCAACAGATTGTTTAAGGATTTTCTGTCCAGAATGTGTGCCAAACAATATACACACAGAACAACATTTTATGGTTCATAGTTATACAAAACTAGCAAATCTATGCTCAGGTACGTTACATATTACTTGTAATGAATTTCATTATATTTCTGATTATTCTCTGCTTGCTGATGAGGAGAATAAAAATTACTAAGCTGTGATGGCATTAAAAAACACTTAAGTATAAACACCATCTATCAGTCAAATCAAATAAAAATCTCAGCTAACTGCCAGCTCCCTTATATGCTATACTACCACGACATAAGTATTAAAGCACAAATTCATAGTGATGTTGTATCATGATTTATAATTAGAAGTAACACTGGGAATACTTTTTACAACATAAATGATAAATTTAGAATCATGATAATAATAACAGAATCTGTATTAATATTTTATTGTTTTGTTTTAAAATCTATATAGACCACATTTATTATCTGATTATCAAACAATTAAGACTTTCCCACTACAAAATAACTGGATATAAAAACACTTTCTTTGACCTTTCAATTTAACAGTAATAGATAACCATTCTTGAAATAACCAAGCTGAAAAACTTTTTTCTAAATGTCCACTGCTGACAAAGTAGCACTTTCCAGGAGATATTTTAAAGAATAAACATACTGTCATCATATATTTTCTTCTCTGCTGTACTGCAACCATTGAAAAAGGGCCCTGTAGGACTTCCCAGCACTGAATTTTAAACAGCACAGTTGCCGTTTTATCATCCAGCAAAGAGTGTTTATTTGTAAACAAACAACCAAGCATTTTTCTTCCTGTTACGCACACTTCAAAACATAAAATTGCTCTGCGGATCTGCAAGGTCAGACTCCCAGAATGTCTTGCAAATTGTCCCTCCCACAATGGAGCAGCTTCTAACACAGCCGACAGCGATAACATTTTTTTTTTGGGAGGTTTGATATGGTAACAGCAGCAATTCTACCTGCACACTGCTGTCACTTTTGGATGTTGGGAGGCAGGCAAGAACAGAGCAAACAAAGTCTAGTTGCAAGATAATCTGCATGCATAAAATTGGTATGACAACATCATATTGTATTTTAATTTTATTACTTACCTGTGATTTTACTAATTGACTGTGATATGGTAAAACAAAAACATATTCACAATTTCTCAAGGGAAGAGAGCAACCTAAGGCCAGGGGGTTTGTATTGTGTCTCTTAAACTACTTTAACATCCATGAACACCTCTATATTGTATAAGCAGTTTACAAATTGAACTCATTTAACACAACTGAGTCCAGCACAGAACATGGGGGGAATATTCAAAATCCCCCCTCTCTCTCTCTCTCTCTCGCACACACACACACACACACACACACACACATACACACACAGGTTTCTAATTATAACTCTGTGGAGACTCTCCATTAATTTCTATGGGGAAACTCTAATCCCAACAAAATAAACGAAATATGAGGATTTTGGCATTTTTCATTTTTTGATTACATTCACAGATCTTTGTGGGGACCTGAAAAATGGTCCCCACAACTTACCCACAAAATACCTGGTGTTTATCACATTGTGAGGAATATTTGGTCCCCACAATGTGATATAAACATAATCCACAGGAACACAAACACAGACACACACACATACACTTTGATATAAGGAAGATAATCAGGTATAAGTGCACCAAGCTTTGTAAAAGAAAAAAAAAAGAAAACAACAAAGGTGACTTTTAAAGACATTTAAATTCACATATATTACAATGCTAATTAGAATAAGAATATCTGTTAATAACATTAGCAGGTTGAAATGCTTTTTTTATCCTCAGTGCCAAGGGCCCTCTGAAGTTGTGTCTGCCATCGCCATAGGAACAGTACCTGCTCGGCACCAAGCGCCCTATGAAGGTGTGTCTGCCATCGCCATAGGAACAGTACCTGCTCAGCGCCAAGAGCCCTCTGAAGGTGTGTCTGTAATTGCCATAGGAATAGTACCTGCCCAGCACCAAGCGCCCTCTGAAGGTGTGTCTGTCATCGCCATATGAACAGTACCTGCGCAGCACCAAGCGCCCTCTGAAGTTGTGTCTGTCATCGCCATATGAACAGTACCTGCTCAGCACCAAGCGCCCTCTGAAGGTGTATCTATCATCACCATAGGAACAGTAGCTGCTCAGCGCCAAGCGCCCTCTGAAGGTGTGTCTGTCATCGCCATAGGAACAGTACCTGCTCAGTGCCAAGGACCCTCTGAAGGTGTGTCTGTCATCACCATAGGAACAGTAGCTGCTCAGTGCCAAGAGCCCTCTGAAGGTGTGTCTGTCATCGCCATAGGAACAGTACCTGCTCAGTGCCAAGGACCCTCTGAAGGTGTGTCTGTCATCACCATAGGAACAGTA
>JAODJW010000026.1:5896224-5911096 GCA_026777045.1 Hyperopisus bebe
CACACACACACACACACACACACACACACACACACACACACACACACATATATTTTAATTATTAATTAATTGTTAATTACAGCTAGCATCCATAGTGCAACCTGGTTAACTATGAACAGAGGAGCACTGTCACCACTATGATTGCAAAACACTTGGCTTTAGCCTTCAATGTTGCTTTATTGCTAGTCACTTCCTGAAAACAGTGAAATATTATTTTCATACTCCCTGCCACCATTCTGCTAATTATGTAGCACATAACCCAAATTAACATGATATCTCCAGACAGATTCTTCCTATGTGACTCTTCCTGTGCTACCCAGGCTAAAGTTTTGGGACTAAATCACAAAGTCATTCACATTAAGTCATTGCTGTACTTAAATGAATACTTTGAGCAATGAACTAATGCCTAGTTAGAACTGAACATTACAACTTCATACATATGAGATCTTAATTTCAGCATTAAATATCAAGTATGCTGTACAAAGCGTGTTAAATGCCAGATAAAATACAGGGCAAGGGAGTGCTGAGTGCAAGTAAAATTATAATTATAACTAAGCAAAACAACAACAAACAAACTTTTTAAAAAACTTCCAGACAGTTTCTCTACACAAATATACAAACAAACAGATACACCAAAGAAGAAAACCATAACATAACTGGTCCTTTACAGCATCTTGACTTTGAGAGTTTCTATAATCTTTCCTTCATTTAATTTTCATTTAATTACAATCCCTTCTCTCCGATCTTTCTTGGCTATTCCTTAACAATATGTTGTTTACAGATCCACTCATTCTCAGTCTCATGCACCCTACTATTGCCCTGAATAATGCAAAAGAAAGGAGATCAAATATGTCAATGTACAGATGTATGTTATAGCACTTGGCAAAGAATAAAAACGGGCTAAAGTGAATGCAGAATTTTAAGGTGCCTGGACATGGACTGCACATGCAGTTATTTAAACTGTAAAGTCATCTGCTTTACCATTACAATTTAGGTTTCAATCAGGATCTGTAATTGAAAGTTAATGTTTGCTTGTAACAGTGAGCACACCAAACAATTTAATTGCTGTGATGTCTTTGGATGAGTGTGGATGTTCAGTATGTTCATGCAGAATACAAGTTGAAAAATTCAGTGTGAAACATTTGACACTTTACTTGTGTTAGGTACTTAGGGAAGGTTTGCCTCTGATTCTCAATGACACCTTAAATGACCTTCAATTTGCAAGTGCCTGTTATTAAATAATGCTCAAAGATGCCACTTTTTAATAAAACCCACAACCTTAATGACATATTTTGCATTGGTAATTATGCAGTGCTTTATTCAGGATTCTACCCAATTTATATTTATTTTTTTAGAGCAACACTATTTTTTAGTGCAACACTAATAGTAGCACTATAAATTACAGCAGCAGAGTTAATGCATATTCCAGCAGAAGAGCAAAAACCATGTTTCAAAACAGACATGCTAGTTATTTTTTTCCTTTTCAATGTAATGATGTTTCTTTCCAGTGAGTAGTTCTCAAATTTTATATATATATATATATATATATATTGGTTCTTATTCACAATATTTTTGCTGTACACAGTGTAACTTTCATTGAAAAGTCAAGTATTCATAAAACTATTCTCCAACAGGCATCATTTATTCTGCATACATTTAAATAGATTTCTCTGCTTATTCTCTTTGTCACTTAGTACAGAAAATTTAATCAGTGCACTACTGGTTATTTGACATGGCTTGATTAAATCTCTTTGCCGTCTAGTTTGATTTTATGTTAAATACCTATGTCTAACATAAACATCAGTAAATTGTGCATCAGAATTAAAAGGGTGTTTGATTGTCCTGCTTGGAAAGGTTTAGAGGTGTTTGTTTGGGTGGCATTAACTGTAACGAAGTTTCAGGCTCCTCCTACATCCATAGCATTAAATGGTACCCTGATCTGACATATTTTTAAGATTATAAAGTAAGTAGCAGAAAAACTTTGTTCTTAGGCAATACTATTGTATATGCACATGCAAGACATACAGATATCATTTCCCTATCATTAGTTGGGTAAACTGTAAGTATTTGAATATAAATTCATGTTTGATATAGTTTATTGTCATATAGTGACATCATCATTGTATGATTAAGTATATGAGGGTATATTTGCTGACAGAATTATTTAGAGAACATGCTGATATTCTTTACCTTGAAGTACTGAAGCTGCTTGTCGTCTTGCAGCTCCTGCCGGAGACAGGAGTTGAAGATGAGAAGCTCGGTGTCGCACAGCCAGCCCTTCAGCTCTTTGATGCGGGTCTCCAGCTGCCTCAGCATGCCGGTTGTCTCTGGGGAGAGCAGGGCCGGCGAGAGCTGCGCAGGGCTCCCAGAGCTGCAGGGCTTCACGAGCTCTGCCAGGGTCGCCTAATAAAAAACAAACAAGAAAAGGATCATCCGCATAGACTGACCGACGAACAAAATCAGTGTCATAAATACAGAACCACCAATACTACAGTACATATAACAAACGTTTTTAATTGATCAAGGTCCCCTACGAATGGCAAGCAGGACAAAAGGTTAGAAAATGGTTTGATGGATGTTTGATTGAATTTCTCTTGAATCTTACCAACTTACAAAAATGACCATTATCCTTATTTTAATGGTTCTGTCTTCTATATGTTCTATGTTGTGTTCACCTCTGTTATCTCACTTCAGTGCAGCTGGCTTTTTATACATCCTTCTAGAAGTGGTTTGGCAAATTGGATCAGCAGGGAATCCCTAGGCTAAGGCTTGGGAAAAAATAACCAATGCTTTGCAGTTGTCATGTAGGGCCACACTGTGATAAATTATCCTTTGTTTCTTTGCTTGTTTGTTTGCACACTTCAAACACTACAGCCAAGCGCAGGGACTGAAGCTGATGGAGGTGTGTTGAACATACTGTAGAAGCAAAGGCCAATGAAGTGATAGGCATTGCATGAGAGATACCCTGTGGATATTATGCTATATACAAGCATTCTGGAGAAAGATAAAAGAGTTCTGACAAGCCAGCTGAGAATAGTATGTGCTAAGTAGGTTATATTAAGTTTTGGATTACCAGATTGTATAATGCTTTGGTAAATTAAAGTATGGCTGTAAAGTATGGAGTATGGCTGAAAATAAAAGCAGAACAATCATTTACCATTTACCCTTTTAATTAATTGCTCAATTCCGTGGTACAATAGAAATATATCCATCCATTAATAATATTAATAATCTGAATGCCAGAGTGCCTATAATTTTTTTTTCTTCCTTTAGTTATCAACCGGAAAATCTAGCAGCTTGTCAGTTTTAGTAAGCAAAATTGTTATTGCTAACCTAAGATGTAGATGATGCGGTGCAACCTTGGATTAAATACTTCAGGATAATTTGGATTTTTCTATTGTCTGTAAATGATTCAGTAGATTATACATGCCAAAAATGTATTATCAAGCCAATTTAACAACATACATATCAATAAGTTGCTGGCTACCTCCCTCCCTCCCTCTAGGGGCACTGGAAAATGAGGGGAGTGCAGTGGAAGAGGAGTGCAGTGGTTAGCATGTAGTCCTGTATGAGACAAACCCATTTTAACATATTCATCAGTTATGTTTAGTTGGGCAACTGCTCCGTAAAAACTGTCTTATTTTAAATGATGAAATCTTTATTATGCTAAAATTATTTTAAAATCTTTCTTACATTGCATCTTTTCACTATGTAACTATTTTGTCCATTGCAATGTTACAATATACATCGCACCCCCTCACCTCCAGGTCTCCCCCAACACCAAACTACTTCTGACACCACTGCATCTTCTAACCAGTTATCCTGGTCAGTGCTATACAGCTGCTTGTAACCTATCCCAGGCAACGCAGGGCACAAGGCTGTGGTACAGCCTGGATGAGGTGCCAGCCCATCGCAGGACACATTCACACAGACAAGGTCACATACTATTGGCAATTTGGTGCCCCAGTTAGCCTGACTGCATGTCGTGGACTGTGTGATAAAACCCAAGTACCTGGAGAGAACCCACGTGTGACAGAGTGCATCCACACATAGTGGAGCTCGTAATCTGTGTATATTACATTCTAATGATCATTGTGATGTCATGAGCCACCAACCTGTGATACGAGGCACAGCAGAAAAATGAAAAAATGATTATTCTGTTGACTTAGTGCATCAAAAGTCAATAACTTATATAATCAGTTCATAAATTAACTGAATATACAAATGTTGTATCCAGATACTGTTCCATAATGTTTAACATTTTAAACAGCAATTATTTCAAGCTAAAATTGTATTTATAGTTTTTTGTGGATATGTGTGATGCATCCTTACTTTTTATTTATTTAAAAGATATTGTAGTTAAGTTATGATTGCTTTTTCGCTTTGTTTAAGTTTATACCAGCTTGGCAAAGTTTTTTAAAGTTTATGTGTATTGATTTCTTGTGTTCTGCAGGGAACAAGATTTCAGGGACCTGAAACACTATGCTGTCATGCCTACACTTACTGTCCCCCAGGGTTAATTTACAATTTTTGGAGAATATAAGGCTGGATTTGGGAGGTTACACTGCGACGACTTTACACAGAAATATGATAAAAATTTGAGAAAATGACTAACAATGACATCTAAATGAAAGAATAATAAAAGTAAGCACTGATGAAAATAATGAAATTTTTTAAATCTTTATCGTACAATAAAAAAAAAACACATAAAGGATAATTATCCAAGTGATTACCCTCATATATAGATTGAAACATTGCCATGACATAAAAATGCATTGCTGAATTTTATTTTTATGGAATGAAAACAAACGTTAAATGTACTTCCCAGTGATTTTACAGAGGGGTGTGGTGCCCCATTTTCATCTGCTTTTAAGAAAGACATGCTCCATGCTGAGACCTGGATGTGTGTTATTTGGGCACCAGCGGGCTCCCACCTGCTTGGGAAACAAGCTTTCTGACATAGAAAGTTGGTGAGGCGCTACATTCAGACAAGCCATCCAGCAGTAAAACACACCATTATCCAATTAAAACACACGCTGCTTGGTATAATTGTCATTCTTTTGTATACTGTTTCTGTGAGTAGCTGTAATGGAAACATATGTGATTATGAGCAGCAATGAAGTGGCTATTTCCAAGTACAGCATCAATTAACCATTTAGTAATTTCTGTTTCCCCTTTGCATTTTTAAAAATTACTTATTTTTATTAACATGATGGTGCTGCTTTGAAATTAAAGCTATGTTTACTGGACAAGAGAGGAGATGAATCAATCTACAGTGTTTTAGGCACCCAATGACAAAACACAAACATTAGCACAAAGAATATAAAATCATCAGACGCACGAGATGTACCTTTTAAACAAAATAATGATAAAATTAATGATTAAATAAATTTTTCACACTCCACGTTACATGACATTTAAAATAATGTTTATGGTATGTGTAAAAAAATCTCAGCATTTTTTCCCCTGCTGTTTATTTATTGGAATATGAAACAGTACATGTAAAATGACTTGTACCAGAGAATGAACATTTCTGTGCTCATTTGACTAAACGGTTTTCTTTGAAGTCGATAATTTCCCCCTGAAAAGCCTGATAAGTGTCCCTTTGTTACTTTACAAAGTGTTTAACTCTCAGCAAAGGACACTGTCTGCATTCTCCACCCCACTGCCGCCACCCCAGCCCCCTCCCAATCCAGACCCCTTTCTCGCTTCTCCTCATTTGAATATTGATAATTTGAAAGCTCTCAATGGATTCCAGATTTAGCTATTGTTTTTGTGCTGTGACAAATGCGGCAGCAGGAGGTGAAATCAATGCCCTTGGAGGGTCGGGTTACAAAAAAGGAATTTATTGCCACTTTATTTTGTTCAGGAACAGTTTGCAATCATAAATTCTTCATAAGCAGAATACTTCAGAGAATGGTCTGTCTTCATAAATATACGACAGAGGACATCAATTTCATTTAATTCACAATTTGTGTCAGCACAGCAGATGCCAATGCCTGACTTGATAGGCTTGTTTAATATGCAATTGAGATGCCGTAATGTGCAGCACTGGGAGCAGAAATTCACAGATTAAACTCTCCGCACCACTGGTGCCTCATTCTGACGGCGCTCTTCAGCGTGCCGCTCACCTACGATGAAAGAAGCATCCACAGCAAACACAACTTTGTTTTTAACATGTGCGTTCCGTTCAAATGTCAGCATTTCTGTAATGTAACAAAATGTTAATTAACACTGATTACTGTGCTGGAAACACAGTAATCTCGAGTTCTTCGGTGCTTAGTTTTAAATTAAAACTCTAGCTTTGGAGAATAATGCGTATGCTAATTTTGTTTAATTCTGCCCTCCTGCCCTCGATTCTTTGACTCACAAACGATCAGAGCAACAAAAAGCAATGGTTCTGTACTGACTGCTATACGCCTCCACAGATCCGACTGAAATATGCAAAGCAGACAGCACCCTCTCCTCTTCATGTATGAGACATGTCGCAGGCCCCTTCTATTGGTGCAGGGCAGCACTCCACACAGGTCAATAGCAGACTCAATTCGTACTTTCTGTTTTTTGCCTTCTTTGGAAATCATTTTGGCTTTTATATAACAGTCCTGTTTTTCTGTTGTACCTCAACATTGTCATCTTTGATGCCCATCCCTAGCTGAATTTCCCAAGTAAATCAACAGCTAAACAAAGCAGAACTTTGTAGGGTTTAGAAGGGAGCCTCTAGCTGCCAGTGGTGAGGATGGGCATAATGATTCCCCCCCAAGACCTTATGGGTTCAGAAGCTTCCTGAAACCACCCCCCAAAAATATCCAAAGTATCTTTTATGAGTGATATTCATGGCCCAAGTATAAACCGTAAAACTTTTTAGTTCAATGGTTGAAGTTAATATAAAGAGGATCATTAATACCATATTTTGCCTCAGTGATTCATTCTAATGGTCTAACAGCTGGCCCTCTCTGTAGCTAAGAAATTCTCCATATGATGACATTGCATTTGAGGTTCAATACGTGTAAATTGGTCAGGTAGCGGTTTGCCTATGCAAGAAGCAGGGTGCTATTGATGGAGTGGGGTGCATAATTCAAACAGCTATAATTATATTTTTCATGGAACGCAACAGATGGCTTATGAAGAAACCCAAAATCCAAAGATAGTAAATGTCATGGTGGGTGTTTACTGACATTGTGCTAGTCACTAGATGTTAATCTTCAGACAAACTCATAAGAAACTCATTTAGGAGGCCAACATCAGTTGTTTTTAGTAATAAATAAAAATTTCCAAGGGGAATATCATCCTCAGAAGACAGTATAAAGATTCTGTCTTTCTAGCACCTACTAGAAGGTTCTTGTGAACGGGCATTGTGAGAATCAGCTATGGAGAACTGTACTACGGGACCCCCAGTGGATGCCTGAAACCATGCATAGTACATACATATTAAAGTTAAAGCTAAACTTGATATATTATGTTTGTTCCTATACATGCATACCAATAATAAAGTTTAATTCAGAAATTAGGAATAATAGGAGATAATCAACAATAACTAGCAATAGAATAAAATAATTATACCCACATACTGTAATGAAAGTTTTGCCCAGGTCTTCATAAGAATTGATTTTTAAATAAAGCTTTGCTTTTCTATTAAAAAGGGGGGAGGGTACTTCAACACAAGCACTGTAATATCAATCAGTTGGTCTGATAACCTACTAAGTAACTAATGGGTGGGTTTCATATACAACCTGGATACGCTGGACGCTGAGTTTACGCTATGGATGCTGGATACGTTAACTAATGGGATGAGTCATGTCCCTGATTTCATTAAACTACTCAGAATGGCGCGCAATTTAAAACCTATGAATTGCTTATTTCTGGAATTTTCCATTTTGAATTTTCAGACCGCAGTTGACGGTGCATAACTGAAATCATGGGTAAGGGGGGACCACTGTACTCCCGAAATAAAATAAGGGCAGTTACCTCCAGTCTGTTCCACTTCTGTGTGAGGGCGCTGACACGTTCATCAAAATCTGCAGGCAGCTGGACTCCGCTCCTTTGCAGGGACTGCACCCGATCCAGCAGCTGGGATTTCCGAGGATACCACACGCCGATTTCCACAATGTTCCCCTGCAGATTCACAGACACAGTGAACATACAGTATTTCACCTCATTTGTGGACAGCATCAAACCTGAGCATGAAACACATCTCTGACCAATGGCAAGGTTGTGGTCAACTAACTAGCTACCAGTTCCTAGAAAAAGGTAAATTTGAAACAGAAAAGGTCTTGGCTAATCTGAACTTCTGAATATATACTAAATGACCGACTGATCTTTACCACTATAATCACCGATCAGTTTTCGTTCTAAAACAAACAAAATAATGAAGCCTGACACTCTCTCAGTGTCTACAGGGTCCATCAGCAGTTACCCTGACAGTTCTGGTCACCCACCAATACATTTTGAACATTCTCTCATCCTACTTCAGTGATCTCTCCTTTTTCTCTTCTTCCAGTGAATAACAATGCACACATCACAATAGGCAACAAGAACAGGACTGTCATTTAAAGTAACCACTGTAAGGGAAAGGCTTGGAGGAAATTCTCTTTTGAAGTCTTTCTGTCTGAACTCTCACTTTTCAAGTGAAGAGTCACAAAAAGGTCAGATACGTTTTCTGACATTAACATTTGGGTATAACACTATATATTTAGGCAAAGGTGTATGTATTTAACTTAATGAATATTGTGGTGCATACACTTCAACCTAAACTGTTTTGGCTAAAGCTTTAGAAAGAATGGCATACAAACAAGACATTCATTTGCATGAATGATAATAAGATGGCGGCTCCCAGACAGGGATCTGTTCCTACAAACAAACCTTTCCACTGAGCACACTGTATATTATGAAATTGACGCTATTCAATCTCACATCCCTTTTGCTTAATTCCCCCACCTTTTCATTTTCTGCATCAATAGCTAGTTGATTCTAGTTTTTGGTTGTCATTTGTCATTACAGCTATGGCATATTTAAATATTTAAATTATTTCCTTCTTTTTGCTGTCAAGTCTGAGAATCATTTTTCATTGTCACTTTTTTGACTGAGATTGTATCACAGATTCTTTTCAGCCATCAATCCCTTTCATTTTTTAATGCTACAGAAAAATTAAACTTGTTACCATTGAAAAACAAGGGAATCATACAATTTATTTGTTGACGGCAAATATTGATTCTACATGTTTCTTTTGTTTAAAAAATAGCAAAATATTGATCACAAGTCAAGACACCTGAGGAAAACAAATAAGCAGTTCTAGTTAAAATTTATGAGATCAAAACTTTTTCAAAATAAATTCTCTACAAAAGATCTAGGTTCCTTTAGCAAGGTGTTACAAGGTTAGCAAGGACATTAACAAATTTATAAACACAAGAAAACATGTGCATAGTGGGCATGCAGACATTCATAAATATGACTAAATCCACTTTCACTCATTTTAGTTAATGGGTAAACATTTGATCACAAAAGCATTTGGATCTTTCCTTGTTCCAATTATAAGAATAATTGTTTTGGTAAAAGCCCTTCATCATTACAGGTGTAAAACCTTTGAGTAAAGATTATTGAGTACAGCAGCCGTTACAAATTTGTATTGTCCTGAAAAATCTTTTAAAAGCACAGATAACAAAATGAGAACTGTTTGTCCCAGCAATTATGTTAATTCTAAATTGCCGTTCATAATCGAATCATATGAAATTGAAAATAAAGTTATTTTATTAAGATTTCATTATTTGAAAAAACAAAGTCAGATGACAATCTATTTTTATTAAAAATGCTAAAAATGTCAGCAAAACTCCAGTCATACATGAAAATATTCAATCCATTTTTGCAGATCTGTTTAATTAATTAATCTGGAGTGTGTTCAGAGTCTGTAATGTGTTGAGTGAACAGAATTAAAATTCCATGAACTGAGAAAGATCCTTATTTCACTGCTCTCAAATAGTACTGACATTAACATATCACAGGCATAAATTTCCCACCATGTTTCATCAGGGTTCAAGAAAATGCACATCAACATGTGAAAAACTTACACATCACAACAGGCAATTATTGCACTGCACAACAGAAAATTGTGTCATATGCTTTTGGTACAATGTGCAAAAGACAACACTGTGCAAGACAATAAGCTACATCAAAACCACGATGTTCTTAATAGATATAACAAAAAAAATGAACAGAAAGCAGATGACAATATCATAATACTGGTTAAATGTTGAAGGAATTGTCATTTTCCGTAAACTCTACATGAAACAAAAGTTAGCATGTCTGAAACCAGCATCTGCATTTGAGCATCTACAGAAACCATGTGGTCACAGTTGCCCTCTGGAAAAAGGTACCTCCTAAAAGCCAGTTAACATCTAAGGTATTGCTGACAGAATGGTGTGCTTGGGGGGGGTCACTAAATATTCATAAGCTCATGATTATCATGTGGAACAAAAGACAGGGTTTGTCGTGACATTCTGGCCACATAAACTGGCTTTTCACGTTCCCTTGCCTGACATTAAAGTGATCCCAAAGTAAAATGGCATAAATCTTCCATGGGACTATCCGATATAAAGGCTCCCAGTGAGTGAAATGAGTTTAGACAGCCTGCTATGAATTTTCGACGGAGAATAGCATCCGAGTGATAACAAGATTAACGGTGGTATTAAAATTGCTGGGGACTCACAAGGCCCCTGCCAGTGCCTCGGGCTGAGCTGCCATTTTGTCCCAGTGACCCTTGCTCTCATTCAGCCGCGGGGTTCTCTGGAGGACTGGGCCGTAACTACAGAGTGACTGAAAGTGCTCTAACTGGGGACATAATAAAAGGCACAGACCAGACAAGGCAGACACCCCTGGGCTGAGGCATACAGTAGGTTCTGCAGATACAGGATGCTGTGTGAAACAACACCTCTACAAGAACAAACAGCTGGGCTTTGTGCATTGAATACTAACTTTGTTTACTCTATTGTACATGTACCTAAGATCTGATGCAAGTATGATATCAGAGATTAGCCTAGCAACTAGAATGTCCACAATTTGAGAGGGATGTCTTGTTAAAAATCAAGGTGGATAGCATATTTTATTGCTAGTTTTCGGATCCAGCTTCAAAGGATAAACAAATCTGCCATTTTAAAAACTGTACCAAATTATCTGATGGGATGTCAGACGAATGTCTCTAAGCAGAACAATTCAAATGAAACTGTTTTTTGAAAAATGGACTGTGTTAATGAAATATGTAATATGGGTTGGTGGGAACAATCCCGTTGTACATAAGTAGAAAGGTGTTTTTTTTGAAGTGCCAACTTCAGAAAAAAAATCCCCAGGGTCAATGTCTTAAAAATTAAAAGTAATTAAAAATATTGGTTTTCCTGTTTAAAGACGGTTTTTGTCACAGCAAAACTTCACCAGTCGCCTAGCCACTTGTATCCAAGCTTAGTTTAGCATAGTTAATTATGCTGTGTTTTGTAAAATAATTTGGCGACATCCTAAGTGTCCACTATTTACCACTGGACACTTTGAAAGGAAAGGAAGAAAGGCGCTGGAGAAAGAAGCAGTCCATTGATGAAAAAGCCCACAGCTGAGGAGGCGCGAGCTTTTGATGCACGTTTAAGCTTGCCCAGAGAAAGCACGGCAAGAAAATGGTAAATGTTTACTTCAAAAAGGCAGCATAAGAAGAAAAAAGTTAAACCCCTGATTTGGACAACAGTCTATGCAAAATGCTTGTGTAAATAAAAGTTTTTTTTTGTTGTTGTTTTTTTTTCCCCAAAAAAAATAATGCCCCAAAAAATTCTGCTCAAACGGGCCTGGAACAAAAGGCCTTGAAACACTATTAATTGTCACCATGGTGACCAGAAGAATAAGCCATTTTCTAACTAGTATAGAAGGCTCACACTGAGCAGTGAGTCAAACGTTTTTTTTTTCTTCTTCTTCTTAAACCTTCCTTCACTGTTTAAGAACAAGGTGCCCAGTCACTCTGGGGTTAGAGAAGAAACTTTCAAGCCTTTCTCGATTTGATCTGCTATGGATTTATATTTATTTTCGATTGAATACTATCAGAGAAGCAATCTTTAAATTGCAAGTTATAAGTAAAAAAAACTGCACAAACAATCCCCTGTTGAGAAGAGTGGAATTTTGAAAATAAGATGACTCAGGAGTAGGATGCTATAGGCCCATGCAATGTGAACTCTGGCCCAAGGAACCAGGGAATTCTCTTCATGACATATCCAGAGAAAGAGAAGCAAACAAGAGGCTGCTTGGTGGAATTTGAGATATTCCTGCCCCCCAACACACACTCTCTCCAAGGAAGATACATTGCACAGATTTGCAAAGTGTTAATGAGAAATTCAAGAGGATCAATAGACAAAGAAGCACACAGTCTACCCACAGATTGGTGAAAAAACAAAAACACAGGAACAGCAGGGCCTTTTACAGAGAATTATTTATATAAAAAAGGCTTGCTGGACCTCTCGGCTCTACACAATAGCTTCCCCTCAGAGTTTTCTGATATAGTCAAAGGACTTTCTTCTATCTACAACAGAATATGTCAATGGAACACAGTCTGACTCATGCAATATTCCTGACCATTTAGACGAATAATTATTGCTTTTGCCCCCTCTATCACTAAGTAACTGAGGTGTGTATGGTTTATGGTTGTTCTTTCATGGTTTCCTCCCCCTGTCGTCTTGCTAGACATCATGGTGACCCCATAGGAAACCCATGGCTAATGCCATTCAGTGGTAAACAAAGGTTCTTTTTATCCAGAGGCCTGGGTTCTAAGCTCAGCTGCCTGCTCCAAGTGTAGAACTATGCTTCAGACAGACTCAAACCCTGCCTTTGCTGCCCCACTCTGGGCCTGGTATTTTTCTTAACCAGACAAACACAGGAAACAATGAAATCAGTCGAAATCCATGTTTTTTTTTTTTTTTTTCGGGTGGGTAGCGGCGCTGCAAGGGTTTGACTTCTGCCTGGATGACAAGAAAAAGTGTCCATAGCTTGCCGTTTTCCAAGCAGCACAGTTAAAAAATCAAAAGTTAATACATTACACATTCTTGTATACTACATATTACAAGAGCTAAATTGCACACAATCGGTGTGTTCTCAAGCTGCCTGCCTTTTCTTCATTGATAATAATTTAAGGCAAATAACTCTGAGAAAGTGATAGAAATTATAACTGCTTGGGTGATTTTCCTGGTAAATTAATAATAGACTCGCCTGGTCAGGATAAATTTGGTGCCTGGGCTTTGATGAGGGAAGGAAAAATTAAAAAGTGCAATGTCATTTAAAATCGGCAGAGCTGGCCAAGTAAATTACATTTGAGAATTTGAATTAGTTTCTTTCTTCTAGCTTATTCCATTTGCATTAACTGAAAATCGTATTACATAGGCCATGCATTGTTAATTGGACATATATTGCATTATCTGTGATATAAATCAAACGACAAATATTGAAATGAATTGCAAATTCACTAATAGAGGATCATGAAACAATCTTTTTTAAGTATCCCCCATTAATAATTTAATTCTAATTATATCACCACTCAGCACTGTTATGGGAGCCGACATCTTATTCCCTTTGCCTTTTTCCTCTTATTCTTGTATTGACGTTGGCCAGCCATGTTTTGACTTATGTGGAGAGTAATAGAGATGAATGAGGAGCCCAATAAGTGAACTAAGCAGAAAGAAACACAGGTTGGTGGACTGATTCTTTTTTTTAATCACATTCCATCTCTGACACCTCTTGTCTCGCTCTAATAGATCCAACACTGCTTACCAATGACAATCAAATCGCACTTTCATAATGAGCAGCACCCGGGAAAAAGTGGCCCCTCTTGTGACTGTAATAGAACAAAAAAGTTTACTCTGAGAAGAGCATGGAGGGGGTGGGGCGAATTAAGTCTTTTTGATAATTCTAAGGTTCTCTCTCACACTGTCTGCCAGCCATTTCTTAACAGCCAATTAAGTGTTCCTATTTAAAGCTCATTAAAAACTGTTTCTTGGAGTGAGAGCTGGCTCGAGTGAAAAGAGTTAAATTCCCAGCAGTCCCGGTGGTGGCGAGGAGAAGGGCTGAATTGAACTGAATGAAAAGAAGCAGTTGGAAAATAGCTGCAATCATTTAATGCAGATGACCTCTGACAGACTCAGCACTCCTCTATCGGGGCAGGAATTTGCATTGGGTGCTGTGTGCGGAGGAACAATGTAACCTAAATGGTAGACAATCTTTATTCTAATGAAGTGGGTGTCAAGGTCAATGTAAAACTGATGATAAATGGCGCGCCACTAGGCACCGGGACTCGCACAGGCATTATGGCACTTTCACGTTAATTGTGGGCTGAAATTCACAGACTGAATTTCCTGCAAAAAAAAAGACAAGGGTGTGAGGCCTAGGGGTGGTATCTCAAACGAAACTGGGTTCCACTGGGTTTGGCGGGGGTACTTGTATGGATTTGTTTTGAGGGATTCTTATGATACTTGGGTGTCTCTGTCTCCATGTGACAGATTTCTATGTATGATCATACTATTATATTTAGATGCAGTTTTCATTTGTACAGAAGGTATGATCATACAGTGGAAGCACATAGGAGGACAGTTCACATGCTGACTTGCTCTGTATTTAGAGTAAAAACTGCAGTAATCAGGAAGTGCTGACAGACTGATATTCCCGACTGTTGCTGCTTTTTCATTTTTACTGCATTGTGAAGGCCAGCCCAACTGTTGCTGTGGCTTTTCTGAGACGGCAAGTAAGACACGGCTTCCCTGAGGAGCTCCACAGCACTGGAGCGAGAGAACTCCACTCAGGGGCCCACATTTATGCTCTCTTTCTCTCTCTCCCCCCCCCCCCCCCCCTTTCCCTTTTCCTTTCC
>JAODJW010000026.1:5911196-5934308 GCA_026777045.1 Hyperopisus bebe
CCCTGGGGCGAGAGAACTCCACTCAGGGGCCCACATTTTTGCTCTCTTTCTCTCTCTCCCCCCCCCCCCCACTTTGCCTTTTTCCTTTCCCACTCCATAAGACACCATGTTTAAATATAGCTCATACATAAGCTGCAGTGATGGGAGAAAGGAAATATTACTAAATTACTATTAGTCTCTTCTTTTTTCTTTCTTTGTCTTGTTCTGTTTCAATTATACGTACAAAAAGGAAGAAACGTAGTCTCTTAACTGCCTTTTCCTGGAAATAAAAATGTAACAAATACATAAAAGTCATTTCCAGAGCTTCTGTCATAATAATGGGGTATAAAGATTCCCTGAGTCTGCTTAGGGTTAGGGTTAGGGCTAATCCTGGGTTTTCCTTGTGCAGTAAAGTCAGAAAAGGACCCAATGAGCTGCAGTCAATCTTGGATTGCAAATTAACATAAGAGCTTTGATCTGCTTGCAGTTTTATGAAATTCCAGTTTTCTTGAAATTTAGTTTGTCATTAATTAAGAGTTTTGTGGCATAATCTCAACATCTGCAAGGTGGCGGAGGGAGCTCACTGTAAGGCAATGTTTGTCATAGCTGACAGATTTAGCATGAAAACTTCAGGGTGTTTTCTGAGTAAAAAGCAATAACAACATGACGAGCTTTTCCTTCAGCCTGTAGACTGGCTCCGTGGCTCTGTGAGTAATTATAGGGAGATAGGTGCTTGGAAGAGCCTGCAGCCAGAGATTAACACGCCCTAGTGCAAATCAGATAATTCCATGTTTCTTGCCTCATTTTCTTCCTGCAATTTTTCCAAGAGTGTATTCCACATATTCCATTTTGGATAATTGTCTGGGAAACAACGAACGAACAACTCACAAATAATTCTCAGCACAACTACTTATGTCCAGGAGCAAGTCACATATCATAGGACACGGATGGCAGGTGATGGAGGAGGTAAGAAGGGTGGCTGTAATTATAACTAACTTTGATCTGACCTTGGGACAAAAAATACAAAACAACAGCCCTGCATCCCTCATATAAAGCACTTTAGTACTCTGTAAGAGTGTGTGACGTGAAATAGCCTAATGTGAAGCAGAGACCAAAACATAAAGCAGGGTCTTAGAGTGGACAACTTAGGATTGTTTTTTGAGGTTGGTACTGTTACATAGTAGAATTTCCATTTATTTACCTGGACATTTTGAGTACTTCTGCTCCACTATTTACAAACATCCTGAATTAAATTACGGCATCACTTTGTGACTAAAATTAGACTTGAGAGTAGAAAGGTTCATATGAATAAGAATGCTGCAAACATACAGACAACTCACGTCAGTGGCACTATTCTGCTTGTTCCTGGTTAGAGTCCTCAATCAGCTTCTGTAGCATCCAGGCAGGTCTCCCCCCATTATGCTGCCCATTTTAAGAATGAACTCCCCCGAATTCCCACCAAGTTGTTGTACAGCTCCTCTATTGCCTGGCTACTGGGAAATGCTCTTTTTTCCTGAGTGATTGCCTGGGATATAAGCCACTCATGTGTTTCACAAGGATGAGGAGTAGGCATGTTCTCTGTGCCTTTCTATCCCACTGAGTGCATGTCAGGAACCCCCCATTGACAGGATTCGTCCCACTACATGAACATACAGCTCACAGCCATGTACAACTCCAAAACTGCCACGCTCACTAATATAAACCCAGGCTTGTTTTAGTATTAAGGCTTTAAAAATCAGTTACCGATTTTAAAAAGTCTTTTAGATATTTAATGTGCTGATATCATACCAACAGGGTCTTTAAACGACGCAGGGCAATTAACATATATTGGTGACATTATCATTATTAATTTAACTTACTCAGTGATACTACTGGACCTGCACTACAAATTAATATTATATATTATATATATTATATCATGTTAGAGTTCAGCTCCACCAGCATAAAACAATTAACAGCAATACATAAAATAAAGATTCATTAAGGATAAGTTTTAATATTTGTATTTAAGTCTGAAAATCAACTTCTAGTATTGGAGTTGTGATAGAAGCCAGTAGAATTAGACAGATATACGCATTTTGTCAAATATAAATGCATAATACAAACCAACTTGCCAGCATTTGTGAACACACACCGAAATATTCACACACATACTTGTACCTATGCACGCACACACATGCACAAATGTGCACATAGGCTTGTTAGCGCACACATGCTTGCCTACAGTTACACACACAACATACAAGTATGCATGAGATGCGTACCCCCATACACTGTGCTGGCCTAGATACACATACACACACTGGCACATATAGATCTGGGAACTTCGGAAATATAATACAAATATGCAGAGACCCCCAGCTACTGTACAAATGTGGGCATTTGAATCTCCTGGGCAGAGGCCAGCAGCGAGGGCTCTGGGCATTCTGTATCCTCTGCACATTCCTTCCCAGCCAGTCAGAAGCCTTGCATATGGAGCCAGAGCACCAAGGGCAGATACTGAAGATCTGGGGATTCTCTAAGCCAGTGGATACCCCAGAATCATGCTGTCAGAATCAGAGAAAGACAACGGAATACTGGCACAGCAGGAATGGCTGCAAGCGTGCGGTGGGTTGACCTGTAGGGAAGACGTTGCATCTGCTTAAACGGCAGCCCCATCTCCACTCTTGGTGCAGTGGCAAGGGTTACATTTGGCAATGCTTTGCTCAGTTAGACAGAAAAATAAATTCATCTAATAGAAAACAGCCCTCCTACTTTGGCAATGAGCAGTTTCCCCATTCTTAAGGCAAGTGAGATGTGTTTCACTTTGAAAGGTAAAATTAACAATGTTAATGAAATGTGCCATAAATCAACATTAAACTATCAAAAGAATATGGAAATTTAAAAATGAATAATTATACACACACACACAAACATACACAAATAATACAGTTTATAAACATTTGCCAAACCACAATACTTAGTTTTATATACTTAATTTTTGTATTATTTTTCTATTTCACATTTTCATGATGAAACAATAAAGGATAATAATTTTCTGATTCACTAGATTTATGTCAGTTGTTTTAAAAAGAAAGAAAATTCATTAAACACCCTTGCGCTCTGTTGCAGGTCTGAATGGTGTGTTCTCACGGCAATTCACCTGTCTAAAGCAAAACCATTGTCTCCAATGCCATTCAACGGAGATCTGTATGCATTATATTTTACTATGACTGAACGCTTACTAAAAGCTGCAACACATGCTTTCTTATGTGCATTGAGACCACTTGTTTTTAATAAAATCTTGAAGCCTTATTTGGAATGATCCCAGAATAAGCTGATATTATATATTTAAAATAAAATAGTAAGACTTCAAAACTGTACCAAATTTCACCAAATTTCACTAGCACTTAACACTGTTTTTTTTCTAGTGATACATCTAGATGCAAGCGGTACGGCAAAACCTTAATTTATTTCCCAACTAATTCCCAGTCCTGAGTTTACCCCTCTAGACAGAGACAGGCTTGTAAATGATATGCCTTGCACATGTCAACAACGATATTTGTGTTTTTGAATTATGCATACAGCATAATGGGCCTCCATTGGATTTGCTGACAACAAAATTTCCTTATATTTTAAAATTCTAAATCTCAAGGGTGTACGTGTTTTCCCACCCTCCAGACCAGCCCTGTTGTTTTCACACAGACGTGTTCCTCTGTAGTTTGGCACATCTATTTTTCAGTGGCTTGCAGCACAAACGATCAACAAATAAGGGCTTTCAAGAAAAGCCTGAATAATCCAAAATCACGAAGGAAGATGTTTTTTTTCCAGAAAGGTGTTTCTTTTAAAAGGCTCATTACATTTTCAATACAGCTCGGTTGGTGACAGAGGAGAAACAAATATTTCCTTTGATGGCAGAACAGAGTTAGTGCTCAAATTAATAAAATAAAAATATACATAAAGCATTAAAAAACACAGTTTTCTGTATCTAATTTCTAGGTTATGCATGTGGCAAGTGACTAAATGAAACATGGCAGCTGAGGCTGCACATGCGGAATCTGGAAGGGGGTGAGTTCATTGATCTTAGACACAAGGCTTAGGGAGGGAAGGAAGGAGAATTGAGCCAGTGTGAAGGAGCAGTGAGGAAGCTGGCTTTTCCCCAGAAGTTAGGGAACTCAGGCCAACAGGGCTGGATTATTTGCAATGAAAAAAGCTGACTCTAAACACCTTTGTGAAAAAAACCCACTTGTCTGCTTTATGAAGGTGAGCCCTCTAGTGGTTATACCTTTGCACTACATTATGGCTTTGTTCTTAGTATAACATTGCTTCTTGCTAAATTTATAGAAACATAAAATATAAAGAAAGACCATTTCACTCTGCTCTACATAAGAAAGGCACATTGCAATTTGACTGGTCCTATCTGTAGCTGACTGCTACTATAATATCAGAGGTGTACATGGTTATGCAGTCTCTCTTCCAGTCTCCCAACAGTCAATAAGGAAGGTCTTGTGCAAGGCCCTTGTGAGGCCTTCTCTAGGCCTTCATATTAAAGACATTGGACTGCTCATCTGCACTGCCTCTGGCATTAACAGAAGAAGCCCTTCAAACCTGTGCCTGACTCAAGGGTCCACTTCTCCCCTTCAATCTTCCCCCTCCCATTTGCTTTTATAAAACCCTCCCGTCGATGGCCTTTTTACATGAAATTAGCACAATTGTCCTCACTGTTGTGAGGGCCAGGTCTGCTCTTGAGAAAGGAAAACAGACCATAATACTTAAATTTTCTTGTACAGGTGTTGTTATGGCAACATCTATCTTAACTTCAGTGATCCAGATGCTGTTGCTAATCAATAATGAGAATCTTCACTCTCTCACATCTCTCCATATATTACAAGACATGTCAGGTCTTTACCTGCACTACCTCAAACTCCAGGCTGTCTTGCTCAAGTGAAAGCTGTCATTCCTTTTTGTTACATTTTTTTAAAGCACCAAAGCTTAATTGTTTGGCTCAAACTGTAAGTTTATGCTAAATGCAAATCCTCAGGTGAAAGTTCCTCATTTTAAAGTTGCTGTAAAGATTTGGCCTCTATATGTCCTCTCGATTAATAGAAAGAACAAAATTTGCATTATGTGAATGGAGTATTTTTTAACTGTACTATAGTAACTATACCAAATAATGCATTGTAAGGGGCTCTGCATAGGATTCCCACTAGTCTGTAACGCGTTGATTGGTTTTGGAGTGGAATTAATGAGTGTGAGTATGAAATCAGAAAAGGCCCAGTGCTTCCCACTGTTCCATGTCTACTGGAGGACCATGGGCTATTTGAAATTGGAATTCAGCAGTGGGGGAGTCCAGGATAACCTCTGTAATTAGACAGACTCGAACAGAACAAGCTGCAGGGCCTGAATTGCTTGAGGAGATGTGCAGGCCATTTTCACATAGACCTAAGCCCACTCGTTAAGGAAACGACTCATTAAATACAGTAGTGCAATATTAGTAATCAGTCAGAGGAAGAGCTCATTTGGTGCCTTTCACTTCATACGGGGTTTCTGGGTTTCAGTATAGCCTTTGGCAGAATTCAGCATACTGGAATAGTTATGAGGATTGTAGTTGTCCACTTACTCTAGAAGCAACATGCTTAATTTATGGTTATCATTGAGGAAAAAGCCAAGAAGTGACATAAAAATTCGAGTGTGGTGTAGAATGCCTTTTAATCTCCCTCCATTTAAGTGTCTGAGAGCCCCACAGACAGGTCATATTATGAGAAGTGGGAATGGCTGGTGAAAATTCCCTGTTCGACCTTGTCTGAGGGGGATGGCAGTATGTGTATGATTAGAGGGGGGAGGGGGGGACAATGACCTCTGTAGCTGAGACCTGACGCCAATGATGAACAACATGAAATTTTCACATCATCCAGTGCTTTGGTGCAACACCTGTAGTGTTTTCCTCTTGCCACATCACTCGAGCAGGGAAGAGGTGGGACTTTGTGGAGACCCAGAGAAGAGGTATTGATTGTTTTCAACTTTTTACTCAGAGATACAGTAAGATGTCACAGTCGTGCACAACTGCCAGCTCCTGCCGATTCTGCCATTTTGTCTCTTGATGAATACAAGAGCGACTAGCATCAATATGGCAAGGCCCCATGTGTGCTACAAGGCTACATTGTGTTATTGCTATAATTGTTGGAGGTGCTATGTGACGGCTCACACCAGAAGAGGCGCTGTGCTACAGCATACCTCCCACTTCCTGTTGTGTGTCCCCATTCTGCCCACCCTCCAGCTCTCTTCTCTCTTGGGTGACTAGAATCTCTTATTTCCTCACCCCTTCCTCATCTCTTCCTGTCCCCTTCTCATTGTCTCTTCTGCCAGACTGCTGCCACTCTGTTATCCCCTCTACCAGGAAATATCTACCACTGTTTCTTTGACTCTTCCTTTTTATCTCATCTGTCCTTCATGGCACAGGTTCGTGACACTCTGTGCATAAACCATATAAATGTTATTTCTACCTCACTTCTGGAAGTTAACGTTTCAGTTCTGTAACAGTCACATAAAAACACATCCTTATATATTCAAAATGGAGCAGAAAGTCATTTCAAAGTAGAGTTTGATTCATTCAATTTTTGAATGTTCAATGAGTAAATAAAATGGAAAGTCTTTTCTTGCTTCTCCCCTAACTTGTCACTCTTATTCCTTCCTGCTCCTATTCTGTTCTCCCTGTGTCCCTGCCTAGTTAAGGGGATGGTTGTCACGGTGACTCAAAGATGTGAGAACCATCTTGGCAGTAAGATACCCACTCCTGGTAGGGGCAGCTGGGCTCAGTTTGATGTCTGGTTCCTTTAACTGCATTGTGCTTGCTCTCTCTCTCTCTCTCTCTCTCTTTCTCTCTCTCCTGTGGTATGTTCTGTTTCTCTTGGAACATTCTCACCCTACAAGGACATCTGAACATACACACACACACACACACACACACACACACACACACACACAGGTTTGTAACTGTATCTCTGTGGGGACTCTCCATTCATTCATATGGGGAAAACTCTAATCACAACATGACACCCTTAACCCCTACCCAACCCTAACCTTAACCATAAGTAGCCAAACAAGATACGAGACCTTTAGCATTATTAGTTTTTTGATTGCATTCACCAATCTTTCTGAGGACTTGGAATCTGACCCCCACAATGTCAAAATTTGGTCCCCACAATGTAATATAAACATAATCCCCACACACACATACATACACAGCAGGAGAGGGATCCGGCCACAACACTGAGCTCTTTGTGTTGCTGATGCAGCTTCATCACGACAAGTCAGGGGTGAGAGCATACACAATAACACTGGGAACAAGGGGCTGGAGAATAGAGTCTTACAGAGGGCTACAGGGTAAACTGTATACCTGCAGTTGCAGTACTAAGAAGATGTCACCTGGAAAATTCTGTCAACTTCAGTTACAATGAAAAGTTGACGTTTTGGAGATACATGGTTACCACCGAGAACACATTCAAGATTTCACAGCATATCTTCACCAATGAGACAGCATCAAACCAAGCAATAATACCCCCCCCCCAAAAAAAAGAGGGACACCGCCGTACTTGGACATAGGCCCAGAATGGTACACTGAATGAGGGATTGTGTCAGATGGCAGAACACTGCCAGCTATCCCTCCCAATCACACCACCACTGATATTATCCCCGAACAGCCCCACTGAACCCCAAAACAATAGCAATAAAAACTAATTTTCTGAAGTTCAGTGGAAAAACATATACGCATATTACATATACGCATGCATACACACAGACAAACACACGGTTCCATGTCCTTTGAGGCTGTTATACATGTGTACATATTATTTCAATAAACTGTCAGTTCAGTGCTTGCCAAGTGGCACAAATTGTTGCAAGCTGTCCCGGAAGAGTTTTATTAATTGTAAGTTTGAAAAAAAAAACCTTTTGTTTACTTTTGGAAGTGAAACTGGGGTTGCCCAGGCAACATGCTGAAGCCAAGCATTCTACAAATACAGTGTGGCTTTTGTTTGCTGTCCTGCTATTCATAAACTTTGAGGTGGCAAACTTTAGATGGGGGGACGGGGGGGCAGGGTCTTCTGAAGCGTTTGATTTACTTTGAATAAAATACATCCAGTTATCAAAAATAATTTTATGTATCTCAAAAGAAGAGAATGTAAGTTAAGACAGAACTGCAGTTTTTAAACACACATGCACAGTCAAGCAGAAAATTGCGTAAGTGCTGTTTCCTCTAGCTATTTTCTGTTCTCTCATGAACGGTTTGCTTGTCATGAACCCAGAGGGAATGACAAAAAAGGAAAGCACAGATGTAGAATAATTGGATTGGTTGCAGTGATTATTTGATAAGCATTACACTCTTCAATCTGATATGTCCCTCTGAATGGATGATGATCTGGGTCACATGAACATGGCCATCAGCACACAGATTCCCATCAAAATGATAACTGCAGTAATTTCCCCACAGTATATCAGGAAGTGCAGGTTAATGAATATCCTTAAAATCAGGTGTCTTAAAGGGACACCTGAGCATAAACATTTTCACAAACACTCTTCAGTCTTTCACTTGCAAGCGAGACATATCATTTTTTATCGCAGTTTGCTGTTCTTTCATACATGCACAAAAACATACACACATGCCTCACATAGGGTGTCACAGTCATGTGGACTGATATTACACACTCATAAAAAAACAGCACATATTCTGTTTTGCCACTTCCATGCACGGATGTATACAGATATCCAAAATGCACAACCGCAAACACAGCAACACACTGATACCAGTCTACTTTGAAATGCACTGAAGTGAAGAAAATTATATGATAGAACTTTCTCACTAGCTATAATCACATTATAGACATGAATGTATCCTTATATGAAGCAGACAATATCCTGTTATAAATGCATCAGTGCTAATTTTGTTGGTAAAAACTATAAAAATATATTTTTTTCTGTGACAAAAATGGAACATAAACTAAATAAAAAGGCACATTTCATGATAAAAACTAAGACAATGCTTTTAAAATCATTGCTGATGAAAAATAAACCAAACAAAACTGTTACAAACAGACTACTGGACAATGAGCAATGTGAAGCTCTTTTCAGATCTTTGTATGCACACTGCATAACACTAGTTTGGGTACCATCAGGAAATCATCACATCAGGCAGAATCCTTCTCCACTCCGCTCTGTTACATGATTCTCATTCTGTCATGTGTGTCTCACCTCATTCCTGCCCTTGTGTGATTCACTCCAACGGCCTCTAGTTTTGCTCCCTTGTCAGTCCTTGTATAAAAGTGCTCCCCAGTCCTGGTCCTTAAAGATTATATTCAAACCTAATGGTATGCTATAATGAGCTTTACAGATGTTTCCTTCAGGAATCTAGGGTGACTAGATTAATAGGGTAATAGAGTAATGTGTAGACTATAGCTAAACCTGTTAGTTTCATTTGACAGCATGTACTGTAGATTTAGTTGACTAAATGCATTATGAAGGTATCTACACAAAAAGAGCTTCATAGAATGTGTTACCAAGTATACACATATTTAATTTATATAATTATTATTAAAAACCCACTACATGTACAGTGTACAATCTGTTTGCATTACCCTGTAAAACAGTTTGATTGAATTTTGTACATTTAATACAGACCAACAGCACCCGCACATGTGTGTATCTGCATGCTGAGTGATGGGAACTTGGCCGGGGCACCTTGCATTCGCTAGGCCTCTTGCTGCAGTTGAGAACCCCGCAGAGATAAATCTACACATTAAACACCACCTGCTCCTGGTACATAAAACAGGCCTGCATCACGACCTCCCCGCATGAAGCAGGCAGGCGAGCAGCAAGACAGACGAATGCTCTAACCTCAATTTTTACATTCAGATGCTGCTCCTTTCTCAGTGTGCTTTTCATAAAAACACAGAACTGCCTCTAGTTAAACTAGCTCTCTACAGCATTGTGAATATGTTGTACAAGTAACTCTGTATGTTAAAACACCAAAACAATAGTAGTGGAAACCAAAACAATATGTAACAATAATAATGGAGGCATTTCTAACTGGTCTGATGCACCATAATTGCAGACAGACCTCTTGAACACTGTTCCTTATCGCAAGCTTGGTGCAAGCTTGATGAAATCAACTTTGACCTTTGTTAAATCACAGATTGAAAATAAAACTAGTTTTAGCACAAAGTGTCACACTTCTTGTTCCAAAAGAAGAGAATGAACAACATTTTGCTTTTTTAATCAACACTTGCATGCTTCTACATCATCTATCTACAATCTACATATATTTGCTTAGTGAGCAGCATCATTCAGAATTAGGCACAACACACATTGTTCAGGAACCTACATAATTTTCTCCATTTATGCAGTTTTTTTTCTTCAGTTATTGACATAATACTAAAACTTCTGAAGTTCAGCCTCCCTTGCTTCAATCATTACTTCACATTCAGTAAATTTACAGGCTAAATAACTGACATAATGAAAAATACAGTAAAGGCAAAGGAATCTGCGGCTGTAAGGCAGGTTGTTTTTTACTAGTCCCACAAATCTCACGGTGCATGTAAATAATGCCCTTTTGAAGAAAATTTTAAAGAGACTTTTCTGATGCATCTGAACAAGGATTCGCAAGAGATTCCATTAATTAAGATCAAATCTTTTAATGCATGATTTATGAACAACAGTCGATGGGCATGCACACTGTCTGCTGGGAAACTACATAAAATTCAAAAGGTATGGGAAATGAAGAAAAGCCTCCATCAAAACAGAATGTGCCCAAAGACTAGATTTAAATCTATTGAAACGAAAAGAGTGTAAGAGGCAAGTGGTGCTTTGATTGGGGCATCAGATATGGACAGATTAACTTTGATTTATTCAAGCTGTCAGAAATTGCAGAGATGCAATCCTGTCAAAAGGAATGTTGACACATCCTTCAAGGAGATTTGGAAAACTACCGGTGCAAACACCTGATGTTTTATGGTGAGGTATACTCACTAAATAACCACGCGAAATGAACATGACACCAAAACTCACAGAAGTCGCAATATGAAAATAAAGACATATATCCTGAAAATTAATGTTTTATAAAATTACTATTAGTAAAATTACTTTTATTAGACACCTTGCAATTGGCTGGAAATGCTGAACAGAAACAAGAGAAAGTGGGATAATTGACATAGAATCTGTCAAAAATTGCTTTAAATTCCTCTTTTGAAAGGCAGAACAGAGTCCTTCAACATAGAAGTTAAAAGAAAAAGAAATTGTGTATTATAAATTTAAAAAATGACTAATTGTGAGGTCAATATTCCAGAGAAAATTAGTTTTGACCTTGACTATAACCTTTTGCAATTTTGAAATGAAAATGTGAGAGGAAATGCTAAGAATAGTTGTTTCTTGTCATGATGTTGTTTCCAGTTGTGAAGGCGGTTATTAATTTTATTTCTTTATGATTCACAATCTGCTCTTCTGAAATATGCCATATGCTCAACGCAATTCAAGGATGACGAGTGTCAGAATCAGTACAATAAAAATGGCCTAAATGAGCCTGATTTACTGCCTGTGCCTTCTAGGGGCCTGAGCTGCTCCTCACTCATGATAAAATCCCCCAGCCTTCGCAAATAACATCCTACCAGCCGAAGGACCTCCAAATTCCCCATTCTCAATCAATCCAGTGTTAGCCAGATAAAAAAAGATGTGTGCAGCTAGAGCATAGAGAAAAAATTGATAACAAACAAGCAACAGAGTACATATTCATTAGAGAAAGAGGGAATGGAATCAATATCACAGCCTCAAATCAGTTTGTTTTAATCATGAACAAACATATTGACTTAATGCATTATGGCCTGTTTTATCTATCACTAATAAAAATTCATTGAGACAAGGCGCATATCTGGAAGGATTTAAAGCAAAGGAGGAAATGCTCTTTCTTCTGCTCACTTTCCTTTTTTTTACCTTTCATAATTCTGAGTTCACACCCGAAGGACATCCATGTGTGTCAGAACCCTCAAATATAAACAAATGCAGGCATTTCTTATTCATTTCACTCCTGTCTATTTGCTACCGACTCTCACCACTTTTGTTTCGGCTCATCTTCATAGATCTTTGTTCCTATATGAAATCACACTAGATGAAATGTGATAAAAGGAGCTTTGTGAAATTCACAAGGTAAGAATGGGAAGGTGAGACAGCAAGGGCAGCTTTGGAGAGTTTTAATAAACCCTCTAATTTGATGACATTCTCTATGAGAGTAGAAGTCTTGCCCTGAGTATTGTACCGTAGCACTGACCTTGTAAAGATGCTGTCGCTGCTCCACTGACATCATAAGCTCATGGCTGTCCGTCACTGTGGATTCCATGTCTGTCAGCCAATCCCAGAGGTCCTGGTACTCCAATTCAAAGTCTGAAAGGCTGCAGAATAAAATAATGTGAAAAAACAAACACTATAGCATACTACACAGAAAACAATGCTTCTACATCTACTATTCACCATCTTCCTGAACTATATTCCTTATAAAACAAAGGCCCAAAAGATATATTGTTGATTCCCATTAGAATTTTGTAAGGCAGTACTTTTGTCTCACTTCATAGAGAGGAAAAGTAACAGATGATTTATGCATTGCGGTCATGCCTTTCTTTTTGCCGCATGTAGTACACTGACATTGTAGACTTCGAACAGCTGGATCAGACAGTGCATTTATTCTGGCCCAAAATAAAACACGAAATAAATTCAATGCTTAAACATTTTCCACAGACAATTTGAGTAGCATTGTGGCCTCCTGCCTATGTGGTTGTGGATTTTATTCCCACCTTTGCCCTGTGTAGAATTTGCATGTTTAGCTGAGTTTCTGTGGGTTTCCGTAGGGTGTAGCTGCATGTTTATCTCTAAAGCACTCTGGTTGTGTGTATGTGTGCCTTGTAGTGCAGTCATGCAGACTGTGCCCTGCCTCATGGCCAGTACTTCATGGGATGAGCTCCAGGCTAATGGCGACCCTGCATTAGTTAAACAGCTAAGGATAGTGTCACAAGATGCAAGATGGACACAAAGGTAGGCGTTTGGCAAACAAAAGGGGGTTTATTGAACTACTGTAAATGGGAGTAAGGAACCAACCAAGACTAAGAAGGGTGAAAACACGAAGGCTGGTATGGGGACAGACACAGGCTGACAGGAGGAGAGGCATCAATGACCGCACTGGGGGTGATGAGACAAACAGGTACTTAAATACAAAGGCAAATGAGGGGTAACAAGCAACAGGCATGGCTCATTGGTACCACTTTAGGGAGGAGACAGGAGGGTCAGGTGGACATGACGGGAAGGCAATAACAGTACCCCCTCTGAGAAACATGGAGGACGAACAGGGGAGGTTACCAAGGGGATCACACGCAAGGGCGGACACACAGGCAAGAGTCAGATGGGACACCGGATGCAACAGGGCACAGCCGGACTGACAGGGTACATGGGACAAACACCACACAAGACCAGAAGGGCACACCGAACAGAATAGGACACACAGCACAACAATAGGCATGGAACAGATAAGGGCCGGGCCAAGGACCAAAAGGACCCCAGGAAAGATCAACATCAAACAGAACCACACAGACAAAACAGACCAAACATGGGAAGGAACCAGGGACCATGGAACAAGGACCAGAGAGATAAATGCCAGATATCAACAGGGACCAAGGAGCAGGAGAGACAGGGACAGAGGCAAACTGAAAACAGCATATCTGTGGGATACCATATGGACAAACCCCAGGACATGGGACAAGACACATGACATGATAAAGGGCATGAAACAGACAAAGGCAAATCCAGGGACAGAAGAGAGTACACTCAAAGACACATACAACGACAGGGACACAAACAAGGTAAAGGAACTACAGGGACAGGGATGGACACACAGGCCAAGACAAAACCAAGGGAGGACTGGGAAACCGGACTGGGACCAAGGCATGCCTGGAGCAAATGGGGAATGTCTGGGAAGCCTCCTGGATCCAGGGAAACTGGGCAGTGACCCTAGGATGCAGGCGCTCTGAGGTCGGTTCAATGGTGAGATGGGGTCTGTCCAGACGGCAGGACCTAAGTGCCTAGGAGGGACAGCAGGGCTGGAGGGTGCCATGAGAACTGGAGGGCACTAAGGGAACTGCAGAGCAGGAGCAGAAGGGCACGGAGCGTACTGCAGGGTAGGAGCAGTAGAGCACAGAGGAATCTGCAGGGAAGGAGCAGGAGGTTGTTGTGAAAATTGCATAGCAGAAGCCGGAGGGTACCAAGGGAACTGCATGACAGGAGTGGGAGGGTGCAGAGGAAACTGAAGGGCAGGAGCAGACGGGTGCCATGGGAAATGCATGACAGGGGTATGAGGGTGCAGAGGAAACTGCAGGACAGGAGGGTGCCAAGGGAACTGCATGACAGGAACAGGAGAGTGTTGCGGGAACTGCAGGACAGGAGCAGGAGGGTACCATGGGAACTCCATGGCAGGAGCTGCTGGGAGAGGAACCTGCAGGGCAGTAGCAGAAGGGTGCCAAGGGAACTGCATGATAGGAGCAGGAAGATGCAGAGGAAACTGCAGGGCAGGAGCAGGAGGGCATCAAGGGATTTGGAAGAGTTGTCCAGGTAGGCAACATTGGATAAACGAAAGAGTGTGACCCCGTCTCCCCCCTCCTGGGGATGTAGACTTGGCCAACCCCTCTTTGGGGCCCCAGCCAACACTGCTGACTACACTGGGATTCAGTCGGCTGAGACGGGGGCCCGCAGAGAGGGACATTGGGCAAGGCCCAGAGGATCCCATTCTAAATCCTCTGGTGGGGTATCTTCTGGGTCGATTGAACCAGGCCTGGCAGCGACCAGGCCTCCTAGGCAACGACAGGAGATGAGGTAGGAGCCGGCGGGATGGCAGAAGATGAGGATAAAGACAACAGGATACCTGGAGGTAAAAAGGGCACAGCTTATACACCTGGAGGCAAGCAGGGTGCAGCCAGGACACCTGGACTCAAGCAGGGTGCAGCCAGGACACCTGACATCATTGCTGGGGTTCTCTGTGGGACGGCAAGGCTGCTGCATGACTGGGCACAGGAGATGTGGGCCCTCCTGGGTGGCGAGCCAGGGACTCAAGTGGAGTAGCCTTCTTCGGACTGGGAGTCTGAAACGCAGGTGAGGTGGTTCTCTCTGGGTCAGGCATCTGGAGACAAGGGTGGAGTGGCCCTTTCTGGATGGGCTCTGAGGTCCCAGAAGAGGTGAGAATGGGCTGTGGGGGCACAGCAGAGGAGAGGACAGGATGTGTGGGCACCTGTGGGCCAGACTCTGAAGACTCAGGACAAGAGCTTGGATCGGGAGCCCTGGGATGAGCAGTGGTCCCTCCTGGGGTCAGGCTCTGGAGACTTGGATGCAGCAGCAGCCGTTCCTTGACTGGGTTCTGTAGGCGCAGTGGCAGCTTCTGCTGGGCAGGGCTCTGACTGTACCAAGTCAGGAGAGATGGACTCATGGGGTCAGGCAAGATAGGAGACTAGGGCACAGCCAGCTTCTTCTGCTTTCTCCTGCTTCAGCCAGAGCCTGGAGCTGCAGCAAGCTACAGAAAGGCAGTGGACTGAGCTGCAGAGAGCCCACAGGCTATGGAGAGTCAATGGGCTGAGCTGCTTCATGCTGTGGAGAGGTGGTGAGCACAGTGGCTTCACACAGTGCACTAAGCGGCATCATACGGCAGACTGAGTGGCCTCACGTTCGACTAGCCTCCACACGTTAGTCAGTAAGCACCAAGCCTTCTCTGGCTCCTGGGGATCCACGTCCAGGGTGAGTCTTACTAGCGGCCTCCACACCTTCTGGAAGAAAGCCTTGGCCATGGGAATCCTCCGAATCGTGGGATCACTCCTCCACTGTAGATGGGTATGCAGGAGGGAAAAGAAGTCCTCCACTTGAATGCAAGGTGGCTTCTGCAGCACTGCTAACCCCTTCGGTTCTTGAATCCAAGGCCCTCTGGGTATTTAATCTGCTGGATGCAGGGAGGTGTGGAAGCCGGGGTGTAGGTGTAAGCTGGAGGGGTTGTTTGGGAATCTGGTCATTCTGTCATGAGATATGAGATAAAGGACTCGAAGGCAGGTGTTTGGCAAACAAAAAAGGGATTCATTAAATTGAATGGGAGCAGGGAAACTAATGAGACCGAGAGGGATCAAAAGAAGAAGGCTAGCACAGGAAGGACACGGGCGGACAGGAGGAGAGACGTCAAATGCCAGACAAACAGATACTTAAATGCAAAGACTAACGAGGGATAACAAGCAACAGAAATAGCTCATCAGGGCCATGGTAGGAAGAAGACAGGAGGGTCAGGCAGATATGATGGGCAGGACATAACAGATAGATGTAGTGTCAAGATTAGTGTCAAGAAGAATTCTATCAAAATGTTTATCTGTCACGTTTGCTGGCTGAAATTTATTTCAGGCGGCATTTTTTACAGCATCTTAAAATGAGCAGTTTCATGTTACCTTGCCTCATGTGTGAATCACTGCTAGTAGTAGGCAGTTCCAATTGTGAGTGAACATTCAAGTTCATGTAAAATACTCTTAGGCCGAGCTTTCAGGGGACATCAAGGGACTGAAAAGCAAGCAAATGATCCCCTTTTTAGAGCAAATGTCACAATAAAAAAATGTTTTTAAATATATAATACATAAGTTGACAGAGGCAGAATTATAACTGCATGCAAAGGATGTTTCACTGGGTTAAGAGAAATTCTGACAATTTTGACTGTGCCAGAATTTGACTTCCTGTTAACATCAAAGGGTAAATTTTTCAGGAAAATGAATTCTAGCCATCGGTTCACCTTCCATGTGATATTTTCTTTGAATACATAGAACGTTGTATGGTGGCAAACAAAAACAAGTAAATATCATTTCTGAGTAGAATTCTCCTTGGCAGGGGGCAACATCTTTGAGACATTAGTGGCAAACTGATATGATTTCATGGGAGCTCAGACATCAGCATAGTTATGTCAGGTTATTGCCACTTCATGTTTTGTGCAAAATCCTTGGGAACAATAAAATAAGCAACATGGCAAGCAGAGGAAACAATGAATTAGATTAAATAACTATCTGAAAACAAAAATAACAGCATCCAGCTTCTTATTTCAATTCAGTGAAATGCCAAACTAAACTGAAGAATGGGATTTTATTTCAGGACCGTATATGTAATTTCAAAAAGCACAGCCCAGTGTATTAGCCACTTTGTGGAAGGCATTGATCATACCAAACGGTAAGAAGAACATATGAATATTTTAGCTTGCTTGTAATCCATAAAACATTGATCAAAAAAAAAAAAAAACAGAGAAGACATGAATATAAGAAACAACACAATATGTTAGCCTGAGAAAAAAGTCACCCCTAGGCATTCAATGCTAGACCTCATTATAGAGCTGGATATACGTTTGGTCAGCCAAAACGTACATTAAAATATCATCCAGCCTCACATTTTTTTCCTACAAATATCAGACTAAATGTTTGCTAAACAAACATTCTCAGAAAAAAAAATTAAATTAAAAATTATGAGAGACCCTTTCTAAAAATAGGTAAAAGCTACAGTCACATTTCATTTATCCCTTACAATCCTGTTGCTTTTACTTCCCTAAGTAAAAGTGGTTAGTGGTTAGCACTGTTGCCTCACACCTCTGGGACCAGAGAGTCTCTGCCATGACCCCATGTGTGTGGAGGTTGCATGGTCTCCCTGTGCCTTCTTGGGGTTTCCTGCGGGCACTCTGGTTTCCCCCTATGGTCCAAGAATCTGTTGAAGCTGATTGGAATTACCAAAAATGTGTGAGTGAATGGTGTGTGAGTGTGCCCTGCGATGGGTTGGTGCCCCATCCTGGGTTGTTCCCTGCTTTGTGACCATAGCCTCCGGGATAGGCTCTGGACCCCCCGTGACCCTGAATAGGATAAGTGGTTACAGAAAATGGATGGATGGATTTTCCCAACTTCAGCTTAAATCCACTTGATATCAAACTTTCATCATCATAATCCTTCTTTATGAGTGATGTGAAAATACCCCTCCATGGTTTCTAATTCATTCTGAGCTCCAATTATAGGAGGCATCAAGTCCCACTGAAAAAAGGTGGAAAGCTCTTTCCTACTCTAAGACACTTTTACAGGAAGAGCCTTTTAATTTATGTTGCTGAAACCTCCTACTAATGTGGGATTTAACATCTCCCTCAAGCATTTATTCTGTCTTGGAGAGATTTTTTTGCAGCTGGAATTTTGATTTTATCCCCTTGAATGGCAACTGTCCCATATTCATCAGCTTCAAGGCTGAGAGGTATGCAACCAAGCCGACAGGCTTCAGCGACTATGGCTAACCAGCAAGAACTCGGCTACAACTATTGCGTCCGACAGCTCCTCCCCAAAGACATGCTTCCATGCAAAGGTAAGGGCCAAGGAGTCAAAACAATGAATCCTTGAACAGGCAACGATCATTAAGATTCAAAGAGGGATCATTATAGTTTTCCACAAAATAAATCATTAGAATGAGAAGCTTAAAAGGATTATAGCAATGTTTGACTCAAAGCCAAGTAAGGGAGTCAAGTCTACACTCCAGAGTTAAAGAAGACTGGTGCATAGTGGAAATTTTGGCCTGGAGGGTAGAACATAACTTAATATAAAAAAATTACAATCTCATATGTATTCTCCAAATCAATTAATTAAAAACAACATGAAGATAATAAAATGCCAAAACCTCGCATTTTAATCATACCTATTGCTTTCAGATGAATTAAACTTTGAAATATAAGCAAACTCCTTCAGCCTCTTGGTGTCAGCACAGTATAACTGGCTGTTGAGCTTCAAGGACATCTGATCCAGTGCCGCCCTCTGAGCCTCGTCCTGGCACCACTGAACCTCTCTCTAAAAACAATGCAACACACAGGCAATAGCAGTTTCAGAACATTGTAGCACACTTTACAGTCACAAGAAGATAACATCAGGTGACATCCGCTTTAGTATCCATTTTCCTGGTAAGAACAAAATATACAGAATGTCTCAGCATTGGGTACATCATAAATTGCAAGAAATTGAAATAATAATAGAACAGTACTCTTCTATCTAGCACTCTTTCTTGTCATGAAATGTATTATACAATTTAGTGATACATTTCTAATTTTAAATTTGACTTTTTAAAATTTAGAACAGTTTATATGACATTGTATACTAGAATCTTTGGTGTAGCATAGTATAATATATTAATATATTAATCCACCATTAATCTGTCCACCTGCTTTTCCTGACCAGATTTTCAGGGATTTTACATTACAATATATAGTACAGTGTACGGAATAACATTGTACAGAATGTGGTGTTGCATTGTGTAGTATACAGTACAGTACCATCATATATTGTGTGAAACAGAGCTTACACTTAATTATTTTAATTTTGTCATCATGAAACCGCAACTATATATAATCTTGTCGCTGCTTTAGGTAGAACAAAAATGAATTAAAAGACGTATATATGTCATCATTATGGTCTATATACAAAGCAGTAGAAATATCACACAATTTCACACACTTGCTGCATAAAAGAATAATTTTACTTTCTAACAAAAGATTCAATGGAAAACAAAAACATACTAAAGGCCAGATGTCAGATTAATGATGCCCCTGGTGTTGTAATGTTATGCAGTTCTTTATATTTAATTGTAAACATTTTTTAGTATTATTAGTGTTCTTATTATTATTGTACATGTACGACAGCATCTGTGTTACACTGCCTGTGCACTGGTCATAGTAAATACTAGATATGATTAATGAAAAACATCTGGCATGTTGCAAATTCGAAACAATAGAATACAACATATAAATTATCCATATGCAACAATAATAGTCCTACAGCGTATTGGCATTCAGGGTGTACAGTAACATAGCACTGCATCAAATGCTGCTAAGGTAAGGCTCCAGGCCCCCCCCCATTACCCTGACCAGGAGAAGCAGTAAGAAGATGGATGGATGGATGGATGGATGGATGGATATGGATAACAGTAACAATAACTTCCACTGATACAGAAGATGTGTGAAAAGTATCAATAGCCCAAATTCAACTAGATGGTACAAGATTGGAAATACATCATATTTAACTCATAACAAGCCATTTAATCTGACCATTAACTCCACAATATAGTACGCACATGAACTTGGTGTAATGTTGTAACTTCTAAAAGCCCATAAAATGTGCACCTCTTTTCATTTTTTTCTGTATAAACTGCAATCACTTTCATTCCATTGAAAACCATTTTGCTTATTTTCCAAAAGACTCAGCAAAGGTCAAACAATTCCATGGATGCTAACAGCTCCTCAATCAATGACACCCTCAGTAATAAGAAAGTAAATCAACAGAAAGATGCATCTGATTTTTCATTCCAGTTATTGCATATGTATCAAACTCAGCCTGCCGCTACATTCATTTAGAGGGAATAGAATGAGCCTAACCAGGAGCTCCAGAAAATTAGCAGCAAACAGTGTGGAATTCTCTCTACCCCCTCAGAGGATTTCGCTTTCATTCACCCTCATTTTGCCAGCACGTAGATGCCATGTCAGGATCCTAATTACTCAATCGCAGACTACAGACAGAAGCAATTTACTCCAGGCACCTTGTGCATCATGACAGTGAGACGGCTCCATTGTATAGGTGCACAGTTTCCCTTTGACCTAATGAGTTTATTCAATCAAAATTTACCAATAGATAGAGAGATATGGTGAATTATGCAAATGACATACAGTACTATCATACAACTGCAATTCATTTAATTATTATTTTTTTGAACTATTGACTTTTTCTTGAGCTGGAAGTAATGAGTCGTTTTAACGTTTTAATATTCACATAGCAGTCTCATGGGATGTAATATTAACTACTACAGTAAAATTCTAAATGCACTGCGTTTATGACAATGGTTCCACATGCTAAAGCACCTTTGGTGGCTTGGGGTGTACTAATCATCCAGCAGTGTTTATCAAAAATAAACAACTGTACCCTTCTTGTACTCTATTGAGAATGATATCGTTGTATATCAGTACTGAGTAATCCTGGAACTCCCTAACTAAAATGTAAGGCTTTGTCTTGTTTATTTACTATACTGTGTGAATGCTCAACTTAGGGGTGAGGGGGGAAAGTTCACTGCTACCATCAATGCCCAACATGGCCTATTTCTAGAGAAAAAAATCCTTTCATATATGGCATTAAGCATCACCCAAAATGTCTACCAAAAAATGTGAAGCACTGTAAGGTTGGCTATCATTTGCTATGAGAATCCGTTCACCCTGCTTATTCTGATATGCAGACGGCAGCTTGGGAGACACGCATCGCTTATTCACATTTCAAACAGAATCATTCAAACCTGCGCTTGCAGTGTCAAAACACTACTGCCTTTAAACTGCTAATGCACACTGAAATCAATATAAATGTTGATCATTTGATGAATACTTACTTCTATCTCAAGAGTGTCTCTAGATGCTTGGGAGGGGCTCTATTTCAAAATGTGCTGAATCAAGTAAATTTAGGCTTTTCGTGTATGTGCCAGCTCTAATTTACAAAACCACAGCAAAGTTCTTCGCATAAATGTCTCTAGGGACTCGTGTGTTGGTTGGAACTGTCAATCAGCCGCAAAAGAGAGATGTCATCATTTGCATTTCCCTTTCTCTTCAGTTCACACATGAATGTTTTGAGCATTTTAAAGCTCCTGATATCAAGCCAGAGAATAACAAAATGTAAACATCAATCATTTATACACACACTTCTAAGAAGATCTGCCCCTTGCCCTTTCTTCTTTGAGCAACATCAACAAAACCAACGGCCAAAAATCTACCTCTAATTATCACTCACCTAGTACAGAAAACATAAAACAGGACCAACTGAATAAAGGAGACTAAGAACTTTCACATTTCTTCAGATTGTAGTTGAAAATAACATTTTCTCTCAGAATATAAGGCTAATTTGACAGCGACGCCACATTGGTAACCTGGATATGAAAGTCAGAGCGAACAGTTTTAGCTCTCTGAAACATATGAGATGTCACTCTGCATGGAACTGGTGTAATAGAGTTGGTATTTAACTGCACTATAGACAGAATATTTATGCAACTTTCAAGATAATATAAACTAATTTAGTTTTGGAGCAATGTATGGTATTTAATCTGACTGGCTACTTACCTATTGTGTAACTAATGTTTAAACACAAAATATTTGGTCAACAAAAATGTATTTTTTATTGCAATGCGTTTATTTAAGGAAACCTAAAAAAGTAGTGGAAGATTACCAGAGTTGCATGAAATTCAGTGACCAGTTTTTTAGGTGTTTTTTTTTTCATTGTTCTTTTTTATTCACACATATCTGGCATTTAGTACTCCAGCTCTTTGGAAATTTGAGGTGAATGTTGTATGTAACTAAAAGACTGTTACTTTAGGGGCCATATCTTAATGATCTAAAGCACGCAGTCTGAAATGCATGGTGCAAGTTTTTTTAGGGTGTGACTAACCCACTTTTGCTATTTTAATGATGGAAAAATAGTCGCAGCACCAGGCGCATTGGCCCAATAGAATTATACTAAGTCTCATAATTAGTCATGGGCATGTTTGGGACATAACACCCAATATCATCCATTTGCAGAGTCACACTACCATAAGTCATTGCAATTCTACTCCAACAGTTGTTGACCAGCAGTTTCAGGATGTAAGTTTCGAGGCTCTAAACTAGTCCCACATTGACAGGCAGCACAGCATCTCAGGTAGTTGGAGCCAGGAGTTACTTTCTAACTTTGTTTAGCAATAACAGGAATGGTGGCCGACAAAGCAGAAATTCATGCTCCTCCTCCACAGTTTAAATTCAATGTATGGAGGAACTCTGGCTTTCAAAATTTAATGATAAACTAGTATGGCATGTAATTAGTCTCAAAACCCACACAAATAAAAAACACGCATGCATATGTGCTCACCAGCATGAAAACCCATCCTCTCTATGTGCTTGCATCTGCAAAACACTCACTTGCTCGCTCAGCATTAAATTAGTCTCAGAACCTGAACCACGCGCACACATACACTTACCTAAAGGATTATTAGGAACACCATACTAATACGGTGTTTGACCCCCTTTCACCTTCAGAACTGCCTTAATTCTAC
>JAODJW010000026.1:5957228-5985201 GCA_026777045.1 Hyperopisus bebe
GTTTTTTATATTTCCAGCAATGGAATGCATTCCTTTCCTTGTCTGCCATTGCCTGCAACAGAAACTCAGACCGCTCACTGGCTGCAAATATAGACGCGACAGGATAACCAATCAGCAGTATCAAATAGTCTCAAACTTTCAGCTGTGAAGGGAAATAGCAAAGGAGGATGTTTTGCATAAGAAAACCACGAAAAGCAATAAAAATAGTTATTAAAGATATTAGCAAGGTTTTGCATATAATCTTTTGATGTAACTAAAATTGTAATCATGAATATTTCCATAAGTAACTGTAATTTCATTACACTTCATTCTCTAGTAACTGTAGCGGACTACAATTACATTTTTTTTGTAATTAAATTACGTAACTCCATTACACGTAACTCGTTACTCCCCAATACTGGAGAAGGCTCATTAACATTCATAAAGGAAGCACTACCTGATTGGCCAGTGATGATTTTTTGGCTACAATGATTTTGGGAAACTTACTCCTGCTTTGTAGTGGAAAAAAGTTGTTCTTTTTGTTAACTGAAGTAGCAATGATTAAAACTCTGAGGTACCTAGTTAAGTGAAAAGTAATGTTAGCTAGGTAAAATCGACTGATCAGGTAGCTCTTTCTTTGCGAAAAAAAGGTTGGAATTTATGTTCTCAAAATTATTGAACCATCATCTTGGGGTAAAATACTGTACTGATGAGCTACAGCATTACGACCACCCCCACGTGAAGAGAATAATGTTGACCCGTAAAAACATTGTGTCAAGGTCGCTAACCAAAAACTTGGTAATCATATTCAACATGTTAAACGCAGAAAAAAATGGGCAGGGGTAATATCTGAGCCAAATCATTATGGCCAGATGACTGAGTCAGAGCATCTCAGAAACGGCATGGTTTGCAGGGTGCTCATGGTCAGCCGTGGTGAGTATCTACTTAGTGTGGTCTGAGGAGGAAAAAACTATAATCCGTCGATGGCAGCCAAAAAGGCTATCCCAGGTGATATAAATCAAAAGGCACAAATGGAAGATACTTTTCATGATGGTCACAGGAGTAATGTATCATAACACACGAAGCAGTAACCCCTGCTGCATATGGGGCACTGTTGAAAGCCCCTACAGTGGGTATGCAAGCATCAGAACTGGATTTTTTCACAATGGATAAAGGTCACCTGGTCCAATAAATCTCATTTTCTCTTGCATCATGTGGACAGCTGGGTATGTGTCAAGCATCTGTGAGATGCATTGGACCAACAAGTCTGATCTAAGGCTATTCAGCTCCATACACAGCAGGCCTTGATGTACTATATGTCATTGTATATTACTCCCATAACCATCATTATAATCATCTGAGACTTGTGCCGCAGTTGCTTCTGTTGGTTTGAACCAGACAGGGTAGCGTTCATTCTTGTGTTGTGTGAAGGTCTTAGGTGCTCAACGCCATGTCAAGGAATCATGGTTTTTCCCTCCGTGGACCAGCTGGTTACCCTCCAGATGACCCAGTCACCTGGTCATAACAATTTGTCATTGAGGTATCCACTCCTGCCCATTTCTTTTGCGTTCAAAGTATTGCCTACAAATACCGAATATCAGCTCACTACATCATATATCCCAGACCATCTCATGTGCTCAGTACCGGTCCTAGCCGACGTGGCGCCCTAGGCAAGCATCACCATCAGCACCCGTAGTCCAAGACAAAGTGTAAACGCTTTGCATGTCGGTGCCCCCTCAGAAGTTGGTGCTGCATGTGGCCACCTATGTCACTGATAGGGCTGACCAGCACTGCATGTGCTGTTCTTCATTGCTGTGTGCGTATGTGGAGGCGGGGGTGGTTGTGTGTGCACGTGCACGTTTTAACTCTTAAATATGTTTTTCCTATTCTGATTAACATATTTTCTCACCTTCACTGCTGCCACTAAAACTACTCAGTTTTATCAACAAGTTCCAAAAGGCCATAAAGTTGATCAAAACTATGATGAATTGGTTCTCAAAAATGGCGTGACAGAGAGAAGACTCATATTTATTTGGTAATAGAACCCATCTCCAAAGCTAGGCAGAAATTCCAATTACACAAAAAAGAACACAGTTTTGTAATGAATGATATTCCTGTGTGTTCATCTTACTTTTCTGAGTAAGAAGTCATACGGAGTTTAATGTCATTCGGAAACTGGATTACCAATTTTCCATGCAAGGCACTTACATTATGGGTACAAATGTAACAAAAGACTTATAAGAGAAGTGCTCCACAGGAGGAAGACGATGTCCCAAGGGGAATATTATATTGGGACTTCCTTTTAGATTATATAAATTGGAATATCACATGCTTGTTGTCATATACGTATTGAATATCAACTAAAGTAAGAAGCTTAGATAAAGGATTTTACATATTTATGCATAATTTTTAATATGAAAATTTTTATTAATGTGGTAAATACATGGTGAAGTATGTAGCACTGCAGAGTACCTTTGTCATCTATTTAACTTCTGTTCTTTCACCATGAATTGTGAGATAGAACCTTAATGTCTAATGCCAAACTATTTTTAATAAAGAAAAATTTTTGTGTCATACAAACAATTGTATCATTACCTATTTCAAACACATAGTTAATAAGTTACTGCAATACATTACAGTTATATAGCAAAAGTTTACCACAAGCTAAATTAAATTATTATTAGCGGTTACTGTGTATATGAAGGGTTGAATTAAATTTTAAATCCAATAGTCATCATTATTACAACATCATGTACCTATTATTCATATATTGCTAGACAGAAATATCAGCAGCATTAATATGGCCTGTGGATAAAAATTCAAGAAAGTTTTATTGTTGAGATCATGTCTCCAATTGTATTTACACAGGTACATATAATGGGGCTAGCCCTGCAACCCTTACCAGGGTACATGGTTAGCAGATTTGTGGATGGATGGATGGATGGATGGATGGATGGATGGATGGAAGGATGAACATCTGGCCTAGGGTGAGTTGTGAGAATGACTACTAAACAGCACTTGACAAATTGCAGGCCTTGGACAAGGGATGTTCTTAATTCCTATATTTTTCAGTCCTGTTCAGGCTCAGTTTTGTTTTGTCCTATGCTCTCTGTTCTCACTATCTAGTCAAAGGTCTGGCTGATGCGTAAATTTCATGCTATCTGCCCCAACAAAGTAAGAACTCTATAATATATATACTGACACATAATCACAAACACATGGGTAATGACAGCCGACAACTAAGAAACACCAATCGATCTATCCATTCACCTACTTGTCCTGTTCAGATTCACCTATCCCATAGGCTATGGGCAGAAGGCAACCCATCACAGGGCACACTCACACACCATCCATTCACATATGTACACATCTGGGCAATTTCGTAACTCCAATTATCTAGGCATGTTATGGACTGTGAAGGGAAACCAAATTAAATGGAGGAAACCCTACGACAACACAGGGAGAATGTGCAAATTCCATGTGCAGAGACTCAAACCCTGGTCCCATAGCTGTGAGGTAACAGTGCTAAGCACTATATCAACAAGCTACCTGAAACACTATGATTTAATAATTTAAAAATACATCAAGCTATACCTGATCACCCATCATACACATTGCATTACAATATTTCATAACTGGCCAACATTTCTTCAGTCTTTTTTCCATGTTCTCTGTTCTGTCTTATGCTTGGTTAACAACAGCACACTGCACATAAAATGTTCCAGAATGCATACATGACAGAGGCTGTACATTCAGTCCGATTTTACATCCTGGTTTTTCACGCTGGATGGCACCTCTCCAGAAAGACTATGTAGACCTGCAACCAGCATATCCCTGACACACCCAGAGGAGCTGGGATATCACAGTCAACATAAGAGTGCTCTTCTCATTCACAGAAAGGTGCCAGCTATGCTTCATTGCCATGAAACACCCACAGTCTGCTGAGGAGACAGCTCAGATCGGTTTGCGCTATTTTATACCCTTAACAGCAGTTGTTTTTAAAATAAAAGGTAACACTTTACATCAACTGGACCTTCATAGTGATGTTATAATGCATTCATAGAACATTCACTGCACCTTCCTGATGCATTCATAGAACATTCATAAGCAGCATGTAACTATACCTTAACATCCTAACATATCTAACAGCTTTACTATAGATTAATACAAACATTATATAGTCATAGGGTTTGTTATGAATGTGTGTTACAGCTGTCATATCTTGTTCATAAAAAGGCTTATGAATGCAATGCTTTAAGACATGTTAAGTATACTTACTGCTTATAAATGTCCTATGAATGCATTATAACAGTGCACTGAATGTTCTATGAATGCATGCATTAGGAAGGTGCAGTTAATGTAAAGCATTACCAAATAAAAAAATTCTGATCAGTTTGCAAATACATATTTATCCATCTAAGAAATTAATCTTCTAGGAAAAAGAAGTATTGGGAATTCAGCAAATATACAGCTTTACTACATGTACAGCAGAGGGGACCAAAGATCCAGATGTGATAGACAGAGATTACAAAGAACACCCAAGGGACACAGCCTAACTTACTACCAATTCAGTTCCCAGTGGAATGGACCCATTCGTATACTGTTTTATTTATTTTGCTTTTCCTTTATACTTACAGTGGAGTTCAAGGACATTGTTCTATTTACTTTGAATATTAAAGTGCGAACATAAATCAAAAGCAATCCAAAACACAAACCTTGCTACGTTTAGTGAATGTCCTAAAAGCATTTTGTCAGCTATAAAAAAAATCATGACTGTTAAACAAGCTGAGGTGGTACTCTCTTAGAAAATCCTCTTTGTGAAATACTGAAATTCTCATAACAAGATATTAAACAACAATTTGAATGCACATCTTTTGGGCCATTATAAATTGCAAATCATGTTTTCATTAGCTAAGAAAAAAAATCACCCATTTCCAAATCTGTTTCTAGTTTTATGATTATGACTGTAGTTCTACCAGAGCTGATTTAAAATAATAATAATAATAATTGTTATGATCTGAGCACACAGAATATTTTAAAAACAAACTTAACCAGCCTGTGATTTCAGGAGCCAGCTGGATTGCTTGCATGTCGCTCTAAATCATATATCTCCAATACACTGTAAACCTGTAAATTCCAAAAAATCTTTATAAAAACTTTTTCTAGCTATCTATTGATTTCAGCTAGTGGTTCTTGAGAAGTTGCACACTTCTTTGGACAGTACAGAGGCTTCTGTCTGGTAACACCTGGATAGTGCCAATGCCAATAACGAGGGAGAAAAAGAGTCTGTGATGTTTTTCATTGGTGCAAAGCAAATTGTCATCACATAGCATTTTAATTCAAGGACACAGAGCAGTATGCTGCTTCCTTTCTTTGAGGGTTACAGTTTGTTTCTGTCAGGATGACAGTTGCTGCTGTTGTCAGGGGTGAGGAAAATAAATACAAACAGTAGCTTTCCTTCACTTTCTCAGAAACTGATTTGATTGCTTTCCCCCTTCTGTGGCTTTACATTGAAATTAGCTATGCTGAGACGACCATAAACAGAAGCACTTCTAATCAGCATGGCCAGATTTCGAGATAATATAATCTTTTACAAGTCAGAGCATCTGTCAAAGCCGGCTATAAAATCTGAAGAGAAATAATTATAGCTCATCAAAAATCTCAAATGTAGGTGGTGAGGAGGAGAATCTCAGTTTGTTTCATGCAGCGGCAAGAGAACCAAATTCAAAGAAACTACATATAAGAGATATAGCTATTTAAAAATACCAAAGCCAGAGGTTCTGTATGTCATTTCTTTTTTTCCACAGAATATATTTCACGACTCACTCCTTTCCTTACCCTCTCCTCCCTGTTTTGCTTTTCATGCATAGCAGCTATCTTACCTTCAGCGGTCTGGCCAGATTTCAGGGAGGAGAGATCCAGAGGGCAAACATTAGAATTTTATATCACTTCAAGAATGAGAGCGTTGGGGGGGGGGGACGTATGAAGCTCCTCTGACATTCATTGAAGAGTCCGTGGGGATGATAGCACATGTTTTTGTCTTTCACCTGCGAGGCATGTTAAATCAGCACAATGATAAGGTAATTCAGCGGCAGATATTTCATAACATTCCAGACAGTTTTATGTTTACCAGCTTGGCTATAAGGACTCCTGATTAAAAAAGAAAAAAAAAGTTGGGGAACCACAGAAAGACTGGGGATCCGTGGTATGAGGTGTGTGTAATTTATAGCATAGTAAAAAAATACTATACAAATACTAATTCTTCGCTAACAAGATTATGTTTCAGTCTATATATAAAGTTACTCAAGTGGACTTAGTTTTTTCTGAAACCTACTGGAGTGACAATTCATTCACAAATTGCATTTTTGTGAGGGTTTCCATCTATGGTCTATAGAAACAACAGTATATAAGTAATAATTCCTTTATTAATAATGAAGAGGGCAGTTGATGCTCCTCTGGTGCCTACCCTTCCCAACAACGGCTGGTTAAATATTCATGGTCAATTATTCCACAATGACTGAAGGCTAAATGCTTTGTCCTGGGAGAGAGCAGCAAACAGAAAGATTCATGGAGTTATTAATGTGCAGTTCCTCCAGAAGCCCTCCGCCGATGCTGGCAGAGAGCAGTTTACAGTGGCTCATCGTTCTACCGCCACATGGTTGAAAAGAAAGTTTCATTTCTAATAAAAAATAAATTCAGAATTGTCGGATACAGTATTTTGTAAGGAGGACAGACTCAACTGACCTCAAGTTCACTATGCATTGAGAGAGTGGTTAGAGAATACCTTGTTCAATTAATACTGGACTAGATAGATTATGCAAAAACCTATAAACAGGAACTTCTATTAGTAGTAATAGTGTCCAGTGTGTCCTGCCCAAAGTGGACGTCACATATGGGGTGGCAAGCTGAACAAAACGAAGAAACAGGTTTGCTAACCAATTTTGATATGTAGTCCTTTAAAACCTACAAAGTATGAGGAATATGTTCAAGCCTGTTACTTGCAAAATGAGGAATGTCATGTCAATTTGTAGTCAGCCCCCACTCCATAAGCTTTTTATACCACTTGTGACACAGAGGTTCTTCATTGTGAGATATGTTTTGTATCTAACAGGTACACTGTGTTCTCATATCATAACCTTGCCTATCAGATTAGACTTTATTGTGTTTAGTTTGATAGGATTCATTAAACATCTGCAGTCTTGGCAGGCAGACACTCTGCAAACCACAAAGGAAATCAAAGTAATAGCCTTCGATTGCGTTTCACATTTTCCAGAATTACTCCGATTCTAATAATTGCTGCCTAAAGTGTTCCATGTTGCTTTTATTAGCTTGCAGGTTCAGTAATCTTTGATCCTACTGCCAAATGTTGAATTCACAATAGAAACAAGAAAAAAATAAAACCTGCTTTTGATTATGAAACCCAGCACACACAATACAGTACGTAGCCAAAGGATAGGGAATAAAAATGAAGCCAAACTACAGACTCTTTAGTCTGTGTTGGGTTTTGTGGCTTCATTCACAATTTCACTCAATTCAAAAAGCACATAAGTATCTGGGGAAGAAAACAATTCAGGGTGTTTGAATTGCATATAACTAAATAAAAAAAGGTTTCAATGGATCTCCTCACGTGTGCATACAGCTGAATGACATGAGAGGCAGGTCCAGGTGCTGTAAGTGTCATACTCAGTAAGAGGCAAACAAAAAAGGTTGGCTGATTGGTGTCCTTGTCTATGCCACAAATAGAATACACACACACACACACACACACACACACATATTTTACAGAGGTTACAGATAGTAATAGAGATATTTTAAATTAATTTTTAAGATGTGTTTCAAGATCATGTATCGCTTGGTGGCAAAAATATTGGAGGTTTATGAAAACTGTGGCTCCAGCAATTAAGAGTTAAAGCCAAACACTAATACTCATTTTTTGTCATCCTTTTAATTAAACATTTGAGAACTGTGCCTGAAAAAGTAGCCAATATGTATGTTTCTGCTTTTTTTGTCTGTTTAAATATGTATTTCAGTTGTTGGACTGCCCATGGCAATGACTCCGAGAAGGAAATGTTTTTACTTACTTTATAAATTACATTTTGGGTGGTTGTGCATGTTAATACATTCTGAAAGCACAGATATGCAATTTTTAAAAGGGTTATACATGTGGATCACTGATTTTTTTTTTTTACATCTGTTATTGACTACAAGAAAAATTAAGAAGATGGTGGACGAAAAAAAGGTGATGACATAAATTGCTTTGCTGGATTGTGGAGATGCTTCATAGTTTATGGCTCAGCAGATGGAGAAAATGACGCTGAGAACAGACAGTGAATTCAGTGAGCCACTTCTGCTCTCTGCAGACTCATCTCTACCTCACCAACTGATTGACTCCTGACTCATTTTCTGTATTTATCATCAAGAACTGAAAATCAAATCTAAAAAAAATGCTTGATATGGAGAAAGGAATTGCCATATTTCTCAAATCCTAGAAACAGGAATGAGGACATAAGGAATTTAACTGGAAACATGGAATTTTACGGAATTTAAACTGTTAAAGTGAGCATCATACATCTGATTACGTGATTAACCCCTCCAGGGAACTCTGTTTTTGATTATAGGAACCATATGAATAACTTCATCAGTATGTAAGTGATCAATTAAGTAACAGAAGATGTTTTTGCTGAACAGTAAACTGACACACTTTGACATGCTTTCAGCAACTTTGCTCTGTGAAGCATGGCTTAGCAGGCAAAGCAAGAAATACACCTGTAAGGTCCAATAGAAATGTCACAGGCAGGCATATGAAGGCAGTCACGCTTGTCACTGTGTGCACTACCTTGTATCATTTAACTGTGTGAAAAGCCATTAAGTGTTATTTTATAAAGTGCATGCTTTGTGCCATTTAAATACCTGGAGGTCCTCTGGAGGAATCTGACAAGGCACCTTGCATAAAATCCAACACAATGCTGACATTGACAGATTTCCTGAAATACAGATTATTGTAGATTATTGTAATGTAGATTATTCCTTCTCATGAAATTATTTGTCCTGTAGCTGATCCACTTTCTTGTTCCTTTTTTATTCCAAAAACTCACTGAATTAGGCAATTTACTGTTATTTTTTCAAATCTCTTTCATCAAACATCAATCAACACCAAAAAGATTCCAGTTTTTGAGAAACACTAAATATTGTAACAGTACAGATAATAAACTGCTAAAGACTAACAGAGCCAGCAAAATTATTTTGAAGAAACCTTACTGTACACTGGCCTTAGGAAATTAAGATTGGTGAAAAGCAGAGAAACAAACAAATGCTCTTTTCTGAAACATAGATGGCTAATGTAGTTGATGGTTAGAAATTATTCTGCTATGTGCGTAACATAAATACTGTGTTTATTTGTGGTACAAGAATTCCCCCTGTCAAAGTTCCCCTACATCAACTTACATGTACGTCAGCTTCCTTGAACATACCATAATGTCTTGGAATATGCCTATACAAATGGCAAACAGCAGATGCAGGGGATGCTGGCAGGGACGGGAAAGGTGCCACACGACCTGATTTAAGGCAGCACTCCACCTAATTTCATTTTGAGGCAGCAATAACCCGGGGCCATTTTAAGTGTGGTGACTTTGATATCCCCCGGCCTGCTCCATATGCATCATGGGGATTGTGTGGCGTTGCGGCTAGTTAACATACGTTAGGGAGCAGCACGAGGGCGGGAGGGCGGCCTTCACCCCCCACTGTGCCATAGCCAGTCTGCCCAAGCGGGTGAAATAGATGCCCCAGGGCAGACAAGCTGTCTCCCAGAAGCTACAGATAAGGCAGCCATGCTTTTACATACATACATATAATAGCACAAATATATTCCACTGACACCTTGCAGGGCTGACATGTCCTGAATCACCACAGTCCGCAGATATTGGATGAACTCAAGGCAATGCAAAAGCACCCGGTTAATGTATGACATCCTGATAACCTATCTTTGACATTTTTACAATGTTCGCGCAACATTCGAGACTATTTTGACAGGTGGCTCTTTTCTCTTGTTGGACCTAGTATCTTCAGAAATGACACAAGCCATCCTAAACTGATCATTAGGGGGAAACTGAAGAATGGAGTGCTTGGAGAGAAGGATCTAACCAGTCTAACAGGCATAATATGCCTGCCACACCTAGGGAGAGTCGTGGAACAGGGCCACAGTGCTTAGTACTGCTGTCGGTCAGTAATGAAAGATAGCAATACTGCCCTCTTAGTGCTGTGCTGTGACAAACGGGCTCACTCCCATGCTGTGAAAGACAGCAGCTCCACCTCAGCTCATATTCATATCTCATTCTAATGAATATTCTCACTAAGTATAGCAAGGTGGATTGTTTTTGGGCTTCATACTTTAAGGTGCTAAAAGGAGTTTGCATGATCCTCAAAGCATTGCCACGACAGATGCAGAATTATTTAAATAGATTTTAACTCTAAGGAGGTAATACAGTTGCTCGATAGTTAAAACTGCATCCATAATGTTCAGCATGAGCACTCAAATGATAAATGTTTAATAGCAAAGCAAAGAACCACAGCAGCCTAGCCAGCAGGTCACATCCTGCTTGAAGGACTATTTCCACAGTGTATGAAGTCACATGTGCAATTCATAATCCAGCCAAAAAAAGGCACTGTTATGTTTATTTGATACTGGCATCTCTCACCGCTACAATCTTCCTCTGTGATTTAATTAGCGAGGAATAACTAAACAGGACAGAATCCCCTTAGGATTACCGTTTGCCTAGGATCCAGCCCCGTTAAAAGTTTATGGTCCTGTCTAAAATAACTCAGCTGGCAAAAAGAACACAAAGATGACGCCAAGAGCATATGTTTAGCGCAATAACAACAAACGTTATGGCCGTCAAGAGAGACCCTCCCTGCTTAGTGCACACCTTAAGAATGTTCCGGATGGATTGTGAGTGTACTCATCGTGCAGTATATTACACGACTGACAAGTTACATTACTCATTGGTGTGCTGTTTCACACAAGCCGATGAATGGCAAAAAGGAACCTGTTGTCCAAAAAAAAAAAGAGTAATTGACAGTGAGTTTCAGTTGAATATACTGGCAAGGAACCAAGTTTTCTATATAATGTGTATACCCACTATACTAATAATCCAGTTTAGCCTTTTAAAGGTTCAATAGAACAATCAAAAACCGACTGATCCAAATGAAACATTCAACACTCAATCCTACTATTAATCTGAAAGAAAACGCACAGAAATAAAAAGTCAAATCAATAGTTTGGCAAATTAAAAAGCAGACAATGAACATACAATACCATTCGCAAGACATTCCCTCTAAAGTAACATTTCCTGTAATAGATCGCAATGCCATGACCATAGCAAGGAAACTCAAGAAATAACTGTGCACACAAAATTGATTAGGGCAGTTAGCCTATTGCATTATTTAGCTAATTATTTCTTTGTCATTAGTTAATTAATCTGTAGAATAATTGGTGCCCTTTTAATAGTTCATGCAAACTGTTTTCCTGTGTATATAGTATAATAGCACTGTGTTACTGTACATCTAACACAACCACAAAGATTGTTTCATCCACATGTATGTCAAAGTTGAAAAATACTCTCCCTTTGTCCTTTGTGTTATGACCCTTGGCTGGTGTGGAATTAGTTTTTATTTTTACCAGCTGCCCACTATTTTACCAGTTTCTCAGAATAACAAAATGTGCAGAAGCATTTCAGTAGTTCAATGGAAAAGCACTCAGACTGAGCGTTTTGTGCTTACACAGGGCATGCTTGGTGCATACTTATCACCAGCTCTGAGCCCACTGAAGGCTCTGCACCTGTCTGCTGTGGCAGGGTGGAGAGCCCCATCTGGACATCGTAAACAGGGCTAAAGGTGGAGACATGCGGCAGGAGAGGGCCTGTGAGAAGATCCCGCTGGAGGGTTTGCACCTCTCAAACTATTTGTTTGACAACCACTTTCTTGCATCGGGACAGTGAATAATTTTCTCATATATTTTCATTGTTAAATTATAATGAATGATTTGTATGTGCTACTTCATTAACTAAACGGTTATTTTTATTTTTAATGAGATTTGGAAAAATGAATATATGCAGTACCTCAGCTATAAAGGTTGAGAAATAGCACTGATTCTCTGCCAAGCTCCCCCTTTTAAGTCTACAAAGGTGGTTAATGTATGAAACAAAGAGCTATACTGAACTTTGTGCTATACTTATGTAATTATGCTGTACATGCCTGATGAAGCTAGTGCTTTAATGTAGAGAGCAAACAGACACTCCGCATGCATGTGCCCATAAAATAATCCACAATAACGCAGCTCCTCATGGAAAACAGCAGCTAGGAAGCCATTTAGTGCAGACACATTTAAAATGGAGCCCATCAACTCAAACTAATTTATCTGGTACAGGATGCCAGTCCATCCCAGAGCACAAGGTCAGGCAGGTGCGCGTACACACACAAACATACACACACACAGGTATGTAGCCATATCTTTGTGGGGATTCTCCGTTCATTTCTGTGGGGAAAACACTAATCCCAACATGATGACCTAAACCCCTACCCAGCCATAACTTCAGCCACAAGTAATCAAACAAAATACAACACTTCTCGTATTTTTATGTTTTTGATAGCATTTACAGATCTTTGTGGGGACCTGAAAAATAGTCCCCACAACGTCAAATAACTGATTTTTATCATATTGTGGGGAAGTAAATGTTCCCCACAATGTAATATAAATATAATTCACAGATACACACACACATTTGCATTCATATCTTTATGGGGACTGTCCATTCATTTCTATGGGCAAAACTCTAATCCCAGCAACAACCTTAACCCCTACCCAGCCCTAACCTTAACTAAAAATAACCAAACACAAAATGCAAGACTTCTGGCATTTTTAGTTTTTTGATTGTAGTTACAGATTTTTAGAAAATTGAGTTGCCCCTGAAAAAATGTCACATAATATATACCTGACCCATACATGTCCACACATACAATGTAGAGGCTACAAATGCATGAAAAAAATACTATACTTCAAAGAACCCCACATAATACAGTGAGTACTTGCCAACCAAACACACAGAGCATTTACATGTTATGCAGTCTGTATGTTTCAATTTAATTATACTTCCCTAATTGCTTATACCATACAGCTCACAGTCTGTGTGTGTATATGCCGCCTATGCACAGTACTGGGCAAAAGCCTTAGGCAGTCATGATGTTTTTGTTGATGGGAAACTATGATATTATGCCAAAAAGTTTGTCAGCTTAGCCAATCCAAAATGTTTTCAAAACCACAGTGTTTGCGGCAACCATCTAACACACCCATATACTTTTTGACTTGCATACCAGATCACCTTCTATGGCTAATTAATACCTCATTGACTTTTTAAAACTAGTTTAATTATTTATTAATTGGTCAATCAGATCAGTCAATTAATTGGTTAATTAATTGAGCTGGTAGTCAAACATATATATATATGGAATGACTGGGGTGCCCAAGAGAAAAGGTTTGGGTACTGAAGCAATGTTCTTCTAGCAATCTAGCAAGATATACCAGTAACTTTTTTTTGTTCTGAATAAATATAAACTTACTATCCAGATAAATAGCCTTTAACATTTCCTTCAACTGCCTAAGACTTTTGGGCAGTACTGTATATGATACATATAATATGCAGTGTTACATGTGTTGATATATTCATGTATTTTAAAGTTTTTCAGTGACATTTATAATTTAAAACATAAAAATGTTTTAGTATGCCTGTCTAGAGACTTAGAGCACTGGGTGACACCCTCGCCGTAGGCCAGTGTGTGTTTTTTTCAGCCCGCTCACAGCAGCAAGAGGTAAAACACACAGTGCGGAGAGAGATTAGTAGCTCTGTGCCTGACCTTCCTCCTGTTACAATAGCCATCTTCTAATTAGGCAATGCATCTGATCGTCATTAAGAGCAATGAGATAATGAATCACTCACTCCGCTCTTTGTTAATTTGCTGTAACCAAGCAGCTAATGGATGTCAGAGCTGACTGATCGCACTGATTGTGGTGATTTATAATTGCGAAGAAACTATTTAAAAGCAGCCAGTTTATTTGTGTCACCCTTACAAAAAGGTGCTGTTTACGGAACATGAGAAGGTGAACCCTTCATAGAATATGTGGATTTACATGAAGAACAGGACATACATATAAACTCTATACACTACAAATTATACACAAATCGAATGACCCCAGAGCAGGTTTAAGACCATCCTATCAGCAACCTCAACTCTACTGAAGTGACATGAGCGGCTTCACCATGGGAGTACAAACAGTGCCATGAATGAATGGAAAGCAAGCTTCTTCTAAAGTCAGCCTGGAGTGTAATTACATAATGACATTTAACACGAGTGGCCCTCAATCCTGAATGAAGGTCTTTAAAATTCCACACAGAGCACAAGGTGAATAAAACAAATATCAGGCTGCACATTCACCACACCTTATATGTGTGCTTTCTGTAATTATTCATGCAGCCTTGCCTGCCTTAGTTTTCATTAAAGAAAGGTTTGATATTTACATCATGCATATCTAGTCGTGATCTGTCCTCTCGGAGGAAACGTCGTAGCCTAAAGTTTCGCTGCCGGCGTTTCCTATGCTAATAGGCGCGGCCCCTTCCCGCGCCACCCGTGTGTTTGTTTATTTTGCCGAGCGCGCACCGCGTTGCCGCGGGCCGGGAGACAGGGATGGCATGCGGGCCATTTACCTGGGGGCTGGCTGCTCGGACACCCACCTCCTGCGACGCCTGGCTAGCCAGCATCTGGGCTTTGATGCCATCCAGGGCGCGCAGGATCCAGCTGTGCTGCCGGCGAATCTGCCTCTGTAGCTGCTGCCACTGGTGTGCGATGGTCTGCAGCGTGTCCCTTAAGCCTGTATGGGGTGCCAAGGGGCACAGCCCGGAGGGATGGGGGCAGAGGTATTGGGGAGAAATGGGATGACATGAGCACATGGAGGACACCTCCCTGTGCCACCTCAAGCTCTTGGTCAGTTACTTGCAGAATTAATATCACCGTATTGATTTACTTCTTACAAAAAGAAAGAACCATAGATCAATAATTCAGTGACTATAGTTCCCTAGTTCGTAATAGTTCTCTCTACAGTAATCCACATTTCTTTACAGCTTTTATACCTGCATAATACATTGCTGCTGCTATTGGATGCAGATTGGGCTACTCGCATAAACATAAATATGGATAAAAGTTCTCTTCTTAGGTGCACTAAGTACCCTTTTCTACAAGACTGACTGTCCAAGTGCCTGAGAGGTTGGAGCCAAAAGCAAAGGAGAGACTGTGTGAAAGTTGCAGACAAGCGGGCACTAGACAAAGGCATGACGTGATGCAGGGACGCCAGGAGAAAGGAGTCCGGGTTTATTATTTCCCCCTTTCAGGACAAAGAGAATAGGGAGAAAGTGTGGGAAATGAACTACACAACCAAAAACATTTAGTTTTTCTTTATTTTAGAGAACAACTTCTAGACTAAGAGGTAGAGTTGAACACTATATAAGCACATTGCTTGGTTACCTGGAGTCCAGATGCTCACTGAAACCATGAAATCAGAGAAAATCTCCACAAAAAAGCAGTGAAGCTCAGAAACACTGCCCTCTAGTAGATGGGTGGACTACTTACAATATCTGACAACATATCAACTTTTACTTTTTAATGAGAACAATAAAATTAATTTTGCGCTTTGTTGTAATTTATGTGTGCTATAAGTTATGATTCTTTTTAGTTTCAAAAACTTTCCCTAGGTATAGCCTCTATTAATTATATTTAATATGATTTCCCTGTTATGGAGTGGCATGGTGGTGCAGTGGTTAGCACTGTTGCCTCACACCTCCAGGGCCAGGTTTCAGTATGTGTGGAGTTTGTATTTTCTCCCTTTGACATCACTGGGTTACTTCCAGGTATTCCAGTTTCCTCCCACAGTCCAAAAACGTGCTAAGTGTAATTGGAATTACCAAATTGCCCATAAGTGTGCGTGTGTGAGTGAATGGTGTGTGATAGTGTCCTGAAATGAGCTGGCGCCCCATCCTGGGCTGTTCCCTTTCTTGCACCTGTAGCCTCTGGGATAGTCCCCGAACCCCCCGCAACCCTGAATAGGACAAACTGAAAATGGATGGATTTCCCTGTTGTGGTGTAATACAGGACATTTTTTTACTATTCATTATTTAGTTACTATACATAGCTGGTTGGAAAAACTGAGAGATTTTTATTATTATTATGATATAAATACAGTCTATCTGTGATTTAGAGCTAGATCTACAAACAGATACCGGATTCTAAGGGTAAAACCAAGTTTCACTGATTTTCTGGTGTGAAAAAGTGCCTGTGTGCCCCTTTGATGTCTTTTTTTATCCCTCTACTGTGGTAAGGGTTACGTTTTCCTGTCTTGTGGGTGGAACCTGGCTCTAACCCTCATCCTTTCTCGCCTAGTTTGATCCTCTATGCAAAAACCTAGGCAATTTGAAACGATCCTGTGCCGCCAGAGCACACTGTGCAACACTAATCCTCATTTCCGTTACAAGTCATTTTCTACTCCGCCAGCAATACCAGCGCAAAGATCATTCCCCAAATCCTATTCCTTCAGAGTAATTAAAAAGCATAAATTAAGATAAATGAAAAAGAGGTGGAATTTAAAATGTGACCCCGCTTTTGTAGTTTGCGTGGATTACACCCCGTATTGTCTATCTACTGTTGAACAATGCGAGTTCCTGCTTCTACCTGCAGAATTATTACTGATCTGCTGAGTTGCTAGGAAACCAGGTATTACTGGTTTTACGGGATGTTGGAGAGAGATTTGCAATTAATAACTGTGGTGTCCAATACAAACTAACTGAAGGTGCTGGAAGCCAGAGCAGATTAAACAGAAAGACAAAGAGGGCTGGGGGGAGGAAGGGGGTGTGAGACAAAAAAGAGGCTGGGGTGGGGGGTGGCAAGGTGGCTGGATGCTAGCAAATCACAGCGGGACTCAGTTGCTTGAGCTTTCAGACAGGTTTTGCTCCTGGGGGCCATCTGCATTTTTAATGGTCGGCAGCTTAACTACCAGCCAGGAGACACCTTGCCAAGCGGGAGGCCGGCTTAGCAGATTTGTCCGTTTGCAGAGTGCTCCACTGCCTGCTTGAGGTGAACAGTGTCGGAGTGGGAGGGGTGTCTAGGAGATGCCCTGTGACTCCCAAGCCACTGTTCTTAATGCTGCTCGCCTAATATACTCTGTCCCGGCAGCTTCCTTCAGCCATCACCTGGCGCACAGCCTGCTGCCTTTTTACAGACCTCATTCACCACAGAAAGTCATTTGTACAGTATATGGAAAGCCCTCTATCCCTTGCTCGCTGAAAGATTTATAAATGCTGAAGGTCAGTATGTTAATGTAGACATTAATAATGAATGCGCAGGGTTTCTAGCACGCTACCTGATTTGTGGGAGATGATGACTTCCAGCAGCTGCTTGCCTTCCTCCAGCACGCCATCTTTCAGGGAGCAGTGGCTGTCCACGTTCAGCTTGAAGCTCTGTGCCAGGAAAAAGGACATGTGGCATAACGACTCCCGTTGGCAGGATGCCCCCATGCACTCACAACACTCGTAACTTCCAAAATGCAACCTCAACAAAACCAGCCTCTCACCTCTCCTGAAACACAAAGTCTTCCCAAGCCTACACTAGTTCTGTTCTACCCTGCAGTTGTTGAGTCCATTCTCACAGCCCCTATCACTATTTGGTTCAATGTGGCAATGGTCCAATCTAAAGAGAAAATGCAGGGCATCAACCATGAGAAGGTCATCTGCAGAGAAGATCATTAGCTAATCCAGGAACTATATGCATCCAGGATGAGGAAGTGAACTGAGAAGATCACTGCTGATCCCTTTCATGCTGGCCATGAGAAGATCATTACAGATCCCTTTCATGCTAGTTATGAGCTGAAAAGATCATTGTCGATCACTTCCATGCTGACCATTTGTTGAGAAGACCATTGCCGATCCCTTTCATACTGATATTAAGCTGAGAAGATCATTGTAGATCCGTTTCATGCTGGCTATGGGTTATGAAGACTATTGATGATCCCTTTCATGCAGGCGCCGAGTTGAGTTAATCCCTTTCATGCTGTCCATGACCTGAGATGATCATTACCGATCCCTTTCATGCTGGCATTGAGCTGAGAAAATCACTGAAGATCTCTTTCATGCTGGCCATGAACTGAGAATATAACAGATCCCTTTCATGCCAGCCACAAGCAGTACCAAACACTCTCTTCTGAATGGTATAGATTCATAAAAGTAAACTCTATTCACCACTTAAACAGCTTTTTTCCAAAGGCAATATCCCATATTAATCAGAAATGATACATGCAGTTACTAAATTGCAATGCAATTAATGTTCAATGGTATACTTTTGTATACTGTACAGCCCATTTTGTTCCTCTTGTACCATGATGTATATTGTGTGTACACTGTGTATATCACATAGCCTGTATCCTTATGTAGTGTTTTTAGGTGAAGTTCTGTGTGGTGTTTTTTATATGGTAGGTGTACTCAATGTGACCAATTCACCAAAACAAACTCTTCGGCTTCTTTGTCTCCCTGGCAGTGACAGCAAAGGGGTGGCACAAGAGGTGTTGACAGGGTGGCATGGAGGGTCGTATGTGGGAGTTCTCATATAGAAATACAACTGTACTTCTATAGGCAAATGTATTCAACAAAAGATCCGCAAATACATTTTTACAACATTTATTTTGACATAATGTTACAGTTTTCCTCGATTGCTTTGGAGCTTTTCTTACATGACAATTAACATTTGCAAAACAACAAGTGTAACCCCTGCACCATAATGTCACTTCTGCACAGCAGGAAATAATTTCTCATTGCTTTACACAAATTTCCACGTATTTTAGTACATACATGCAAATGGTTTTGTACAGTTGACATCATTTTTGTACAATTTTCAGATGCTTTAGTCTAATTGGTCAAAACAGATTATGTAGTTTCCCACTATAATAATTTTACACCCAAAACAATATATGTATGTGATCATCGTGTTAACCACCTCATGCAAAACAGTTAACCAAGCTTTCAAAGTGATTTAAAAATATATTCTATGAATAGTGATACGCCATCGTTCTATTTTTGGATCCCACATGATTTTGTTGTTTTTTTGTTCCTGTATTGCTATTTTAATGGCTTTTACTATGTGACATTTTGGTTTGCTATTGTACTATTTCGAGATCTAAAGAAGTTACATGTGCATGTCAGTGCCTTCTATTGCAATGATTTTCTGCTGTGCAGAAGTGACATTCAAATGTGGGCATTAAACTTATTTTACAAATGTTAATTGTCATTTGAGAACTGCTCCAAAGCAATTAAGAATAACTAAGTCTCAGTTCGCTAAAGAAAAATGATTGGTCAGTGATGATGAGAAAGTGGGAATCCACTCATTCAGCATTTTGACTCTCATGGTCAAAACGATGCTAATTGTACTTTTCATTTTGGTGGCGCTGACTAATTCATTGGTGGAATTATTTGCTTTTGAGACATGAGTTAATTGTTTTGTGTAAGTTACAAGCTTTTGCAATTGAGCCATTGTGTTGATCTATATGCCTGAACTGTATTGAGAAATGCTCTTATAGTCTTGAGAACGTTAGGTATGTTTCATGAAATGTGTCAAAGCAATCAAGAATAACTGTAATACACACTTCCCCAAGTTCATCTTAAAAATAGGAACATGCAAAAAAACGGTGCAGCTCCCACAGGCTCTGCACTACGAATCTGGACATGTCTGACCACATTTTTTTAAGACAGCTTAAGGCTGTGGTTGTTGTGCTGTGCAGCAGAATGTTTCACAAGCATATCTAAATTTAGTGCTTTTCCACTCTGGTTCTGAGAACAGCTAGATTCCTCAGATGGTCATCTGTCATGGTTGTATGGCACAGCTGAAAAGTTGTGCTCACACTCTACAGTGCCCACTGGCAACCCACTGCTCAAACATTATGGATCCAAACATGCCCGTGTTTTGCACCTCTTTTTGTCTTTACTAAAATGAAAGCTAGCTCATTAAATCTAAAATTTAAATCTAAAAACCAGGTCTTCGAACTCAGTTTAGCCAGTGACTGTAGCCAACTTTTGGCTACCATTATGGTAACGGACTCTAATTGTTGAATTTCCATTAGCACACAAGCCATACATTGCTAACTTAGCACACATTACATTCATTACTAATTTAAATTTCACTTTTCCACAATTCATGGGTTTGGTAAACTTCAAACGGTGAGGCTCGGACTTCCCCTTAAGATGCAGCGCAGTGCAGTGGCTCCTCTCCTCCACACCTGCTTGCAGGCAGACTCACACTGTCAGCTCCACACGACGTGCACATTGTAGTGCAGTGCTGTAGCTACATTGGCGACCTAAGATTGCATTTACAGTTAAGATTTCTTTCCATGTCTTGATTGTTTCAGTAATTTAAGCAGCAAGACATATGGAGGGGGGGCAGCTGCCCCCTCTTGCTCCCCCATAGATCCGCTCCTGCTTCCTGGTGAGTAAGGTATGTTTCTGGCTCTGATTGTGATTCTGATCTGGTGTCACAATGGGCAGCAGTGCTGCCTCAGACCTCTTGTCCCACTTTTTTGGGTGAAGTTTGCATGGCCTCATGGGCTAAATTCCTGCCCTTAGGTTCAATGATGCCTCTAAATTGCTGATTGTGCGTGTCTTGTGATGGACTGCAATTTTGTTAGAGCTGTACTCCAGCCTTGTGCCCTGTGATCGACTGGCATCCCGTCCAGGCTATACGCCAGCCTTGTGCCTTGTGATCGACTGGCATCCCATCCAGGCTGCACCCCAGCCCAGTGCCCTGTGATGGGCTGGCATCCTGTTCAGGCTGTACCCCAGCCGTGTCCCCTGTGATGGACTGGCATCCTGTCCAGGCTGTACCCCAACCCTGTGCCCTCTGACGAACTGGCATCCTGTTCAGGCTGTACCCCAGCCCTGTGCCCTGTGCTGCCTGACATGGGCTCCAGGACCCTCAGTCAACAGGTTACATGGTTTGAAGATAGATGAATAAAAACTCATCATGTTGTAGTTAAAGAACAGAATTTTCAATCTGGTTAGCTTCACCAGTCCATTTATGTATTTCTATCATTTATCAACAGCATAATCGGTGACCATTTTGTATTTTTTCAATATATTTATATTTTCAAGACATTATATATAATTAGACGGCTGGTTATCGTAACAATAAAACTTGTGAGCATGTGGACAGCTTCTCCATGTCATGATCCTGACTCACCATTTCTTCTCACAAGAGACTATAAAGCATCCTACAAACTCTTCCAAGGGAATTCCTTCTCCCCCTTTGCCAGTTCATCTCACAACTCGCCAGACACGGATACTGAATATTCCCCCAAGCCAGCTGCACCGTTTACAATGACATGTGATGTGTATCATGCCATAGCTGATGTGACCCCAAACACAAATTTCCCTTCTCCTGCTAGGTTTTGCCTCACATTTAATTGCTGCTGCTATTATAACTTTCATGTTGATTGGATTTAGTAACACAGACCAGGCTTTCGCAGGCACATGTGTACACTGGCCTGAGTGCAGAGCGCAGTATTCCAGATCTGCAAGGATGGGAACCGGGCTGTGCTTCTGAGGATGCAGAAGGCAAGAGGGGGAAGGAAAGATTTCCTAAGGGAAATGGGCGGAGAGGCGCCTGCAGCCATCTTCGCCTGGGATTGCAGATTCCTCAGATCTCAGCCGGCCTGCTTAGCGCGATTATGGTGGGTTCTGATCGGAGCAGCTGGCTGAAGGTGGGTGGAGGGAGCTGCAGTTTGCAGTAACTGCCCTGGACTGCTCTCTATGCGCACACAGTGCATGCAGCAGACAGCAGGATGCATTGCGGGGAGAATGTGCTCCTAATGGCTGCTCCACAGCGACTTCAAATACACAGATTCAAAGGCAGGGGGTCTTCTATAGGCTGATACATAATCAGTGATTCCCCAGATCAATACTGACCTAATGACAGTGACCAGCTTCCAGATACACATCCAAGGTAGCTTCTATAAGCGTACCAAGATCAGTTATCCAAGATCAAGATCAATTACCCTCTTCTAAATGTCAGTTAACAGTCAGTTACCGACCTCTACACCTCAGCCGCTCCCAAATGCTGATCTTCTGACTTTTCTGCATCCTAATGCACAGTCAGCTGTCTGTTTGTAAATGCTGATGCACATCTCCTTATCACAGAAACAGTGAATACATCCCATCATACAAATACGCCTGACATGCTGGTGTTAACGGGGCATGAGGCCTCTCCAGGGATGCCAGGCCCTGTGCTCCGCCAGCACAATGGCAGACATGCGATCTCAGTGGATTTAAAGGGGACAGACAGGTTATCGCCCACCAGACATCAATAGATGCTTGTGAACCCGCTGAAGCACAAGCACCAGCTCTGGCAAGAGACGTAATCCCCGAATCACAGAAAGAAGGGGCCTCCTGGATGAGGAATGAATGCCTTTATGGATGGAGGCGTGCAGACACAGCCACATGGCAGGGTGACTAGGTCTGCCATGAGCGGCAGGCTACATGGCAGCATGATCGCGACATGGACAGCTGGAGGCGTGGCTCCATGTCTTATTATAGACACGGGGGTGGAGTGGGATGGCCGGACCTGCGCTGAGTGCTCTCTCTGCTGAATAAGCCGATTTCTTGGGGGCACCCTGGAGTGGTGGGTGCACGGAATTCCCTCAAAGGGCAGATCAGGTTGCTGTTAACAATGAATGAGTCCAAAAACTAGGATCTATTCCATCAAAGCTACTAGTTTTATTCATGAAATCTTATTTCTTTAAATTTCAGTTTTTTTGTAGTGCAAGAAAAAGATTTAAAGATTTTTTTCTTCTTATACTGTAAGAGTAAATTAAGAGAAATAAATATATTACACAAAAATAATACCTCTTTCTACAGCCTTAAGAAAAATTATGAAAGAAGATAAACTGACTTCATTCAGGTTTTAAATGTCCTTTTAAATATAAAAAATGTGTCCTGAATTTTGAGGACCTTGGAAGAAAACTGGGAAAAAAATCTGATGCCTGACTTTATTTCATTTGTGTCTGGATGTAACAGGTTTTCAAATTTAATGTGTGTGACCAAAAACAAGTGTTAACTTTAAGATGGCTTTTAAGGTCACTTTTCCCCACTGTATCTCTACAGCTGCATCATCAGTTGTGGCATTTGGGCCAGAAGGTCTTACGGTCATATACAGGACAGTTTTATATTCTTTCCCAGCTCCAGCTGCTCTTTTACAGCTGCCCTGTGTGCAGTAGTCCAGGCTGTTCATTTTCCGCCGGTACGGAGTGCTCTCGTTAATGTGATTCAAAGGCCTGCATCCGCCATCGGCTTCAATCAATAGCCGTTTCATTTCGCACCATCTCTCAATGCCTTATAAAGAGCAGCCACGCTTGCAGACCTCTCGTTACTGGCCTCCCTCGGGTGCCGGAACATTCCACGATCCTTCGCCCCCGTGCACCAGCTGGACTCAAATCAAAACATTAAATTGTGTACACCTCGTGTTTGCGGCCTGACAACTGTGGGAATATGAGGAAAAACAAGTGCTTTTCACATTTTTTCCCCTCACTCGATACATGCTTGTGATGCAAAAGCACAAATATAACACCCACTCTCCAGGCTGGACACTAAAGAGTAGCTTTTAGGGGAGTAGCAGACCTATCGTAGCTCACACAGACAAACACACACATTCACTCAATCCAGGTTCTGTGAGTGCTGGAGACTCAGGATAGCAAAGTATGTAAAAAAGAATGATGTGCATATATGAGATTGTATCCTATCTTCGTGTGACTGTCAATTCATTTCTATGGGCAAATCCCTAATCCCCACAATGACAACCTTTACCGCTACTCAGCCCTAACCTTAACCACAAGTAACCAAACAAAATACAAGACTTTTTTACTTTTTTGATTACATTCACAGATTTATATAAAACTGAGGTTATCCAGATGGGGACCTGAAAAATGCCCCCAAAAGTAAAGAAGTTTCAGGTTTTACCGCACTTTGGAACATTTTGATCCCCAAATGTGATCTATGCAAACACACACACACACACACACACAGAATTTTGTATTTTCTACACATACAGTGGAAAGCGGACGACTCACCAGGTGTGTTTCCAGGTAGAGCTTGAGGCTGGTGGTATCGGCTTTGGGGGGTAGCCAGTTCTCGGTTGTCTCTAGGGCCTCTCGTAGCCACTTGATGAACTCATCCAGTTTGCTAACAAAGCCCTGTAATAACAGATTTCAGGAAGAGGTATTTCAGCTTTTGTGATTCATGCAGCCTATTGAAATTTCTACACGACTGCAGTGGAATTTAATTCCAAAAAATTTTGGACATACGGACTAAACTTCATACAGCTGCTGATAAAATACAAGATTTTCTTTCCCAGCCAGACCAACACTTGCAATTTATGCAGACAAATTCAATTGTTTGAAAATCCCATTTGAAACCACCAGATATTACATTGGAATTTTACAAGAAACTGTTAAATTTCCATTAAGGAAAATAATCAAGTAGTCAAGTTGGAAGCAAATTAAACTTTCACTTGATGTAGCACCTGCACCTTGTAGAGAAAGAAAACTAAAATGAATGTACTTCAATATAAGCCATATATTGTTCAAAGAACAATTCCCACCTGCTTCTAGTCGTTATTAACTGGTTTAATATGATGTCGTTGTGGCGTGTTTCTAGTGCCATCTGCTGGCCAGAAATAAAGTTTTTGTTAATTCATTGATCAAAGTCAGCGTTAGACTATATTCTATTTTTATATTTTATGCTTGAGATTGGTTGGGGTTTTGTGTTGTTTTTAAATTATATTTTGTAATCAAAGCAAAGTAAAAGATCCATTGGACATTTAGCCAGTAATGTGACCCACTCCATGGACATTTTATGGAAGCCTATGAAGTGCTTAATACTGCACACCCAAAATGTACCATCTGGCCTACCAATTAAAATAAACATGAAATAATGCAGCTGACAGTGTTCTGAATGCAGGTGTTACAGAGGAAAACACTGTCCAATATAAAGTAAAAGTAACCTTATGATAAGTGAGAGACACCTGGTTTTTTGGGCCCTTGTCAGCAGACGCATGTCAATTGTTCAACAAGACAAAACCAAAACATGACGAATCATGAAAATAAATATCACTTCCAGATATTGGAAGACTATAAGATCTACACATTTTTGTAGACATTGGAAGATTCCACTAAAAGTCAGTGGTTAGATTACTATTACAAAAAGCATGTGGTAATGTGATGCAGAGACTGGGGTGGTGGGAGTCTACTGGTTGGTAAGAGTAATGTGATACAGTGAAGAATTAAAGAAAACCTCCCCTCTCTCTCTCTCTCTCGCTTTCCAGAAGCAGAAGAAAAGAGAAGGAGAGAAAGCTCATCACGTCACACATGACTAGGCCTTCGAGGTGCCTCCGGTGGAACCTTCAGCTGCCAGCTGTCTGTTGCCATGAGGATGAAGTCATCTCTGGAGGCCCACATGCTAATGCAATCAATCACACCAGAGTGTGACACGTATCATCTCAGGGTAGCGTGCCTCACTGGCTCAGCCTGCTCTACTGGATGATACCCAGTAATACTTGTCCTCCAAACTGGGAAGGGGATGGCAAAAAAGGCTGCATATTATCGATCTTCCTCTTAAAGCCTTGTTTTCCATTCTTAGTTACAGTACAATTTAGCTGTCTGAATTTTAAAAACATATCAGTGAGTGTACAAAATGGATGGATAGATGGATGCATGCATGAATGGATATCAGCAATATACATTTTCCACAGCTGTAGTTTTAGCATTTGAGTCATTAACTTCCAATGAACATTGAGCATTTATGTCTGTATATTAGTAGGTTTTTCACATGTTCAGTCACACTTGTTTTAGAAAATTCTTGTACTAAATTTTATTTAGTATATTTCATTGCAGTATTCAAATTCGCTTCTATAAAAGTGCTAAGGATTGAATTATATCATGCAAGTCTATATTCGTCCAGCAGATGGCGGCACTTTTATTTATCAAGTTGACTGCTATTCAGTGTAACTGGTTGTGTTTAACGTTTAAAATATGTTAATAAATGTTTTATGTGATATGGTTAATCCACTAAATCTATATAACTTTTTAACATTAAAGATGATCTTTTGCACAATCTTGAATACAGCAATTGGAACATTCACTGTTTCAAGTATATTATACATATATTCAATTTATATACTTATTGTACTTACCACATTTGTGAAAAAGACAAATGAAAGAAATTATTCATGGTACTAGAAAGAAAATATTTAAAGCCTTGTTTTCCATTCCATTAAAGAAAAACATTTGTTGAAATATCAAACAATGTCATATTTATCTTACACTAACTGAAGAATCTTTTGTGCATTATTTGCAAATATATTTGTACCTACAAATCTTTTTTCAAATATCCTTGATTGTCCTCAAACACTTCGAAATGGGTGGGGTGAGGTATGGCTTACTGAAAAATGTTTTCACAATGGAATTCTGGCACGAGTTTCCTTTATTGCCACACGATGGCACTATAGTGTTTAAGTTCTCAGCCTCTCTAGCATACGAATAACATCAAATACATTTGGTACTCAAAATGGCTCATCCTTAAGTCACATCAAAAACAATGTTTAGTGCCAGACAGAAATTTATCAAACACATAATGAATGTTTAAGTTGGAGATATATCCCTGCAGGAAGCTTCTCAGTTTAAATATAGTGTTAGCCAGCGATATTTCTAAACTACAGAAATTTACTATTGAATAATTTGGAAATTTGAATTGTACTCAAGGGTGAATTTTATGACAAATTGCAGGTAACTGACAGTAGCACTGAAATCAATGTAGGGTTGCCGTGATTAGTCGACGTAGTCAATGACATTGATATTTTTAATTGACGCATCATTTTTTTAAATTTTAATAAAACTATGATTTCTAAATAGCTTCATTTCATTATAACAAATGAATTGAATGAACAAAAGTCTGTTCATGTTTATTAAATTACCATTGGTACCTAGAACTTAATATGTTTTGTCTTTGTAGCTGCTAAATACTAGTGTTGGGCGGTATACCGGTTCATACCGAAAACCGTTTTTTATTACCGTTATTATATGACTTTTTCTTATACCGCAATACCGATTTAAATAGCCTACACAACATTTGGAAAGTGGAGCAGCTGGAAACTGTTTAAGGGGGGACCTATTTCACTGCTGCACTGCTAAAAATGTACCACGGAAGATATAGCTGATGCTGGAGTTGAAAATAATGAGACACTGAGGTTGTCAAAAAATCGATTCTCAGACACTAATCGATATTAAAATTAATACCTGATTAGATACTCATTTTCACCATTATTGATACCAACAGTGCGATTTTTGCCTCATTTGCCACACTTCACACATCACCGCTACAGTGCAGGCACATGTGCACGCACGCACACGCACACACTAGCGCAGCCCCTCCCCTCCTCTCAGTAGCCACTGAACGCATTCGCGCAGGTTAACACGCACATTCCGAATTGGCTGAATGTGGCATATGCTGCAGTTGAAGGCACTTCGGAAGCTGTTTGGAAGTATTTTGCAGACAAGCATTTAAAGCCTAAGGATGTCGATAAGCCTCTATGCCAACAGTGCTACAAAATTGGGGTAAACGCCCAGTTATGCTTAAAAAAATACCGTCATATACAGTGCAACTGATGGAACTTATAACTTAACTGATGGAAAAATACCGTGATATCAATTTTTGGTCATACCGCCCAGCTCTACTAAATTTATATAGTCATTATTAAAGGTATAAGGAATCTTTACCGAATAAGTGTTTAGGCTGAAACCTGGGCTGGTATGCATAAAACTTCCTAAGAATGGTCTTAAGAATGGTCGTACACTTGGACTTAAGAGTAAAAAAAA
>JAODJW010000026.1:5985301-5996998 GCA_026777045.1 Hyperopisus bebe
TTGGAAAACGTTTAACTATCCTTTGTAACTGAGTAAAATGGTGATAACTGAATACTTTTATAAGGCACTGTATACTTCATTGCAATGGGTTTTATTACTCTCCAGCTATATTAATACACCAAGCAATATATTAACCAATCAACTCAGACAAGCATTAGATTGATATCGGAGTGAAATTATATTATGGACATCATACAGCGACATAAACAAGATCACCATGTGACCGTTGTGACCATGAATGAAGCACCGTCATGCGTCGCATAGCGACGTTTCGGACCGCATACATGAGGGTGCTCCTATACGATTATAAAAAAAATCATAATTCGTAATAATATTGTAATTGGTAATAAACAGCTATGTTACTGGTTTGTGTTTACTATACTGTAGCTTTTATTTTTTTTGAGCGTACTCTTTCCACTTACTAAGAAGAAAAAAAAGTTTACTTTAAAACAAGCTGCTGGGTTAAAGCGTAATCCGAGCGCCGTAATATGCTTCTTCAGAACATCAGCGTGATTTGCGTAAACGAAGGACGAATGAACGGCATGATTGACAGGCTCGTGGGGTGACGTAGGGCAGGCCGGGTTGGATGGACATCCAACCCCGCCCTCCCGCAGGCTGCAGCCAGGGGCTTCTCTGATTAACGGTGACAGTGTGTGGGTTCATGCGCATTGGACTTGTTGGGGCCAGTGTCGTTATCGTAAACTAAAACTGAAACGAAAACGGACACTAAATAAAAGAAAATAATTCGTGAACTGAGATAAAAATTAAAACCATATTTACAAAAACAAACAAAACATGTCTAATCTGCAAAAAAAGTACCGCTAGACCACCAACACCGTTTTAAACATCTTTTTACCTTGTTTAACCACAGTATCTCCTCAAAGATGTGGCTGCTGATCTGTCCTTTCCTTCATTAAGTGTTTATCGCTTGTACGTGTTGCATGTGGTGTGCTCCGCTAACCGAATATATATATTAAGCATTGTAACTTTTGGGCATTACAATACGTATCTTATCAATATTTTAGGCATAATACTAATCTGCTTATCGAATTGTGGGTGAAAACAATGTTTATATAGTGCCGAAAAACTGGCACTAAAGCCCTGCAATGGCAAACAGTTTGTTGTTATCAAAATATAATTACCTTAAATGGTCAAATTGATTTTCAGGTGGAAAATTGTTTAGATTAATCGACCAATTGATAAAATAGCCGATAGATGAATCTGGAAAAATAGTCCTTAGTGGCAGCCCTACACCAATGTATTCTACCTTGGATCTTGTTTTTACAGTATTGTGTAGTCTATGTATATTTTTATAAATTTACATCTCCTATAAGCACTTAAGTAAGTATTCAAACTTGTATAACATTACCTCAATCTTGTTCCATATGTCTTTATAGTTTTCCTGATGCTGAATATCCTCCAGTAGCTGTTTGATCAAGTCTTGGTGATGACGGCAGTGTTCTTCGACAGCAGGGCTCCAAGCTGGCTTCTCTGTTCTTTTACACTCACCAGCATGCCAGTAAACCTCATCCTCTGACAGCAGGTCACTGAGGGGCCCTGACTCAATGCTCTCATCAAGAGAAGGTGCAATGTCACTGGAAGATGTAGGGGAGAAATGGCCAGAAGGGAAAGCCTTCTCATACCTGCGGCCAGCCTGGAGGGGTGTTGAGCTTTCCCATTCTGAGTGCACATCTGACAGTTCCCAGTCATCCACATCCTGGATTTGCTCCTCTGTGGGTCTTTGTGGAAGAGCTTTGGCAATGGTCTCCAGCTTTAATGCAAGAATTTCTGTCTTCTTCAGCTGAGACGGCAGAGCCAGATACTCATCAGAGCCATACCATGACTCTTCCTTCAGAGGCCTGCCGGTAGTAGGTAGTTGTTTTTTCTCAGGGATAGCAGGGGGAGCTATTTTTTGGGTTGGATCACAGATGGTTAAAGGGCTAGCTGTATTGTCACAAGAGTCTGTATCTGGAGGGTTTTTCTTGGGTGAATTATTCTTTTGTGGGGTGTCAACCAGGCAATTTTCCTGGGGGTCAAGGCTGAGCTTGTGGGAAGCTGGATGCTCCAGGTCACTGGCCTCTCCAGACTCAGACGAGCTTCTCTGAAGAGCAGGATCAAAGCCAGAGACTTGCAAATTCTGAAGGCTGGCCTGTCTACTTGGTTTCCAGTTCCTACTATTCATGGTCCTCAGGTTGTCACAGGAGTGTCTGACAGAATTAGGGTAGATGGATGTGAGTTCCAGCCAGAACTTGGAGCGGTCTGGCTGACCCAGCAGTGATGGGGTGCTGCGACTCATGTCTGCCTGAAACTGAAGAGAAGAGGGGTGTGGTGCTCTCTTAAGGATGGTCTCCGTGTCATCCCGGGACAGTCCTTCTGGGTACATTGCCTTTTTTGGCAGGGATGGCTGAGTGGGGGACATCTCATTGCAATTGAAGCTGTCCTGTAGGTGTCTTTTGGAGAGTGTATTCTCACACTGGAGAGCATTGCGGTTCATTGTGGAAGAAGTGGGGATAGTGTCTGCCAGTTGACTGGCTGAAGAATCCTCACACCTCAGCTGGGGGTCTATTGGACTCCCAATCACAGAAGACAGGTGTTCAGCTGTGACTGTTAGGAGGCCCACACTCTGGATTAGCTCAGGAAAGTCTGACTCCAACGACGGGAAGCAGTGGTGAGATTTCAGGCCCCGGATCTGGCACTCTGCTTCTTCAGCAGGGCTGTAGTCATCCAGCTCAAAGGCAGTGATGCCACAGTCCAGCGAGAAGTAATCTTGACTACACTTGATTGTCAGTTGGCCTGAGTCATCCACCTCTGTCAATGCATCCAGCCGCGCCTAGAGAAAGAGAAGTCCTGTGTTCGTATTGTTTTGAATTACATGTCAAAGCAATGAATGTACATTTAACAGGTAAGATAGTCTGCTACTTCTTTGCAATAGAGCACTATACAAGAGTAATATTTTAATATGTATGATTCCTTTTGTAGCTTAACTTTATAACATTGCATTTTAAATTTCAAGAAAAGAATTTATTATAGTCGTAAGTACAGTACCAGACAAAAAAAAAAATATATATAGCACAAGCCCCTCCTGGGTGAGTAAGCAGCATGCAGCATATGCGTGGAAACACAGTCACTGCAAAGGAGTGAAGTGAGAGGAAGCCCTGCCTGGGAGGGGGACATCACAGTTGCTTAAAGGAACTGTGACAGATGCCATGAATGCACAGCCATGGAACACGCGGAAACACTTTCAATGGCCGTTTCCAGGCCCACTAAATATAATAAGAATGCTATTCTTTAAAATGCATTTATATACTCTAACTGGATTTTTCCTCTCAATGTGTATTCCCATCATAGTTTATCATCGTGGATTCTGTACTATTTACTTTGATCATATATTATCATGAATTTACAGTCAAATTCACTTTCTAGTATACTACACAATGTGGTGACATTTTTAAAATGTCTCTTAAACAGAAGCTTTTTGTGAGAAATTTATCATTATAACATGGAGATAAGTGGGGACATATATCAGTCAGAGCTATATTAACCAGACTGTCAAAGCACACACAAGAGTCTGAGACTGAATGCATCTAATATACATAGTGTTAGTTTTTTACAGATATTATTCACTGCTGCATTTCTTGTGGTTGCTTGATGTGAGTATTAAAATGAGATGCCATGTATGTGACTAGTAAAACTGGACATAGGGTACAGTGGGAATAGTGCACAAGTAATTGAATTTATTTTGCTGTAAGGTAGCCCTGTTCATTTAATTAAATGGCTATTAATTTACCATTTAATTAAGAAAAAGATTTCTTGAAAACACAGATCTTTTTGTTCATTAATTTTTTCCCACTTGTTGCATGGTTCTGTTCTCAACCCCTGTAACTTGGTTAAGATTTTGTCAGAGAGAGAACAATACAGTCATTTGTTCCAGCAATCCATCGAGTTCCGCTGCTATTATATGCCGTAACAATGCAAATTCACTCCTGTTACACTCAGTCAATTTACAGTAGTTCTGGAAGCCATAAGTAACTTATCACGCACTATTGTTTGAAATCTAGCTAGCATACAACCTGAACCTGAATAATAAGCACCAATTGATGGATTGGATATTGGTAAAATAGAGTTTTGCAGTTCATTTTATACAGCGCCTGTGTGCACTTTGTGATGCATTATGGGATATTCCTGATATGCTGTGGCAATGAGGGTGATAAGGTTTCTGTTTCTGATTTGAAACAGCTTGTCTGCACTATGTACTGTGAACATCCAAAGTGATTTCTCTTCATATTTATGACAGGCATCTACACTACAATTAGCGAAGCTGACTGTTGATCTTTTCCTGATTAAATGGAAGACATATGATTAGGAATCATACTTTAATTCCTAATTACTTTCCCTAAAGGGACATACTGTACACAAATGAGGTGTAACAAAGTAACAAGATTTAGCAATAACCGGGTGACCCTTATTATACCTTGAGGAAATATGTTAGACCAGAACCTTTCTCACTTAATTTCATAGACCACAGATTTCCCCCAATCTGTCAAAGTTAATTCCATGCAGTATCTGTAGTAATACATGTATATGTCTGGGAGTGACTTGGACAGAAGTGCATACATATGCATTGACATAGTCTGTCATTCATTTAGAATGAGCTTGTGTGAGCTGCGTGGACGCTGTGAAATGTTGCATGCAAGTGTTTTTAGGATACCTCGTCATGGTCCTGGGAGAATGCCTGCAGGATGTCAGTTTGCCGGGTGTAGTTGCCGTTGGAGTCCTGGAGGCCTTGCAGCAGTCGCTCCTTGAGGACCAGGACGGAGACTCGCAGCTGGTGCCACAGGAGCTGCACGCTACGGATGTCCACGATGATGTTCACCGAGTAGGAGAGCAGCTTCAGGGAGAACTCAGTCTCCAGCAGGGCGTGGATCTGCTCCACGTGGTCAGAGATATCCTCACAGATGTCCTGTCAACAAGAAAATTTACTGGATGGTCCCATACAGGTCTGACGGACCTCCAAATGCTAGGCCAAATGAAGCACGTGAGCGAATGTAACCTACACAGGCATAATATTTGGTTAAGTTCTATTGCCATTGTGATGGTAATAAATAGTATGAAACAGTGTATTAATACAAATCTGAGAAAGAGGGTTACAGTGTTTTAGTATGAATTAGCAAACTCTATGCTAACAATATACACTAACATCTAACAATGTTAAGTATTAAATTGAGCATCTAACTAGGGAAAATGTAAGTGTTAGTAGAAAATCCAAAGAACGCCTGGGTAGGAGTGGAAAGTAAAAAGCAAATGAATAAAAAATATTAATCACAAAACAATGGGACACTTAACCATAGAAATAATTTTTAAATCTTGTAATACACAGTTATCCTTACAATAAAAACCTTAAGGTCAATGAAAAAAGCCAAGAAAATGATTACCAGGCTTGTATTACTTAAGAAACTAATGGAATTCGAAGACACTTGTAGTATTAAATTCTCATCTTTCAAATATTAATAAGAAGAAAAAAAGCAAAATTGATCCTGCATAGATACATAATCTTATTCCTAGGTGAATGAATGATACTCTGGTATTACAAACAATTACGCATGATTATTTCAATGAACATCATCTTTAGTACTGCATAAAACATATAACAAATACATTTCAAAGTATTCAGTATATATAGAGTCGAAACCTTAAATAACCCTTTTGTACTGGTTTTCATTGATGAATGTACATTTTGATTGCATTGTCTTTGTATTCTTTGTACTGTATTCTTTAATCAACAGATGAGGCAGAGGTGAGGACACTAAACACCAGCACATTAGAATACAGTACGGTTCTTGCCTCTGAAGTTCACAGGAATACTTGTTTCTCTAATAATACAGCACCAAAGACAGGCATTCTGTCATGGGAAATCATGGGTTTAATTTGAGAAGAATGTGACCAGAACATTTACAGCTATTTTTCCAGGGAGGGCAGCCTCTTACCTTGTTTTTCTTCTTGCTTTAATAAGCCAAATTGTGCCTTTCAATATCACATCATCCTGAGAGACAAAGTCCCAATATTACACTGCAGCTATTCCTGATTTATGCAGACACAGAATAGGCTTGGATTCGTCATTTAATTGCCAACCTCATGACTGCATCTATAAATTTGCCAGAGGACTCGTATGTCAGATTCTTTCCCAAGCAAGATGTAATGTCCAACCCAGGGGACATTTATATTGCCACCCTATCTTTACTTGTTTCTGTCTGTGATACTTCAAAATACAACCAGCAGAGCGTACTGAAATGTACTTTGAAAGACTGAAAGCAGAACTACACGAAGACCCTGGGCTGTGCAGTGCCACTCCATGTGAGCAGCGTGAGTCACACTCCTCTCCAGCATGCTGCCTATGTTTCAGAGGTAAAAAACTCTGCTCACCAAAACTCTGGGTGCAATACAGCTTATACCAGATTTGTTCTGCAGCAAAATCCAGGTATGACTATCATCTCACAGATGCTAGGCACTGAAAATAAGTCACAGAACAGGTGGCTGGTGGGACTGTTTTCCACAAACAAGAGGAACAGTTACGAAGAAAACCATTTTATCCGGGCCTGCCGAGTTTGCTTAAGCAAAGCATCCCACATTTCCAGTATGCACAGCTTGCCAGATAAAAAGGGGAATTTGCCTATTTGCTGAAGAGGAACTGTGAGAAGGAGCAGGCCTAAGCAAATGATGCCAGAATGCCGGAGCAGCCCCAGGGGCAACAGACATACTTAGAAATGTATCTTATAAGGTGACCGCTGAGCTCTATCTCCAACAGCTGCAGCTGCTGCCTGAGGACACAGGACCCTGGATCAGATACTAAGGAGCAGTGATCTATCTGCACAGTAAAACTAGAAGCTTACAACTTCTTACACCTTCTTTACACTGCTATAGATACAAAATGTAATAAATTAATTAGAGATCTGGTTGTCCATGTTTTAATGCATATATCTGTACTTGTTTACTCATTACAATGACATTATTAGTCATAATTAGTACCACTAACAGTTTAGGCTGATTGTATAAGCCAGGTACACGGTCAGTCCACTTGTGTGCTAAGCTCACGATCGCACACCATATCCTAAAGTACCCTACATCATATACTCACTACTCAATGGAGGGGATTTTACCTGATGCAGTGCTCTTCCTCATGCTGAGAAACTGCATCAGAGAGACTCCAGTGAACACCCCCGCAACACAACACAAATTAGTCAGAGTGGAATTCTAACTGAAATGCATAAAATGTGTCAATGCCAAGTGAGTAAAATAGCTTCTATATATTTTTCAATTCTAAACCATCCCAGGGTGTATTTCAATTTTTATGCCCATTTAAGTGAACCCAGCCCATAACAGAATACTCAGTCAGAAAAAGATCTTTCATTTACAATATCTATTACTTTGACCTAAAAAAAATTACCTAAATTTTGTTTTAACCATGAAACTATAGATACATCTTTTCTAGTGCGCCTGGGCATTCCTCAAAGTACACACCCCAGTTCTGAGGGAATACTGATAGGACCATAAATTACAAAATAACAAATTGTGATACAGTTCAAAATGGAGTTTTCTCTGCTGTTCTTGACCAGATGGCTAATGATAATCATTTTAATTTTCACTGGATAAAAATGGCTGAGCCTCAAATGATGTAAAATTCTGTTTAAAAGACTACAACTAAAATCCACTGGTTTTGTGCAAAAATGGCTCTGAGCACAATCCACATTAATCAAAATTGGCCGAAGACTATTATTTAGTATGTGTGTGAGTGTGTGCATGTATGTGCCCTGTGATGAACTGGCATCCCATCCAGGGTGAACCGCAGCCATGTTCCCTATACTGGGGAGAAGATCCAGGCTGCCTGTGACCCTGAACTGATAAGTGTTAAGAAGAAGGATGGAAGGAATATCAGAAGAGCATAGATGCCTGCATTGTGTTGTGTCATAAGAAGTGCGATTGAGCTTTACAGTCACTGGATGTCCCCCATAACTTTTTGAGGAACTGCTACACTTGTAACTTGTCACTTGATATAAATAACAACTCACAAGCTTAACAATTGCTTAATATCAATAAAGCTCACAAGTCTGACAGTCACTGTAAATCAGTAATGACTCAAAGACAAACAAAAATACTGGTCACAACTCACCAACTCACTAAGAATTTGGCCCTGATGCTTCCTGTTTCTTAAAATAATACAGAACCCAAGAATGTAGGTCAAGCACGTATCCACCCTGATAACACTACAGTAACACAAGCTGCTGTGTCTTCAGGACCGTATAAACTTTTAAAAAGCATTAATATATTCAAATACTCTTTCATTATTTACACCTGTTTCTTGTTATTTATAACAAATTATATTTCAGACCTTGCAATATAAATTTATGAACTAATATACTAATATAATGTAAACTAAGAAATATTCAGCTAAATATCCCATTTTATTTTTATCTTGTTAAGTAAAATATACATACAAGCTAAATATACAATTAGAGAGGCTAAGAATATTGGGATATGGAAAATATAAATACTAAATTTTGTTACAGAATATAATTGTGTATGAATTCTGGATTACCATTTAAACACAGATATATTAAAACATACATATGTAATATCCATATATGTATTCTTCATGTAGTACTTGTTAAATGTGAATATTACAGTAGGTAAAACAGTATGACAGGGTGTGCGTATGTAAGAATGGAATTTAAATAATGGCTCCACCAAGATCTATTTCTGTGGAGAGCAGCTGTCATCTCAAGGCTCTAATGTGGAATCCACATGTTGCAGCTCACACAAGCCCCCGTACCAGCTCACTCTCACTGACGCAGAAATGCATGCAGGCTGTCATGAAAACAAATGCTATTCACACTAACTTTTAAGTGACTTTGAACCAGCAATTTTAGAACCACTTAACCATTAAGCAAACATATATGCAAAATTTGCTAACTCGAACCATTTCTGCAGAACGACAGTTTTTCATTAAAATGTACAATATACTAGAGTATTCTACTACTCAGTAATATTGCTGCACATGCTGCATTAGGCTGTCATTTTTCCTGAACACTAGTCCTTCTTAATCTGCACTTCAATAAAAGATTTCTTAACTACAAATCCATAAATGCATAGTCAGATATAAACCTTCCAAAAATGCCCTGTACAGTTTCTATTAATATTCTGTAAACTCTTAAATCAGCTGTTTTGGTCTGCAATCCTCCTTACCGTCTGATTTTGCACTGCAGTGGCTGCTTCAGTAGAAAACAAAGCCAAAATGGATTATGCTGTGTTGTTCATTTACCAGCACGGTTACTGCTCGAGGTTAAAGATAGTTGTCTGTCTCGCCTTCCCCACACTGACCCGGGTCTCCCTCAGACCAGGAGGGGCCCTGTGCCGACACACTGACAGTAGTGAGTTGGCTATTTTAATCACTGACCTCATCCCCCTTCAAGGGCTCTGGGCTGAAGACCCTGAAACCTACTTTCAGAACAGCTGCCTTTGGGGATGAAGGAGGGTGGAGTCAAAGGAACCCAATGATGAATGACTGCAGCCATTGGCTTTAAAAGCTCTCTTTTTATGTTATAGACACCTTTCAGACAGAAACTTACATGACTAGAAGAAACATGACACACTAAATTGATAAACCTTGGGTGATACCAAGTTTTTGGAGTTATTATAAAAGTGATACATGAAGTGATACATTCTTTCAGTTGCCATACAAATCAATTATAAAAAAATACCATCTTTTTCATTCTCTGTGCCATTTTTCAGCAGCATTACATTACTTTTTTGTTTTAAATAGGGCATTTACAGCTTACCATTTGATCGAGTTTTTCTTTTTGTTTTCAGAGAAACACTGAGTATGTCAATCAAAGAAATTAAATAAATGCAGTTTATAGTTTAGCACAATCAAATTTCCAGCCATTTTCCATCACTCAACCAATTCTCTCTACTGTTTCACAGAGTTTGATTACAAAGCTAACTAGCTTCATATCTCAGAACTAAGTCTAGTTCCTTCTCCTGTCATTGTGAGCCTGAACCTACTCTTCTCCTTAAGGTTTGTTCATCTATTATTTATAGTTCAATTGCCAGGTTGATAAACACATGTCTCTCCTCTGGCTCCATACCTACTGTCCTCAAAACAGCTGTGGTTACCCCAATACTCAAAAATCCTAACCTGGATCCAACATCTCTTTCTAACTATGGACCGATCTCAAAACTTCTATTCTTAGAAAACATGATGGAAAGAGTGGTAGCTATGCAACTTCACAATTTTCGTCAAATAAACATACTCTATGGACCTTTACAGTCTGGTTTCTGTAAACAGCACAGCACTGAGACAGCTCTAATGTGTGATGTCAGTGATCTACTCAGGCCTGCTGATGATGGTGCCCTTAACATTGGGCTTCATTGACCAACTGTTCTTAAGAAGAAATTCCTTCTTAAAACCCACGTACTCAGTTTTCACAAAGCTTCTGACATTCATCAGTGTTTTATGTGGGATTTGCTCTTAGGTAAAAAAATAATCTATGTACACTCAAGAGACACACACATTTGAGTGTTGACAAGTTTGCGCAAAATCATTGCTTATTGCATTTTCTTCAATTCCGCAGTTGTATAATATTATCAAATTAAATTGCAATAATGTGTTCATCATTTATAATAGTTTTAAATATAATATTTATCATTTCAATGCTAAATAATTCAGAATTATTTTAATAATAAATTATTAAAATGAGTAATAGCATTTCATCCATCTTTTTTATGTTATTCTCATGCTACTGACGCTACTAAATTTCACTTCCTGCAGCAGTACCTCCACTTTCAGAACTACTGACATTTCTCTTACATTTGGAGTCTAGTGCTCCACCATCTTTAGATTTTTGTTTGGGCATTCTTAACTAATATCTTAGCCTTTCTTCGTAGTTTGTGTTTGATTTCTGTGTGTGCACATGCCACTGTAGTCTCATGTCCTTTTATGGTGATTGTTGGGGTTAATTAGGAACAACTGATATGCGCTTTCAAATTAGAAGAACAATGTGATTCATCATTATAAAAACACATTTGCAAACACTTTTGTGTTTTATGAACATGTGAATCTGACACATACTGTTCTTAGAACCTTCTTATGACCTTTTTCAAGAACAAATTTAAGAAAAAACTTAAGGTGATATTTGTGAATGAGGCTCATTCTCCTCGTCTTAGACCTAAGTGGAGTATTTGACACTGTAAATCACAAAGTACTCACTTCCGACCTGTAATCTATTGGTGTTACAGGCATGTCCTACTCTGGTTAAGGTCATATCTCACAAACAGACAACAGTTTATCACTTTAAGCAAAGACAAATCCTCTACCTCTGTTGTTAAGAGTGGTGTTCCTCAAGGATCATTTCTTGGCCCCCTTCTCTTTTTAATTTACATCTTGCCTCTTGGTCAGATCATTCATATTCATGGCCTTCACCTTCACTGCTATGCAGACAATATTCAGTCATGTTTGATTCACAGTACCATATTCAATCCTCTCCTAAAACACGAATGGCATGCATCTCAGTACGGGGGACTTTGGATACATGATAAGTCCAGGAGTACTATTTGACCCATCACTGAACTCACTGGCGTGCACAGATAGAGACGAGGTGGTGCTGAAGCACTTGCCCTTTTGCCCTCAGTCCAAAAAAGTGCCCT
>JAODJW010000026.1:6023520-6037022 GCA_026777045.1 Hyperopisus bebe
GCAGTCCTGTGGGCGAAAATGCCTTGTTGATGCTAGAGGTCAGAGGAGAATGGGCCGATTGATTCAAGCTGATAGAAAAGCAACTTTGACTGAAATAACCACTCGGACCAGTGTTATTATCGCAAAGTAAAACAGAAACAAAAAACGGTCACTAAATTAAAAACAAAAAATCCTGAAATGAAATGAAAATGAAAACTATATGTATCAAAAAATATGTCAGACTTTAAACTGCAAAATGTATCGCCAAATCACAATTAATATCTCTTCTTTTAAAAGACCCTGAGCGGAGCTGTCCCTTTCTTCACAGCTACTTGAGTGCTTATCGCTTCCAGGGTATAACAAAACAGTCGCTCCGCAAACCAGACTTATAAAGTATAAGGATATGTCTAATTTATACAGATTACTATCTTTATGGCATTACAATACGTCTCTCATTAATATTTCAAGGTTACGGCCATTCTGCTTATAGAACTGTGTACGTAAGTAACGTAGGTACAGTGCCGAAAAGCCCGGCGTCCAATATCTGAAGCCCTGGAATGACAGTTTGCTGTCGTCAAATAAAAGACTAAGGTAAAGTTGGAAAGAGATTGGCAGATTCGAACTTCGCGGCTCAATAAATTTTAAACGAAACGTTTTTACAACATAGTAAACGGGTCTATTTAACAGCAGTAAGGTAGAAAATGAGCTACAACTGGATTTTCGTCCAAACAATATGTATTTAAAGAAATACGGATAACATTGCTCCCTTTGAGCAGTCCGCTGGCAGAGGAGGGCTTAGGGACCGTCTGCAAAGTGCAAAACGACAACGGATAATGTCAATAACTCCACTTCCAAAGAGTGAAGAGCCACCAAAATCACTAAAAGCTTTTGGAATGTTATCATGGTCATACTACACCCCTTAGTTTGGTGAAATGTACCTTAGTCTATTTTTTAATTTTTTTTTATTAGGAATAACATTCAATAACTTTGTTCCTATCAACTGTACTACCACCAAAATCACTAGTCTGTGGTTCTTTAAAAATAGACTAAGGTACATTTCCCCAAACTAAGTACTGTAGTACGACCATGATGAGAATATAGATATGTGTTGTGATTTTGGTGGAACTACAGTTTATTGTTATTGAAGTTATTGAATTTTATTGGCAATAAAAATTCTTTAAAAATACCAAAAAGACCAAAAGCCTGTGTATACGATTTGAAAAGTCCCCTACCTAGGCACCAGGCAGGCAAGACACCATACTGGAATCGTTTTCATGTGTGCACACATAAATGTGTACAGCTCTGATAACTGAATCCCCCACTACCACAACTTTTCTCTTCCTGGGGGCAGGGGACTCCTCGTTGCCCAAAGGTCCACCTGCCTCCCCAGTCTCTCCAGCTCTAAAGCTGGGAGCACCTGAAAATGGTTTGAGTCACTTCAGGTGATGCCATCCCTGTAAAGCGTGTATGCCGTTTCTTACATTTATGACCTATATTGTCACCCAGCTCTCCCACCCTCTCTGTTCTTCATTCTCCCCCTTCCGTGCTTGTGGTGTAGACACTTTTTCCTCTAACTCAGTATCAGACGAGAGCCAATTGCTCCTCAAGGTCACAAACCTTGACCATGAGTAAGTCCACCAGCTGACATCGCTCACAGATGAAGTCTGACTGGACGCAAGCATCCAGAAGGGCAAGCATCTTGCAAACACAACACTGAGTTGGCCCCATAATTAAGTCACTATAACCCCATCCCTTACTCTCACCCCAGTAAATTTATACATAGTATTTAACTTTTACTTGAATTAACTTATAGTTAAAATTTTATTAACTTATGGTTAATGCAATAAAGTGTTGAGTACAATAAAACACTACACTGTAAAAAAAATTGTAATTTTACAGAAAATAACCGTCATTTTTTACGGTAGATTCTCTTTTTTAAAAGCTGTCTGCAAAACTCTGTAAAATTACAGAAACTATCCCTGAATTAATAAACCAACCTTTATTTTACACATAACGCCAGTAATGAAAAATTGCACGTATTTCACATTTTTAAAAGGAAAAATACTGTTTAATTTATACTATATATTTCCCACTTTCTCAAATTACGTACAGATTTATGTAAAATCACAACATTTAATTGTAATTTAAAAAATAATTCATAATTTAAAGATTTATGACCATACTAAAAATTTAGCATTTTTCTTTGTAATTTTGAGGTAAACCCTATTAGTTTTACAGTACTTTGACATTTAACTTCTAAGTCCAATGTTTTTTTTAATTACTTTTAAAAAGATTATCCAGAATGAAATTGCATAGGTAAGGCAGCAGCAGCCCCTCACTTTCACGTAGACTATCAGCTTCATGTCTTCCAAAAGCATGAGTTAGTAAATATGGAGGACTGATATACTCAGCATCCATGAATATGTTAGTCCACCCCCCCCCCCCCAACAATCTCAAAAAATGAGACACTTTACTTTTTTTAATCATCACTTCTTTTTTCTTTTCATATCTTTTGCATATTGGGGATGTGGCTATGTAAAATGTATAGGTTGCTATTCTTTATATGCACTAAAGAGACTAAGAGAGGTATTACATAATATTAGCATAAAAAACCTTAGTGAAAACCGGCAAACAAATGTGTTAGCTCTCACTTAAAATGGTGAAATATGAACGTGAGTTTATTATTTTTTTTCTAGATGAACTGAACTTTTAATTAGTTAACACGAAGTGTGAATTTGCACTGATCATTGCTTAAAACACTATCAGACTGTCCAGGATATCATAGCTCTGGGTCAGTGCTTCGAAATCTAAGTCAACCGTCTGCGCGCATGCGAACAGCAGCCCAACCGCTTCTAGCTCAGTGCACAGCCCGCAGTTTTGGCGCACTTTTTAAATCGCGCCACTTATCTTCATTTTGAACAGCCGCTCCTCTTAAGCATTTGACGGCGAGTAACGTACGGTGCACAAACTGGACATGCAACAGCATTTCCACGGTAAGAACTTCAGTGCCTTTTAATGAAAACTGGAAACGTGAATTCAGAACAACATTATATAACACTATACGTTGTGTATTGTTAGATAAATGCGCGAACTGCACTAAAATGTTCACATTTTGTAAATGGACGAAAGTATTCACATGATTCTGTTACCTCATGCAGCAGAGAAGACGTGGTGGCTCTGACTTCTTCCCCTTTGCACGTTCGCAATTGTATTCAGGTACGTATCTCACTTATACGATCACAGGATGTTATATTTTTTTTTAAATCAATTTATTATTGTTTTTATTGTATAAGACTGTACTGAACACACTGGAGAATTTAAGTATGCTCAGTATGGAGAACTGAAGCACTGACTCCTGTATATTTGCTTAACTATTTTAATGTCATATTGAATGTTTATACTGAGACTCATATTTGCACTCTGGAGGTGGCGTGATGCCTCTGACTATATCCCCTTTGCATGTTCACAACTGTATACAGCCAGAATAAAGTAGTGGACTGAGAGGGTGGACCAAACGCAGACTCCTGTGTCCTTAATCTTCATATATATTTACGCTGGACATCTCCATGTGCTGTTCAGCTGGGACTGTGGAAATTCCACCAGTACGAAGGGGCGTCCACCACAACATACTCGGTCAGTATTGAACCAATCCTTTTCTTTTTTATTATTATTTTTTGGCTACAGATGATGCACAAAGACAAAGGCTATAGGTTTCATCATGTCAGAGTTCCCTTTAAGACTGTGTACACAGCCAGCTATTTTTTAAAAAAAGATGATTTTTATCATGTCCTGACATGTATTAGGTGAAACCAGAGGTGGAGATTTCAGGTCCAGAGAGTACAAATCCAGACCAAGATTTTGTTTTCACCACCCAGTTGAGTATAAAAAGTCTCAGTCACAAAGTACTCAACCTCTGGGTGAGACCCATCTCTTCACCTCAAAATAGAAACACTTTCTACTGTTTTTTTAAACCTTTGAATCCTAGTTAACCTATTCTTTTGAATGTTAAATTTTAATGTTCTTGTCTTCTCTCTCCCACCCCACCCCTCCTTGATGCACCAAGGAACCAGTGGACTACTGCCAGATTAGAAGAGGATAACTCTTTATGGGGTACAATGTACTGTCACCTTTCACGATTTCACTGTATGTTTGGTTAGGAGGGCTCGCAACATTATTAAAAAAACAATTGTGCAAGCTACACCTCTGCAACATTGTCCCGGATTTGTATTGCATTTTGGTGGTCCAACTGACAGGGAGATGAGAAGCAAACTTTAAACTTTTAAACTTTGAATAATGTTGCGGGAGGCATTTGCAGTGAACCCTTCCAACCACTCCCACACTTGGTCACCAGTTTAAAAACTACTGTATAGGTCTATACTATACTAAATGTAGTTTCTCAGTTTAGTATTGTACTGCAGGCCTAATTCTACAAAACTGAATCTTTGCATTGTATTTAGTGCCATAGGCATACTTGTATTGCACTGTTAAAATGCTTTATGGTTTTATCAGTTTTGTCTTCTAAAATAAGTGTTAGTTTTAAACTTATGTTAAAGGAAAACATCAGCTTTTTGATTTGCTCATTTGCAGTCAACCCCAGAGTTACATAAGAGGGTGCATATGCTTCTCTTCTCTCTTTTTGCAATGCCCAGTCTGACACGATTTGCCTAGCATAATTCACTAGAAATGGATGCCATCCTTTTTAGGAGATGTAGGCTATAGCTAGACATCTACTCTCAGTGAATTACGCTAAACTAGATTAACAGTGTCATACTGGGCATTGCAAGCACAGCAAAGAGAAGGGTATGTGCCCTCTTATCTAACTAAGGTTGACTGCAAATTGGCAATTTAAAAAAAAAAAAAACATGGCATTTTCCTTTAACACTTCACTTAATTTAAGTTTTTTCACTTAATTTGAATTACGATATTTTACTTTAATTTTATGGTTTTTGTTTGGCAGCCATTGCTGCCAGTCATCTGATATTGTTTACAGATATTTTTTTGCTTTATTGAAGGTGCTTGATAATATATTTGTAAAAAACCTGTACAATAAATGTATCTCTCTGCTGAAATTCCGGTGTGGTCATTTTATTGAAGGTGGTTTGTTGCAAGAATTTAGGAGATACCTGTAAAATAGCAATATTTAACTGTTGAACTTTTGGCACTGCCCTTCTAATTAAGGTATTTGATCACAATAATATTAAGAAAAAGTGTAAAATAACAGTGTTTTTATGTAAAAGAATAATGGACATTTTTTGTAAATTTAATGTTTTTGCACTTCATTTGAAATAAAACATTTTACCGTAATTTTACAGTTTTGTTTGGCAGCCGCTGCTGCCAGTCATTTTACCGTTTTTTTATGAGATTTTTATCTTCACACTTACTTTAAAACAGAACTTCATAATTATCCGATATGGTCAGAGACAAATATGGAGTTAATTTTGTGCAAAAGTATTAATCAAAATTTTTAAAACCACAGGCAAATTATTAGTATCAGAATGAAAATATACAGTACATAGCAAATACAGTGGAAACCGCTTACTGTGATCACAGTTATACTGATCAACTGCTTATACGGATTATAAAGTTTGGGACAGAATCATTCCTGTACAAAAATTGTTTAATTTGCTTACAGTGTTCATTTAGGATCTTTTTAAATATGACAAGATATGGGTAAATCTTTCTTTTTTTTTTTTTTTTACTTTAATTTGATGGCCCTACGTTGCCTTGCAGTAATCCGCTTGCTTCCGGCTAGCTACCTGAGGCTAATTTGCACTGTAAATGAATGCAGCTGATTTACAGTGGGATTTCAACAGTATTAGCTGTTATTTTTAAATACAGCATTTTACTGTTAAAAAAATTACACTCCATTGACTGTTTTCTAACAACTATAATGCAATCCTAAATTACAGCACTATACTGCTAATCAAACATCCAAAGTATATCAAGTAACAGTATCATGGAGTATTTTTTTAATTTCTTGAGCAAAGCATAACTGCACGTGTGAAGCTGGAGCTGGGGGTTTCTTCAACCACCCTCAACCATTATACTAATTATTTGGTATAGGTATCAATTATTTAATTCATAAATCGTTTAAAAAATTATCAGTGATGTTTCCAGTTTATTATTGAACATGTGCATGTCAATATGTGATAGATTCAGCAGCTAGCTAGAATTTCATAATTATTGCTTTTAAATGAGAAGACAATGAGCTTATTTTAATTTGTACATGTGATACATCTGTGATTAATTCTTAAATCATTTTGAAGTCTATCAGTGATGTTTGCGCATTACTGAATATGTGCACATTATGATCGAAGGATTCAGCAGCAAGCTAGAATTTCAACAAGGAGCTCAATTTAATTTATACATGTCTAAGTTAACGTGTGGATTAGGGATGCTGCTGTTCTCCAAAAAAAGCAGCACATAGCATGGAGTCAGTGCTTAAATGCAATCCGGGTCCTGTTAATTAAAATGGTAGTTTACAAATCCTGTCCTAGCTCAAAGTGTCCGGGATGACATGGATTATCTGGCCACCCTAATTCAACTCGGTCAGACACAAAGCTATAACAAAAGCACTAGGAAACACCTTTGATTGTACCATGGTGACTCTACCTATAGTTACTGGGCCAGTTGAAATGAGAGACAGTACCTGTTACAGAAATATTGATTCAGGGTATTATAGAAAGAGGAGGACAGAATATTCATATTGGATATAAAAAAAGGTTTCTCAGCCAGTACTACACATGGCAAAACATTTTTCAAAACACAACACAATTCATTTCAAACATGGACTAAAAACCCATACATATTTTTCTAAATTTCAGGTGAAACAGTGGGAACCAGTTTTCAGCACTGGATGGTCAGTCTTGAGAGCCATGTCATATGTGGGGGGATGCAGCCCACCTTCTTGACAGGGTCTGCAGCATTATTTTCCACATTCTACAACTTTAATCTCAATTTCCAGGAAGAGGCAGCATGCACACTCAGATCTATCCAGAGGTTTCATACTTGTAAAACCTGATTTTTTCATGTTTTTTGATGATATGTTATTGCACATCTATGCATTGACTACCTTTGCTGGACAGGGCAACGTCTTAAGAAAGAAAACTGACCAAGTCTATAAGAACATTTCTCACAACAGTTGCAATGCATATAGCACAACACTATGGTTTAGCAGCAAAAACCTGTAACTTTACTAAAATGGTTTCATTTTTCATTTTCATTTCTCAATAATTTTCATTTCTCAAAAGCAAATAATTCCAATGATGAATTAGTCAGTGCAACCAAAATAAAAAGTACAATCAGCATCATTTTAACCATGAGAATAAAAATGCTTAGATAAATTGTCAGTGTATTGTCAGTATGTCAGTGTAAGTATGCTCCTGAGCTCCACATTTCTGATTGATAGTCGGTTTCCAGTTTCTCATTGTCACTGATTATTTTTCTTTAGCAAACTGATTCTTATTCATATCAAAGATACCAGTTTCAATATTGCAAGGCTCTACATCACAGTATGTAAAATTCACTGGAAAGCACTCAAATGCATTTTTCAGATCTCAAGACAGTACAATAGTAAACAAAAAATTCACACAGCACTGTATAACACAAAAACAGTAAAATGGCAATACAAGAACAATAAAATAGCAACAAAATTATGTACTGCGGGAACCAAAAACAACGCCATATCACTGCAATTTATGGAATATATTTTTGAATCATTTTGAAAGCTTGGTTGACTGTTTTGTACATGGTGGCTTACTCAATGATCATGTACATATACAGTTTTGGGTGTAAAACTATTACAGTGGAAATTTACACAATCTATTTTTACCAAGACTAAATCAACTGAAAAATGTGCAAAGTAATCAGAATTGCACAAACCATTAGCATATATCTACTAAAACACAGATATTGTGGTTCATAACTTAATTAACAAATTAATATTCCATCATGTCAAACCTAACGGTAATCCTAATCCAAATATTGGGTTGGTCCAGTTGCACATTAAGTTATCACAGCTAGAGGTTTCAGTGTCATTGAAAAACGCATGACTGTTTCTGCATGTTGAAGGCTGTTCAGGTTCATTATTTCTGCAGAACATTAGCAAAGGCGTTATGGATGTGGAAACCAGAGAGAAAGAAGACATCATGAGCTAGGAACATGGTCCTTGGCTCAAGATGCACAGCAAAATAGACAAGTAACTGCAAAATAGCTGACTGTGAGTGTCAGTCTAAGGAAGTTTCAGTAAGTACAGTTCATTGAAGGATATTATGGTTGAAATCCAGTATGTATACTGAAAATGTTTTTGTACTAGAAAATCTGTATAAATAACAATGTAAAGGAAAATTGAGCAGTTATTCTATATCCTGTTTAACCATAGATTATGCATTATAAAAGAAATGAGTTTCCCATTTTTTCCCATATGTTAGAATAAGGAACACATTAGCAAACAGAGACAGTTCGCTTAGGCTGTTATTCATTGTAAAAGCCCAATTCTACCCAATGACAAATTATTAGGAACACCTGCACATTAATGCAAGCAGCCTGCTCCAAACTGTGTTGCTGTAATTGAATACATATAGCACACAGACGGGGTCAAGGTGTTCAATTACTGTGCCACTCAGCATTATAACAGCAAAGACACGCTAATATAAATGATTTTAAACATCAGAAGAGGTCACATGGTTTTATAGCTATATATGGGCAACATTGCAATATGTTATGAATTATGCATTCATAGCTGATGCATGTATATTATAATGCCTAGAGACTATAAGGCTTTTTTCCTATATCAAAGGGTTTTGTTGATTGTTACAGTGTGATGGTGTTTTTTTTCTAGTATGGCATGATAGACACTGTAATCGTGTTAATAAAATTTTATTCATTATAATCATACTGCCTTATGTCTACAAAAGTAATAAGCATGTTGAGGATGTTTAACATTTGACTTGCACATACTTACAATACTGTTGTTGGTCTGGATCTGTATCTATAGCTGTTGTAAAAGCTGTAAACAGCCTAATCAGTCCACATTAAAGAACTCACTGGCTGAAATAAAACCCACACATCCCAGGACCAGGTTGAAAACTAGTCTATATGTGTACATTTTCAACTAGTAGTATTAGCGGTATTAAGAATTAAAATTTATTTTCAATGTAGTCATGTTATTATAGTCAGCATGGTGGCTCACTGGTTCATGATGATGCCTCACACCTCCAAAGGATGGCGGTTCACATCCGTACACTACTTTGTGTGCGTAGAATTTGCATGTTCTCCCCATGCCATGTGGATTACCTCCCAGAAATCTCATTCCATCTGAACAGTCCATTTGTGTCTCTAAATTACATGTGATATGTGAATGTGCCTGTGTATGTGCTCTGTGATGGACTTGCATCCTGCACAGCAGAACATCATTTCTCATTGTTGCATACAAATTTCCAAATATTGTAGTACATAGATGCAAATGGTTTTGTACAATTGTTATCATTTGGTACAATTTTCAGTTGATTTTGTCATGTAGTTTCACATTCTAATAATTTTACACCAAAAAAACATATATGTGATCATCGTGTTAGCCACTCTATCCAAAAACAGTTAACCAAGTTTTTAAAATGATGTAAAAATATATATTATATAAATTGCAGTGAAATACAGATGCTTTATTTTTGGTTCCCACAATATATATATTGGTTGTAATTTTATTGTTCTTGTATTGCCATTTTATTGTTTTTGTGCTATACAGTGTTGTGTAAATTTTTTGGTTTGCTATTGAACTGTTTTGAGATCTGAAAAAGTTACATGAACATGCGAGTGCTTTCTCTTTACAGTATGTAAAGTTTACTGACAAGTAGAACCTTGTGATGTTGAAACTGGTGTCTGACATGAATAAGTAACAATTTGCTAATCAGACAGTGACAATGAGAAACTGGGAAGTGGCTATCACAGAACTGTGGAGCTCAGGAGCATGCTTACTCTGATATACTGACAATATATCTAAGCATTTTGACTCTCATGGTCAAACCGATGCTGATTGTACTTTTCATTTTGGTGGTGCTGACTAATTCATTAATGGAATTATTTGCTTTTGAGACATAAATAAATAAATTAATTAAATATTATCCATTATGAGAAATATGGCTCTTATAGTCTTGAGAACATTAGGTATGTCTCATGAAATATGCCAAAGCAATCAAGAAAAACCGCAATGGTGTTTTTGTTGCTTATGATGATGATTGCAGAAGTCCCCAGGCAATCCTACTGTCTAAAGAATTTCCCTGCTCACATACCATGACTATTCTCCATGTTTCACTTCCTGACATCATTGGGGACACAAGTTATCTGTTACCTAATTTAAAGGGAAAACTTATGTGCTTCTTTTGACATGTCGCAGGTGTGCTTTATGTAATTGTTCATTTAAAGGAGCTTGGCCCTCATTTGACTGTGACACAATGACACAATCCCAATGTCACAGCCTCACACACAGCCCAGCAGGAATATGTGGGGTAGGGGTGCCCAGAGAAAATGAACGACTTGATTAGATAATCACTGAATCTGTGATCTACCCGCATCTTTGCCCAGTAAATCTGGCAGCTGGATAGGAAGGACTCGCCCGTACATTTTCTAATTCAGATCCTTACATATTTGTCTGACATCTTTGTTGCAACATATGATGATGTGATGCTGTTCTGTGCTTCATCACAAACTGAACTGAGTAATTAATTAATTTTAATAATTATATTTAATATAATTATGCAGTTGGCTTTCATCCAAAGAAATTAATTTAGTTCAAATTTTGCATCTTTAACAGAGCTGGATTTTTTATCAAAGCAATTCATATTAATCACTTTGCTGAAGGGGACAATATCAGGGCTTCTCCTTTTAATCTCTGAGTACTCCTTTAACATTTCTACTGTTCCTTAATAAGCAGTTGAATTAACTACCTTTGATTCTTCTACTCAATCTGTCATTTGAAAAATCTGTGCAGTTATCATAAATTAATCAAATCTCATTGTGTCATTAACACTGAACATAACACTAATATCATTCATTAATACAATTCAGTCTGATCATACCAGAAATGGTGCTGCTGCTCAGAAAGCAGATGACCCCACTGTTCAGCAGAGAACACACACATACACATTTTTATATTCATATCATGGTGGGGAATCCCCATTCATTTCTATGGGAAAAAACCCTAATCTCAACATAACCACCTTAACACCTACTCAGCCCTAACCTTAACCCTTACAAAGTCCTAACCTTAAAAATGTGGAAACCGAAAAAATGGTCCCCACAATGTCAAAATAAAAGGTTTTCATCACATTGTGGGAACATTTGGTCCCTGTAATGTAATATAGACATGACCACACACATACACATTCTTACCAGTCAAAAACAATGAGCACAGCACCATCGTGCAGCTATTCTGGGGTGGCAGCATCTCCCCTACTGCTCTGCTCTCACTGCACTCCCCTTTGATACGCATGCTGCCCTGCCCTCCATGCGTTCCAGCAAAAGAAGTGCTACGTTGCCGTATGAGAGGAAAAAAATGAACCAAATACCTCTTTGCTGATACACTTCATACAAAGAATAAGACCTCACTTGACAGTGAAGAATCACATACCACAGTCAAGATCCGAGGATGACAGAGGCGTCCTGGGAGGAGATTTTATTCCAATAATAAAAAAGCGAGATCCAAGAAGCTGCAATAAAGCTACCAAGGCTTCAGATATCCGGAGTGTGGAGGTGGGAGAATGAAATGGCATCAAGTCCAAATCCAAAAGGCTAAGATGCCAAGGGCCTGTGCCTTACTGCTCACAAACCTGTCTCCTCTCAGGGAGAGCCAGTAACATTGCTCTGTACTGTCTCTGTGTGTGCATAAGAGAGAGCTTTTCAAGGCCAGACCCCACCCCTGTCCACCCCTCCCCCAACCCCCCCTCTCTCTGGCTCACTCTGCTTGCTCACTGCTGAAGCAAATATGTCAGTGACAACCTCCAGCCTCTTCTGAACTGAAATGAATCGCTGAACCAAAACAGTCACCAGAACCCAAAGGTTTATGGGTAATGGAATATACCATCTAGTTAAAAACCAAAAATAATACATGACAGATCATTACCATCTTATGTAGCAGTTTTAATAAGGTTTACTTATTTATATATCATTTACATATTATGTGTTTTAAAAAAATTGTTTTGTTTTGTTTTTGGATTTTTTTATGGCATAAATACAGCCATTTTGGGAAATTAATACTGAAGGATGATAGAGTATGATATCCATTCAAAGATATAGGCTGAAAGACAACAAAATATCAGTAGAGAGAGATATGTTTACACCCAACATGCCATGTTTTCTCACATCCTAAACATGAAGATTTAGCATACTAACCAATAACATGAAATGCAAACTGCAAGTTGTACAAATAACAATACAATAACCTACATGTAGGGATAAATTTGCAGGTCCCTATTTACCGTGTGCATTTTCCCTCATACTCCAAAGATATGCATCTGAGTGAACTACCCATAATGTATGACTCAGCGTGTGTAGTTGTGTGCCACAGAATGCACAGGCATCCTGTTCAGTGCACTCCCCTGCCTTATGTCCTATACTACATGGTATAGATGTGAGTTTGTTGCAAACCAGTTCAGGATAAGCAGCAGATGATCTGCAGCAGATACTGGCTTCAGTGTAGCTGTATACGTTAGACATATCTGATAAATGTTACTCTTATAATCATATTAACTATAGGTAATATATAAAATAACCATGTATCATAACTGCTAATCTTGTAAAGGAATATGTACAAGCCTATCCCAGGCAGCACAGAGCAGAGGGTAGAGGGTACCCTCAACCAAAAGGCAGCTGCCAATTCAAAAGCTGAAGGTTTTTGGACTGCAGAAAGAAGGGCACACAGACAGGCACAGTGTGGCCACACTGTTTGTTACCCTGCCACACTTTTATGAAACATTCCTTCATCCATCTTCCATTACTGCTTGCCTAATACAAGGTCAGGGAAATATTTTGTCATACATTTCTTTGTTTAAATGATTATATAAATCCTGTACATAATCTGTACCCCCATTATTTATCATAAAGTACCTTCAAATATGCTTTACTAGCTATAATATCAAATATAAATAAAAAGGATAATATTATAGGTACAGGACATGTGTATGTGAAAACAGATTATCAAATTAATTTTTTTATTAATTTTTGTTCAGTAATCTAAGGGACTTTTCAAAGGGAATATTACAGGATAACAGGATAAGTAATGAATCGAGCAGAGGTCCAAAATTTATTTTTAAAAATTGATTACTTTGGCTATAAACTGAAATGATAAATTGAACTAAATTTAGTGCTGTCGTAAATGACAGCATAGTATTCCCCAGATAGTCCTATCATTTGGTCCGCCCATTTAATGTGTACTCATCTCACACTCACGAACATTTACACTCACCTAAAGGATTATTAGGAACACCATACTAATACAGTGTTTGACCCCCTTTTGCCTTCAGAACTGCCTT
>JAODJW010000026.1:6062790-6081984 GCA_026777045.1 Hyperopisus bebe
TGTGATTGGTTGATTAGATAATTGTATTAATGAGAAATTGAACAGGTGTTCCTAATAATCCTTTAGGTGAGTGTATACTCTATAAAAATTTAAAATTCAAACATATATTGAGCATATCAATACTCAAATCACCAAACACAAATAAGACACAATGTTGAAAAAAAAGATTTTATTTCAGGGAAAAAATATGGAGTAAACCAAACTCTTAAGATTAATTTCTTAAAATCATTTATTTACTATTATACATAGCAGATGATGTTAAAATCTTAAGAGTTTGTACACCAGTTTGAATGAGGCAGATCTTATAGAACAAATAAGGTTGCTTTTCAAAACTACACAAAAGGTATCCTAGCAGCTGCAGACTTGCCCTCCCCCTGGTTTCTATTGAGAAATGTATTAACCGCAGTCTTGCAAAGCCTTTTTATACATCTGTATGATCCACAAACCTGTTTCCAACCAGGCCTCATCCCATCATTCCAACATCACTGTACTTTCTATTGTGAACACTTTCTAAGCAGCATCTTTTACAAACAAAATTCTGTACCGTCTAAAACAAGCTATGAGTTTTATTCAGAAGATAGCGAATTAAGTACGCAGAGTCAATCTAACTCAGGTTTAGTACATCATACCACATAAAAGTAATTTGATTATATGTTTTACAAGATTATACAGAGCCAAAAGGCCACCAGTACCTCATTGTATTTATTGCTGTATTAGCAATCATATATATTTATATATATATTTATATATATATAAATGTATGTGTGTATATACATATATATACATATAAACAAATGTATATATGTATGTATACATATATATTACACACATGCACGCACACACACAAAAACAGGTACATGTTGCGTGTGTCCTTTTTTCAGGGAAACATACAATTGGACATTGAATCAAAATAGTTTTGTTCTATAACTCTGAGTTGGTTAAAATATGATACAATAAACGAGATGACTATGGGAGGGTATAAAAACTTTCAACTTGCAAAAAAAAAAATAAAATAAAAAAAAAAAATGCATATATCCCCCAAATGCCCCATATTCATGTTCCCCTCAACCAAGTTAGGAAAAGAAAACTGTGAATGAAAATAAGTAAGCTTTTGTGTACAAGATCATTTTTCTTTGTATTTTAGGAGGCAGAAAGCATGCAAATTTAGCTTAAACAAAGCATCTATTCAAATTTATTCTAATGTAAGAAAGTATTACTAATACGTTGATTAAAAAAAAGCAACAAAAAGTAAACAAAATACCCAGACTGCTTTGCAACGCTTGAGTGTCCAACGAGAAGTGTTACAAAGGGATCTATAGTGGGATGTTCCTTTTGGAAGGTTTGGAAGGAATTCCACAGGCTGTGCTCCACCAGGACCAAAGGTGCGATGTGAGAGTCTTCAGCTGAGTCAGATACACTAGGCTTTCTTTCATTCCCTTTTTTAAATAAATTTTAGGGGTCCTAAACAGTGCACAACACTGGGAAAGATCAGGAAAGGAGACAACACTACCAGTTACTGGTCAGTCTTTTGCTCATTCTGGGGAAAAAAAAAAGCATTTTAAAAAATGAACTGCCAAAAATGCAAAATAAGCAAACAACCAAACATCCATCAGAACAGTTGCACATGTAGAGTGATGTTCACTGCATACACAGAGGACTGCATCTTTAAAAACTAAAATAAAAAAAAGTATAAATACCTTTCTTGGTGTTTCTTGGTCAGAAACAGTACCACAGCCTTGCCTATAACACATGCATCAGCAAGGTGGCTCACAAAACAGTGGGAACCCCCCCCCCCACCCAAACAGAAACACACACACACACACACACACACACCAGCATACATTCCCATGACTCCTGGTGTACATGTTTGCAGTACGGCATTTAAAAAAAAGATAACTTTTCTGGAATTAAGATGCCATAAATTCTTTCAGAGTAATAAAAATGGAGTGCTGGATTCTGAAAGTTCTTCTTTCTGTATTATTTACTGGAAGTTGTTTATCCACCTAGGCTGTTCCAATTAAAGAAAGATAATCTCTCTCAACTTGACACCCAAGTTTTGGGTGTGGGGGTATTTGGAAACAAGGGCTACACAAGAGGGTCAGGCTGCATTGGGTGCTGGATCTGCTGGGGCTGCAATGGAGGGGGCAGCTGCAAGGGCACCAGGGCCTCCACCATACTGTGAGGGTGAGCCGGGGGACCATTCTCAGCACTGGTCAGCTCCACCATCTCTCCGCCATAGAAGAAGTACTGGCACTGTTGGATGAAGGACTCGATGACCGACTGGTTGAGCTTGGTAGTGGAGAGAGTGTACTTGTTCTCAAAGTCTGGCCGCATAAGTGTAGGCCAGAAGCAGATGGATAAGTTGTCTGCTGTCATCAATGTGGTTCTGCTGTGTTGACTCACCCTAAGGGAGACAAAAGCATATTCACACTCAGGGTAGCAAGGAAGGAGAAGATGAGAATGTAAGTATCCCTCGCTACTTTATATGTAGCTCACTTAACTCATGTTTAACACGTAACAATCTGTCAGCTTTCGGCTAAAAATACATCCACATGAACTGATGAAAATGTCAGACAAATTTTGCAAGAAATTTAGTATTATTATTACTTATTGGTGTGGCTTGTTCCCATCATTTTTTGTTCAGACAAAATCAGTTTGAGTAAGAAGAGTCTGAAGTCTCACTCATGAAGGAAAAGATCTGTATCACAGTAGTATGTATTTGTAACTACACCACTTTAAAAAAATTCAGTAGTGGCACCAGGGGCAGCGCTATCAATTTGCTGTATTTTAACTAATATCCCACTGCAGACTGGGGTGTAAGGCAGGGAACAACCCAGGATGGGCCACCAATCCATCTCAGGACACACTTACACACCATTCAATCACACAAGTACACCGATGGGTAATTTGAGAACTCCAATTATCCTGAGCATGTTTTTGGATTGTGGGGGGAAACCGGGGTACCTGGAGGAAACCCCACGATGACACAGGGAGAACATGCAAACCCTACACACGGAACCCTGGCAGAGACCACTGCAGCACCGTACCGCCCCCTGAAGTGGAAAGCATGTTTATCAATTTACTTGCTTGTTAGGGGAATCTTGTTGCTTCTGGTTAACATGTTGAGGGGAAATACCCTGCAAACCGCTTTTGGGAAACGGGAACTCCTTGCTTGTCAGTCCGCATCACATCAATAGCTCACCTTTGCGTGTTGTCCGCATCTTTCGCAAAACTCCACGGTACATCAAAACCGTGACTGCAGAAGAGTCAATTGTATATACATTTGTAAGTTTACAATTGCAAAAGAACAGAAACTGAAAGATTCTTCACATATTTTGTGTGGCGTTAAATAAATCATTAAATTTAACTGACGTGATGTGGGTTAAGGGCTCGTGATCGGAAGGTCCCTTGGTTGGAAGACTGATGTCACGAAGGACATAGAAGATGAGTGAGTAATGGATTTAAAGCTTGTCAGGCCAAGACAGTGGAGAAGGTGACCGCTGATGCTGGAGCAGGCAGAGGGGCCAAGTCTCCTGGCCGCCATCAAGCTATGGTTGGGCCGTGATGCACCGCCTGTGACAGTGCGCAAGAAAGGGCGCAGCCAAGAGCCAAAGGCTGTGTTTATTCTCCCAGCATGGATGCCCTAATGCCGATAGGATTATGGATTATACAAGAAGGGGGGTCTGGGGGATTCAGCACACCCCCAGGGGACTGGGGGACAGCTTATTAGTCACAACCCATACCCAACATACAAAGGCTCGGATGGCCTTCGCTGCAGAATCCATGGCAAGATCTTCGTTCGTCATGCAAGTAAACATGCCTTTTAAATAACAATATGCAGACACAAAAAACCCTCGCCAAATTCTGAAGGCGACAGGAGCAAAAACATGTAGCTACACCAAGCTACTAAAAGAGCTGAAAAAGTTCTCAGAGGCATCCAAATGTTCTACGAGTACAGGATGGAAGTTATTATGCTGAATCACAGTGGGAGCAATGCATCAATTGTAAAATAAAAATGCAAAATCACTTCAGGCCCATTTTGTTTCTGGATTTGAATTATATTGTTCCCGTTGTATTGATGGCAAACCCAAAAATACTGAACACGTTTGTTGCTGAGACACCATAATTTGTCTATAATTCTTCATGCTGAGATGGTCTTTCCCCATATCCTGTGAATCAAAGAGGAACTTTTGGAATAGAATAAGTCTTATCATAACATACAGACTTTTCATTCCTCATTAAATCAGCAGTTTTTATTTAGTTAAGTTGTGGGCAATGCACTTCAGGGTCACTTGAATTTTTACTATTATTTTTTACAATATTACAATCTGCAAGTGTTGCAATAACAAAAAAAACATGAAAATGATATGCTTTTTTACAATGCGAAGTCCTTTGAGTCTTTGAGCTGGAACATGACAGTATTTACCAGATATGTTGATGAAAAAGAGATAAAACTGACATCAATTTGATAGGTTGACTGGGCATCAATTAAAGGCCCTAGAAAGGACTCAGACATAGCAAAAATGTCAATTGCATTCTTGAACTTATTGCACCTTATTTTATAATTGAATTTCCCTTAAAATCTTATTTCCTAACCTAAACAGGGCCTATAAAACCTGATCTGATAAATGTGCTATTTTTCCTTCCAGCAAAACAACTTCTGATTTCTATACACCTTTCAAAAAGCAGAAAAAAATGGCTCTCTTTTACACTCTTTAATCTTTTGGGTTATCTATCTTTTAACAGTAGTGCCATACTCCTTTGTCAGAGGTAACCCAATACACAATCAAATTGTTTTATTTGCTCTACACTCTAATTGGAACAAAGGCTAGGAGCCTATGGACCAGGATATACTTTGCAGGGAGAATGGGGTTATTAGTGCAGACTAAAATCTATAATAAAGTAATTTTATACACTTTAAAATGTATTTTACAATCTTTTCAATATATTTTCAAATATTTCAATGACAAATAATAAAGGGCACAAGAGGCCAACTATAATGAATAAACTCATCAGCCTATTCAACATCTGTTACTGTAATCACCACTGTGTCAATTAAACAAATATAATAGTGGTTATTAAACTGGTATAGGCTTTTTCGAAACAAATGTCATGGCTAAATGTCATGGCTGTGCTAATGATTAACTTTTCAAATCTAAATCTGACGCAGATTTCAAAGGCATAGAAAATATTTAAAGATACCCCTCCTGAGTTTAAAAGACTCCCTGAAATTAACAGCTAATAGTTCTCATGCCTTTTGACACAACATGACAGGATAGTGGAACATAGCTGATCAATGGCAGCAGTGATGAATTTCAAATAATTCTGCCGCAGTATTTTTTTCTATCATCATGCAATTATATCGGTGGAAAACCTATTTTGAAATACAGTGCCTGAACACTTTTACCACTCAGCTCTGAATAAGTGCATTCCTTCTGCATTGGTTCCCTATCCTGACACAAAACTTCCTGTACTTCTAATTTTTGTTTACTCAGTTAAACCAGAATTTACTAAGAGTAATCACTGTCACCAACTTTGGCCAGCTGGCTGGCCTAAGATTTTCAATTTGAGAAAGGTCTGCACACACATTTACATGTACTTTACAGTATTATTAACTTGTAAACAGTCTGTATGGTTTGGGCTTTTAATGCAGCAAATTTTAGATTCATAATGGAATAATATAGATTTGCTGTAAGATTTCTTGCACAAGCATGAGAGTCAGAAAGCGCGTCATGCCAGATGCCTGCGAGTTGGCAATCCTGGGATAAAAAAAAAGTTTTTCTTAAAACGCTTAATTAGAATAAAAAGGTGTTACTGCCTTTTTACTCATTTTATTTAAAACCAAACCCTTAATATTCACAGCTTTTCAGTACAATATCACTTGTACTGAAGTACAATGTTTTGTTTTTAGTCTAGCTACCAATCCCACAAACCCGAAGCTAAACCGCTGGTATAACATCTAACGGAAATACTTCACATACTCTACGTTCATAGGGCCTACTGAAAGTAGATAATATGCTATACACAGATTGGATAATGCATATTCAGTTTACTTTCATAATTAGAGAGCAGGACTACGGTCATTTTCATAAATATACAGGTCTATAAAGAGGTACAATAGCCAATATAAAATTCCTACCTGTTTAGATGGGTAATGACATATTTGAAGACTTCATAGTTCACAGGGGGAAACTTCCTGACAATTTCTTTCAATACTTGCAGTCTCTCTATATGGTCCACAATTTCTATAAAACCACAGAACAATTACAGTGTTTTTATTCATTTAAAAACAATAAACATTCACACAGCATCACGCTCAGCAATACATGCTCATGATAATATCAAACAAATGTAAATGGCATGCTACCACAAAACCAGAAGTCCTGGGGACAGTGTAGCTCATTCAGGATCAAATAGATGGGGAAATTCCATAAGGCTAATAAGGACAATAAATGTAAGGAATACAGTATGAATTGCAACATTATTACACATTGAAGCCATGCTTTATCAGTATAAGGCAAAGGCTGCTCCTATGAGTAATGGTGCAGAGGAGATACAGGAGATGAGAAGAGCTATCTCAGGGCTGCTCTGGGTATTACACTGGTGTGTCTGCTTTGATTTTGTGTTTACACAGGTGTGTCTGCTTTGAATTTATGTGTTTAATTATTTGCCTAAAGAACAGTAAAAGACTAATATTGGGTTCAAACTTGTAGTTATACTTATAGTAGCAAAAAATCTAACAATTTCAACTGTAAATCAGACTACAGAATGAACTTCAAATGAATCAAAACAGAAATCAAGCCAATAGTGCACAAACAATTGCTATTCATTCATTTTTTTATATAAAAGAGGCAAGAGTGAAGGGTATGAATATTATTTCGTTAGAAATGCTAGTGGTATTGAATAAGATAAACAGTACTTTCATGTTTCTTTAATGGCAAGGGGTTTTTCCTTTTTGATTTCTTGTCTTGTGAAGCACAGCTCATTCAGCTTGTCATAATATTTCACTACATTTTGCCAGAGGGGTGAGGTTTTAACATCCTCCCAGTGTGACACAGACACAGACATACAAAGATAGACATACATTTGTATTCATATCTTTGTGAAGATTGTCCATTCATTTCTATGGCAAAAACTGTAACCCTAAGTACGATTACCCGAACCCCTACCCAGTCCTAACCTTAACCTTTAAGCAACCAAACAAAATATAAGACTTTTGGCATTTTTCATTGTTGAATGAAGGCACAGATTTTTATAAAATTGAGTTTCCCTTGTGGGAACTGGAAAAATGTCCCCACAAGGTCACAGGTTTTTATTACATCGTAGGGACATTTTGTCCCCGAAATGTAATACATGCATGCCCACAGACACACACAGGACTTTTTCATTAAGTTTTGTTTTTATCTGTTTTTTTTTCCCCCAATGAAGTAGATGAATCAAAATCAGGAACATTGGTGTCCACTTTCAGCATACGATTAGTCATAACTGTATTACTACTGCATAAGTAAAAGATTCCAATCAACTGTGCGGTTCTGCTTGGAGTAAATGTTTGCACTTACTGGCTGCCTCCACCAGCTCTGGGTGCAGACTGTAGGGAATGAGCGGGTCAGGCAGATCAGCAAAGAAGGCCTTAAGAGCACCTGCTACAGCATTGACTGCCACGTCCATGGCCATCAAGTCTATGCTGTGGTCTGTGTGGGGAGAGAAAGACAAAGGGAGGCAGCAGAGAGGAAGGAGTGTTAGAGGAGGTCTTACACAATCAGCTGTCAGAAAATGATGCTTCCTGCATGGAGGTGGACAACATTGGAGGAAAACTGCTAAGATTTTATTCAGCAGTTTTTTATTGGCTGTGTGTCTAGTGTAACGTACAGTTAAAAAAATGGTAATGGGCCAAAGGGAATGTATAAAACACACGGCCTGTTTGTTCGTTAAGTAAAGCAGCAGATCTGCAATAGAAATTTTTAAATAATTCAAAAGTTGGACTTTGATACTGAAACAAGAACCCACATACAAAGTACTATTACAAGCCTGTATATTTTATTAATCATGCATATCCCTCATGGTTATAATTTCTGTGATAAAATACTTTTATAGCATGCCTAATGTGAAAGAGACAATACTATGTTTTTAGAGTTACCTATCAAAGCAGGATGACATTAAACATGCCTCATTCCACACAATGTATCACATTGCCCCCATGACACAGTAATGCAGAGAATACGCTCCTTCAGCAATATAGTTACTGAGAAGTTTCACAGATTCAGGTTTAATTCAATGTTAAATAATGATATTGTTGAGGTAAGGGGGCTTTTTAACAGCTAATAAAACATACATTTTAAATTTGCTGGAAGGATAATTGTTTAGGTAAATGTTTTTGTTTTAAATTTTTTCAGACAAAACTGCACTTGAATGATAAAATGCATATTGAAGTATTTCAGCCTTGCTTTATAATTAGGGTGCTTTTCCACTGCACCAGGTACTGTACTTTAGGTACTGCACGCAATTCTTTATTAAATCTGGCCTGCAGATTGATCTTTCCTTTGCCACAGATTAAAAATGATGTAATGTCATCCTGCTGATTTGCACTGACAAGCTTGGCAGGTTTCACCCTCCCCATATTAGACATAAATATATTGGTTTTGGTCTTTAACTTCAAAAACTTATAACTTCCACATTTGTTCATTATTGACATGAGACAGCTAAATAAACTTTGCAGAACATAAAGGGCACACTACTGGTCTTTAGCAAACAACTCATTTCCAAATGCAAGAAATGCTAAACAGACTGCAACTTTGCTCCTTATTATCTTATTATAATATTTGTTTTTCTGCCCCCTGATTTTCTGGATTTTTTTTCCTTTTTGTCTCTCATAGTTGAGGTATACCTATGATGAAAATTACAAGCCCCTCTCATCTTTTTAAGTGGGAGAACTTGCACAATTGGTGGCTGACTAAATACTTTTTTGCCCCACTGTATAATTATAAGATATATAAGAATTATATAACAACAGTACATAAAAATATACATCACCATTAGGTAGAATTCAAGTGACATCTGCCTTGTCAATATGCATAGTAAAATAATTACTTCAATTAGTCACAGTGCATGCACTTGCACTCCTGTGAGAGTGGGGAGTGGGACAGAGACCCTTGTCTTGATGTACTTCATACATTATTGAATGCATTGCATGTTTCTGGGCAGATCATTGAACCAATATGGGATGCCATTTATGCTGTATTTTCATACACATACATACACCTCATACATGAATTACATAGGACATTTTTCCACAGTACTGTACTGTAGGCACTTTGAGAAAGTACCAAAAGTACTGTTCTTTAAGGTGTTGGTTTTCCACTGCCATAAAAACTGGTACCGGTGCTGAATGACATCACAACCCAAGACAGGGCATTTTGTACTGAATTAAAAAAAAATTACTGTGCTATCTTATATGGCTGGAGAATGTGCAGTATTAATACCAACATCACATATTATGCGCATGCAATTCTTACATTGCTAGTCAGCTACATTAAAATCAGACTTATTCCTTAATTTCAATTCTGTACAGACATTTTAGTGCGAAGGTTAAAATTTCGGTAAAATAGTTTTACTGTTATTCTGTCAAAGGGAAAAAACTTGGCAAGCGTTGCAATTTTTATAATTATTCCTTTTATGGATTATCTAATATATGTTTAAAAATCAGTTTAAAGTTTACCTCTGCTGCTTTTGCCTGAGCACTTCATACGTTCTCCGAGATATTCATAATCATTTTCATTCTTGCTGTTTAAATCACTTGTAGATGGGTTTGTGAGAAATTTATGAACTCCTTTTTTTGTTTTATAAATATCCCAATATTTATTACAACAAAATCACATTGCTATATTGTTTAATCTATGCAGTTAAGTGCATTATTATTTTATCAGCAACGGACATTAAACATTCAATCCATGTTGCTAATGTTACTAATATTTACATCATAGGGGTATTTTTCGTACGTGGATTATTCGTTTAGCTGGATGTAATTGTTGACGATTTGGAACGATCCTGGATCAGTTGGTTTTTCCACAGTCTTGCTGGATATGTTGTCATAGCAGTACATCCAAATCCTCTCTAAGTTTTTAGAATTAGTTTGATGACAGACTCACCTTATATCATTGTCTAAAATGTCAATTTTGGGGTTAATCAGTTGTCAGAGTAAAACAACTGACAAAACAATACAAGTGAAAAAATGAACCTACATCTTGTACTAATTGATCGCTACTGTGGGTTACAATAAAGCTGAAAGATTTGAAAATATTTTATCTAGTTTTATGTATTTGATCTTAAATCTGCAGTGGTGCTTATTTTGGCTTATTTTGATTGAGGGATCATTAAATCAGAGCTCCTAGTTTTAATAATAGGTCAAAGTAATGTAAAATGTTTTGCACAAAATTCAAACACTGTATTTCACTAACATTTTTTGTCAAAAGATTGTGAAAATTATAAGCCTTGCTTTCATTTTCAAAATAAGAGTGTTTCTGTGGATTTCAGTTCAGAATATTAAGAGCCCATATTCCACGTTTTGCTTTGGCCCCGTTTTCTTGCTGGATGAATTAAATATACTTCAGGCACAGTCGTGCCTTCTTTTTCTGCTTACACGCTGGGTGTGACAACACGTAATGAAAGGAGAATATGCATAATTCAAAAGCACGTAACTTTTTAAGCGATTTTTTTTTTTTTTTTACTTAAGTGCCTATTGGGCAAATAGACTCCTTGATGAAAAAGGCCCTTAAGGGAACATGAGAGGAGAAAAAAATGAATGGGAGGAGGAAAAAATTAATGGAAGAAAAAAAAAAGTCATTTTGCAAGATCTCGCAAAAGTGTTGTTTTAAGCAATAGACTTATGGGGGACAATGCACACCAGTTAATTTTGTTATATATTTTTCATATTTTTTTAATGAATGTTCTGTATCTACTGCAATGGGTTGGCGACCTGTCCTGAGTTATTTCTGGCCTGGTGCTCATTGCTTCCAAGACAGGTTCCAGACCCCATTGACCATGTATAGGACAAGCAGATGTGGAAAGTATAAAGAGCAGAATAATATAGCTGAGAACAAGAATTTCTGACAAACTGAGGGGGGGCCTGGCAGATCAATCATTCCAATTCCCTGTATCTGGGCTACTTCCCTTATAATAACGTAAATATCTAAATTACTCGGTAAGGAGTAAATATTAGTTAGAATCAATTCCTAAAATGGATACATTCAGATCAAAAAAAAATTTCAGTCCCGTTAGAGGTCCATGCATTGTCTTCACACCCCCCACCCCCCAAGGTAGACCCATCAGTGTGCGCATGTTGCATCTAAATTAGAGCTGTGACTACTGATCTAAAATCACTTCTGACTGCACATGCTTCTGCAATCGTGTGTGCGCGTGTGTGTGCGTGGTGGTGGTGGTGGTGCGTGGTGGAGGGGATTGGACTGCTTGATACTGTTTATCCCAATATTTTATAATTAAAATAACACATTTTTTTCTTAGATATTGGCCAATCCTAATTTAGATATAGTCCATGTAAGACCATCCACTCACAATAATTTTTTACAATGGGCACTCTACATAACATTAGTTTTCTAGAAATTAAAACAAAGGCATAAAAGAGCACTATAAAGAGCTGGTGTGTGACTGGCTCCTAGGCAGGCATCATATGGCAAGCCTTATCACATTACCTTGATCAAACTGTTTTTGTATGTTGTCTTGATCCGTTTTGTTTCCACTTACACGATATAGGCCCTCTGTAGTCAAACCTGAAATAAAACACAGCAGAGGTAATGATTATTTGTTCTTCACCACACTACTATTTAATAATGTATACATGTTTATATTTACTGTGTTGCATTTCATTTGAGGTATGTCACTAAAAAAAAACAAACCCCAAGTAGGTGACAAAGCAAAATTTCTGTATAGTTAGGATGCAATCAAAGAAGATTTCCAGCTGATCCCTGTATTTTTTATATAATTTTTAAATGTATAATTGTAATCAATCTTATTGTGGTGTACTACTATTGACAGGTATACAAGGATACATTGTACATCAGCCATATTTATTCTGCAGAGCACCTTCCCATTCGAGACCTAGATGATTTCAACCAGGCAATACTCCCAACATGCCAGTAAACACAAAAACATCCAGTCAAGCATTCAAGACGCAGGCAGATGTCTCAACTTTTCAGATACTGGCCAAGGAAACAAAATACCAAAAAACCAGTCTGGCTGGAACCATAACTGAAAAAAGAAGAATTCCAAACAAACAGAGCGATTACACATTGTACTTATCCCAAACACTGAATCATGATGACTGTACTTTTAGATTACACAACTGCAAGTACAGTCTGCTTCTTGTGAGTATGTTATGGGCAACTCTAAGGATAGGAAAAGGGACATTCTGAAAGCAGGGGCTTCCATAATGTAAATACAGACTAGCTGTCACATCTTGTCCACAATCTGTGAGGGTTGTAACACACGGGTGTCCGTTGCATGTCTTTTAATCCTGGATCTGGCTTGAATGAAGGCACTGCGTCCAATCAAAGACATTTCTCAGAGGAGGTTATGTCACATAACCTGTGCCAGGAAGTTTTTACAGGCAAGAATGTTGTCTTGGGCAGTGTCATCAAAAACCACGACAAAAATATTGTTAGAAGTTTTAGTTAACCATGACAAATATTATGGTGCTTAGTCATACCATTAACACACCACACCCAATATGATCCTACTTATATTATTAAAAAAGTTAAAGTAAAATTAAGATGTATTTAAATGCACAAATACAAGTAGTAAACAAAAAATATATCAATATTCCATAAAAGACTGAAGTACTTATTCAGACATTACTTAAAACTCAAACCTAAGAGACTAGTATACTGTAAAACTAAAAAAGCACTTAAAACTATCTAAAATATTTTAAGTACAAATATCACTCATTACTCAAACCTGATCAGTTCCTAAAAATATATTGGATAGGGGATTTTTGTATAATGTGGGCTAAATAATAATGAAAAATAATAATAATATTGCATTCCCAGCCCACTGAAATATCCAAAAAAATTAAAGAAAATCACCTAATCACCTATATACAGACTAGGCTTGTCACGATACTGAAATTTCAAATTCGTTACCGATACTAAGGATGGTGCTCGATACTTGATACTATTTTCGATACTACACGGGGAAAAAACAAACACAGGAACTTTTTTTTTTAAAATAAAGTCAGAACACCACCAAAAAAAAAAAAAAAAAGACAAACAATACAATGAAAAAAAAAACCTAATAAACAGAAAAGGCCATTAACATTGTAAAATAAATAAAATATTTTTAACATTGTAGACAGGGATCTGGTCCATACAAATGTACTTGGCACCGCCCTGTTGAGCTTTTGTGCCTTTGGCGATTTTGCACTGTATTTCCGCTGTTGTTCAAACAGTGCTGGTAGGGTGGGTTGTGTTTGTGGCTGTTTAGGTCAGGCTGCTGGTCCCCTTCTCTTAGCCTCAGCCTGGGACTATAAGATGTACATAATGATTGTCAGATATGAACAACAGAGTTTTATAGGTTTGGCGCCATGGCCAAAAATAAAGAAATAAATAAATGAATGAATAAATGAAAGAATATATAAAGAAATGAACAAATAAATAAATGAATGAATAAATAAATGAATGAATGAATAAAGGAAAGAAATTTTAATGTTTTTGAGCCAAACTAAAAAAAAAGCACTCCTCGCTTCGCATGGCGCAGCAGTGAAAATATATGCGCGTTGTGCAATTAGATGATTGTAAAACGCAGAGAGAGAAGCAAAGACAAAACACAGCCATTCTTATAGCTAACTTCCTTCAACAGTACTGCTTGACAGTGGTACTTAAAACATTCATATTTTCATATTCATATGTTTGAACAACAACTTTACTCTCCTCTCGAAACTCCGCGCATAATTTGGAGTGATGGTCTTTCAAATGCTTCGCTAAATTTGTCGTACTGCTCGTTTTGGTTGCGACAACTTTTTTACTTCTTGCAAATGGGCTTGTCCACATCTTTTGGTTTTCCTTGTTCATCTGGTTCATATGCAAATTATTTCCAGACAGTGCTCCTGCTTTTTACATTCTCTATCAAGCTTGGTTCTGCAGAACTAAAGCTGGAACTGCTTTCGTCCACTGCCATGTTTAAAGTGTGTCACTCATGTAAAACAATGGGTCCTCCAGGTAGCCGTTGTCAGGGAAGGGGCTACCCGCTGCAATGCCTGTAGAAAATTGTTGTGTCTGCCGGTGATTTCCGTGAACTTGCAGATGCAAAACTGGCATTTAAGTACCGATACCAGCGCTAATTGATATCGAACTCAATACTAAATTTTAGTATCGATTAGTATCCGAGAATCGATTTTTTTGACAACATTAATACAGACCACAACAGACCATCAAGGACTGCTTCATAAAGCATTTAAACATTCTTATGGCAAGTACTTTAAATTTTTTTTCCATATGTGGATTCATTATAGTGGGTTTTCAATGGGCACAGAATGGTTATAGTGAATATCTAGATAGTTTGAATAGTGGACATACTTGTAAGATTTTAGATAAAGATGATCAAAATTGCAAATGAGTGGGTGTACACAATGAAACAATTATGCCAGTTCCATCACAGACAGTTCACTTAAATGTGTCAGATCTAGATTACGGGTAATTTGGTAAATACCTACATGCCAATAATGGCCATCAATGAAAAGCTTTTCAAATAAAATATATTCTTGGGTGGCAGTGAGGCTTAGGGAGCAGCCCCGTCTGTCTCAATTATATGGTGTCATTCTTTTAATGAATTAATATTAACACATTTGTTTGTAGGCTGCTCCCATAGGGTATTTTAACACACTAACTGAGGACTGTTCCCACAGAGAATATATAGTGCTACTCAGGGATTATAATGCCATTCACAGCACAAGGACCATTTTAACTTAGTTAAAGAAATAAGGATACAGTTAAAAAGTGATTATAGTTTTGCAAAGCCAATTAACTGAAAGCAGTCCTAAAATGCAAGACTTGTGTGTCCGATCTTCATCACTCAGCATACAGTACCAATCTAAAGGTGTCAATGTTTCAAAGATCTGTACACTGGCACATTCCTTGCAAGTTCTGACATGCTCAGGCAAGTCCCGTCTAATGAGGGCGAGGAAAAGCAGCAGCACAGACAAGCCGAACAGCAGCTGATGCAGGTGGAGGCACTAGCTAGTTGTCCTGCTGCCTAAAGTATCTAAGCAGTTGAATTTAAGCATAACAGTGTCATAAACACTAAAAAGGTTCGGGGTGTGGTCAATTCCTGTTAAAGTTTACTCCCTATTTTCTTACAGTTAAGGTGATAACGGGTAGCCCCATGGGCTCACACCTCCACTGCTCATAAAGCACTTTCCTATCGCAGAAACTTTTTTCAGCAACCACCAACTTTTTCAGGTGCCTGAAATTTTGATCAGGTTCCCACCACAGGGACTCAGGCCAACTGTAGCTCCTGGTTCCTTTGGTATTTATTTAATCAGTATTTAACTGTAAGTGCACGGTAAGACTAATTTTAATAAAGAAATGCCCTCAACGAACCATATATGGGCACATAACTTCTGCATAACACATCAAAATGCACAATAGGAGAACGTGTTGCAGAAATGGAAACCGAAGAAGAGACAAATACCCTTCATTTCTTATTCTTCTTTTAATATATTTTGCACTATATGCCTCCATTGTTATTTTGTAACTGTATTTGGCTATTAAGCAATGAAGTTGCATGGGGAAAAACTGAACTTCACTGAGAATGAGGCAAAATTTTGCTGGATGTGATATAATAAAAAAAACAAATAGGTATTGTTTGGCAACTTTACCTGTGGCCAGTCAAAAAAAAAAAGACCTAGGACAGGGATAGGTGACACATGCAGTTAATTTCATGTAATACACACAGTACTATAGATAAACTAATGTAAATATAAAATCACAACAGTTTACAATAGAGATTTCACTTAAATCAAAAGATGCGTGCAATAGCAAACAGTGAGAGTTGAGGAACAGTGCCTGAAACTGTGGCAAAATATTTCATTGTACAGTAAGTTTTTTTACTGTATTTATGTAATAAAATATCTAGTACAGTACAGGTACTGTTTCTGTATCATATGTGCTTATTGTAGCTATTCATCACATATACATTACTGTATACATACTAATATGAACTTCGGACATAAATATGACTGGATGTCAGGCGTATCGCAACATAACACTGTAGTGACAATGATACATTATAAGATTTTGGAACAATTCCTTGTCGAACATGAAATGGACAAATATCCCATCTAGGGTATCTGCTGCCTCATTTCCTGTGCTTCCTGGTATAGGCACAATGAAACATGGATGCATGTTTGGAATAGTACTTTCCATAAAAGTTATGCTGTTACTGCTCCACCCATCCAACTTGCCCAATTCCATCTCAAAGCAGGTAAAATATTCTTTACAGGATATTTAGTCTTACTTTATTCTATCTTACTGTACATTTGATGAATAAATGAATGCTGATTGCTTCCATGATAACAGTGACAGTTTCTGTACAAAAATGCCTTCAGAAACACAGCTAAACCCATAGAACTAAAAAAGCCGTGCTAGTAGCAGAACTACACTCATAGGACTAAAGTAATTCCAATAATATTGCTAAACATGGGGAACTGAAACCAGCCATTATCCTCATTTGTACCTCTAAACAATGTGCTTCATCTTGCACAACCCTAGTTGAGCTAACCCCTGCCTGACACTAACAGGACAATGTGTAATGTGTCACGTGAATGGGACTGAAGAGCTGGCATACAATCATACACACACACACACAACAGAATTTAGTAACAGTAACTAGTGTGTGGATTAAAAAAAAATCATTGAGGGAGACATGGTTAGGCCTAAGTGTTACTTTATACCACCAGGGCTCAGGTGTATTCGGGTAATTCCATGTGGTAAAGTACCACAGGCTAAAATTCATGGTCTAAGTCAAAATGGTCATTCCCTAATGTCCTTGTTTTAACTAAGCACTGTTAGACATCCTCCAAATTTCTAGAAAAATACTGACACTTTTTTGAAACACTTAGTGAACCACAAAAAAACTTACTTTCAAAGATATTTACAATAAAATGTTGTGACAAGACAGCAAATTTACATTGCTTGCTTCACTCTGAAAGGCATCGTTTTGTTGATAGCAATCATAATGAATTCCAAAATCAGCTGTTTAAAGATCACTGTGTCCAGAACCTCGATATGACATTGAATACAAAGTTACAACTTCACCACTAGGAAATATTTTGCTATGTAATACCCATTCACATAAAATTTTAAATGTCAATTCTCCAGTGGGTGAATGCTGGAAGGAAGATTAAACATTACACAAATAAAAAACAGGAAAGAGTGGAAGAGGAAGAGGTACAAATTTAGATGTTCTATTGTCCTGTATCCTCATGCATCCCCAACTGAATCTTCTAGATTCCTACTAATGTCACAATGACAAGACTTTATTTTAAGCAGATTGTGATGATACCAACATATCCTATTCAATATGTATAGTAGTAAAATTATAATATGACTACTATGCCTAGTGACTACAGGTTTTATTTATAAAGCTTCCAGACCCCAGACAATAGGACAAGAAATCTAGAACAATAAGCACGAAATTTGTTCTCTTTAGTGTTTTTCTGGTGCACTGGCAACCATTAAGTTCTGAATGTTTTCACACTATGAGGCCTAGAGTACCTTATTGATTTAAGTATATTATCGCTCATTATCGCAAGACACATTCATAACGCAATCTTCCTTTCTGAATATCAATCCAAAAATGTACGACTGATAAATCTGTTTTCAAAAACTTTTCTTGCCAAGGCACTAGCTGAGATAAAATACTTCTGTGTTAGGCAATTCATGATTGAACCAGTTTTGTGAAAGGTGCACAGTCAATGTTATTTTAGTTGGTTTTCTTCGCATTAAGTAGTGACCCTGAAGGGGAACCAAAGACAAGGCCATCATTAAGTGTATGATTTTCTTATTTGTGAAATATATTTAATTTTAGATTCAACATTCACTGTCCCACTATGACTTCAAATGACTGATGATTTGTCTGAAGAGACTGTACTGCACATGCCAGCAAAAAAGTGTATCCTAATTTACTAACAGAGCACAACTGTGTAGAGTGTGTCAGCTGTAGCTGCAGGCATTTTTCTGGCTGCCAAGATAAAGTCACTGCAGGAAGACAAGCCTGCTTCTTCCCACATACAGTATGCACCTCATTCAAGGTTAGGCTATCTGTAATAATCAGCACGCAGTGTAAGCACAAAACCTCCACCAGTAACAGTGAAACTGAAAAACACTGGATGGCAAACAAATCGCTGACTTATACATATATACTTTACATTACGTCTGATTAAATTGTCTGATTAGGAAAACTTCCTTCTAACGAGGACAAGCTGCAGGAAGATGGAATATTAGGCTCTACTCTGCCTTATAGGCAGCCAACCTACAGGAAGTAGGAAGAGTGCAATATGATTACAGAGCTGTCCATTATTAAAAGGAAGGAATTAAAATGTTTTTGTAAAGAGTGCTAGAAACTGCATAAAAATATTGTCATTATTTCTGTGAATTAAATACAATACTAACAGGTTATTTCTAAAGGCTTCTCTAATGATTTTTCTGCTAACAGCATAAAAGAAAGTGAGAAAAAAGAAAGAGGATTTTAACTTTAAAAAGGTCTAATTACTATGGAAAAACCATGGGCCTAGCAACACAAATAGTACAATAATTAAATCAAATTATTATTAAAATATTAAGGAGCAAATTGCTGAGGCATATACGGAAACACTGCATAGTGATTCTATTTAATTCAGGGATGGCCAATCTTATTCACAAATGGCCGGTGTGTATGCTGGTTTTTGGGATAATCTTTAGGTCAGTTGTTCAAACCCAGGTGAGAGGACTCTTCAGCCAATCAGTCCTCTAATTAGCAATTTAATTAGTGAGTTGCAGCAAAAACCCAAATGCATAGCGGCCCTTTGTAGATAAGATTGGCCACCCATTATTTAGTTTATCGCCAACTGTTTCACTCACTCACTCACTCACTCACTCACTCACTCACTCACTCACTCACTCACTCACTCACTCACTCACTCACTCACTC
>JAODJW010000026.1:6104663-6127687 GCA_026777045.1 Hyperopisus bebe
GGGAACCCTGTTCAATGCAAATCTAGCACAAATCTATGTCATCTATGGGTTACAGTGTCACAAATGACACTTCATTGATAGGTTCCATGGTAATACAGGCTCAATTTTTTTTTCCCTCGGGTCGGCTCGGGTCTTGGGTCATTATCCACGTGTATTTTTGCGGGTTGGGTGGGGCGGTTTGGATCTCCTGACGGGTAGGTTTGGGGCGAGTGTTAAAAAAAAGCTGACCCACGCAACACCATTCTGAACAGATTAAGTTCGAATTCTGAGGTACCACTGTGTATGCTACATTAAGATTACAAAAAAAAATAAAAATTTTGTAGCAGCTGAATCAATGTAATGAAAAACACACAATTATAAAGTACAACCAGCAGGGTGTTTTAGATAATGTATTCAGTACTCCAGTATTTTAATGTAAAAGCACAGACTACCGCTGCTGCTACTATGAATATTATTAAATAATTATCTAACGTTATTTAATGTTGATACACATATGTGACGGGGGGAGAGAGCACGTGAGCGAGTGTGTCTGCATTTATTGCGGAGAAAAAGCCTTTTCCACATTTTACGCTAAAAATGTGCCGCCTTGCTAAAAATGCATCTTTAGTGACTGAATGGCGCAAATAAGACAATTGGTGAGGAAAAACCCATGAACGGCAGGTGGCAAATTGTGTCTGGTTGTCAGCGCATACTACAGTGATAAACTGTAAATAAGATAAATAACATAAGGCTATTTAGATTGTTTCATAAAAGGACAAGATACAGACCTGTTCTACAGAAAAGTTAGCCTTATATGATTTCTGTTGTGATCTGGCGCTATATAGAAAATAAAATTAAATAAAGTTAACTTGGAGCACCCCCCTAATAGAATGGTAGGGTAAACATTTTATGGTTTATGTAGCCACATTTGATAATAGCCGATTGTGTTGACATCTTTTCCAGACAACCACGACTTCACCTGTGTTCATGTGCACATATGTGCATGTGTGAAGGGGCAGGGCGGGTAATGCCATCAGCAGTAATGTCATTGCTTGCACTTGAAGTGAGCAGTTATCCAATCTAACAGTAAATGGCTCATTAATAGGAGTATTCTCAGAGTTGTGGTCTCGGCTGGTCTCAAAATAAAATCCCAAGTCCATGACAATTAGGAATACAAATACAGCTGATTCAAAGAGAAGATCGAGATCGAGTACTGGTCGAGTACTACAACATTTGATATTACTATAAATTTCTATCATGAAGAAATGAAGCAGTGGTGTAGTGGTAACAAGAAATTTAAGGTGGGTAAACTATATGCACAGCAGTAAATAGGGTGGGTAACTATTCATATCCTTAACATCCTTAGTGATCTCAAAAAAGGTGAGTAAACGCATTTATGTGCATTTACCCTCCACTACACCACTGAATGAAGGATTTGCGTTAATTAATCTGAATAATTGCATAAAATAATCCAAAAACTCCACAATGTCACATAATACATCAGTGTCTCTCCGACCTAATTTCAGCTAATTATCGTCAAATTCTACCATTTCTGGCAGAATTAAAATAAGACTCTGCTGAATCCGCCTTCGCCATTTTTCAAACGTTTTTTTTTCTTCAATTCTTCCAGAATTCATCACGTAAGTTACTCAAGGCATGGCATTCGTTCTTGTCTCCTTTTTCTTTCATGGCGGTCGGCATCCTGCTTAATGGTGCTTTACTGCCACCGCAGCTTTGGTTAGCTTACTGCTCCCAGATTAGGGGGTAGCCACTGTATTTATATGTATAACAACATACACCCAACTAATCGATTATTAAATTAGTTGCCAGGTATTTTAATAGTCAATTTTAATCGATTTAATCGATTATTTGTTGGAGCCCTAGTTACTTATTCTGTGACAGTAGTAATATGCTTGTTTATCACATCATAGATGACTTGCGATATTTTTATATCTGCAGTAATAGCAATCTTTTAAATGTTCCATTCAAACTGCTTGTATTATTAATCAAATATGACTCTACAGAGATTAATCGAAAATAAAACTACAAAGATATTAAATAGTCACTATTGCATTTCAGGTTTCTCTTACCTTGGGTACAACGTAAAATTTTACTGAAGAAATTTGAAGAAAACAGAATAAATTCAACTTCAAACTAATCTGATGCCTCATTTCCACCAACACAGAGCCTGTGCTGATGCTGGTGCTGGGCTGGTTTTTGCTTGGTGCGTTTTGAAACCCTGCCCACATTTCCATTGGTTTCAAAAAAGAATGGATTAGAAATGTTACGTAGGCAGAAGAGACTAAAGGAAAAGTTCAAATGTAGTGCGTTTTTTCCAATTTATTTTTAAACGCTTTGGATTTTTAAGTTTTTATAAGCTGATAAAAGCTGAAAGGGCTGAAAAAAAGTTTTCTGAGTGTCTTGTTGCACTCCATCTCGATTGCCTGTATTCACTTGTCTCCTTAAAGGATCCCCAGCCTGTGTGTGTGTTTTTGTTCCATTGCTGTTTTACAGCTGTCCTTTTAAGGACTAAAAAATAAAGTCTGCTAAAAATGAACTTTACTGTCCACCTCATGATCTCTTCGGCAGAGTTTTTTTTTTTTTATTTGACCTGTGACATGTTTATGATTGTTTAATCTGGCCAGCAAATGGATCTTTCATTTTCCACAGAATGAAAAAACAATGCTGATTCTGCTAATAAGCTGACATGTTTTTTCCCTGAAGGCACTGGCGATATTAGACAAAACTATATCCGTTATGGACTGAATTTTCCAAGTATGTGGAAGGCTTGGATGTGATAGCCCATCCCACCTTTGATGACATTACAGCTTCAAATTCTGAGACCAGCGTTTCTGCGGTGCTGTGCTAGAGCCATTGTTTTCTAGCCCGGGGCCAGTTTTTTGCAGCAGAAACTCACAGAACTAGTTCCGGATTGGGAAAAAAATATTTATAAAAAAAATCAAGTACAGTTCATAAGTCAAATGGTACCGAAATCTTTCCTTGATCTGCATTTTTTCAAAGACAACTTATGTAATATTCAACAAATACAAAGCCTCTCTATATTTGTCCGCAATCACATTAAAGCACTAACATCACAAACAAAATGCATGGATTTGCTCAGAAAGTATGAGTGTGTCTGTGCATGGGCCCTGAAAAAGACAGGCATTCCCAGCGTATGCCCTATACTACAGGACAAACAGAAGATGGACAGGCAAACTTGTCCAGTTAGTATTATTTACAGAAGATAGAACTGCTATTGCCATTAAGACACCAAGAGTTGGCCACTGAGCCATCACACCACCCTTCAGACTATGATATGTAATCTTAAAAGCAGACTGTCACAAGTTTGTGAAGAATGAAAAACCACATAGCTTGACAGCAAACGTCAAGCTAAAATTCTATGATATCCCTGATTTGCACGCACACACACCGTTACTGTATACTTTTAATTGGAAATGGAAATGGAACCCTCTTCATACAAAAAACAATTGAATTTTTTATTCAGAATTAACATCACAACTGGAAAAGACTTGGAATCATTAAGTATTCAAAAAAAGGGGTCAATGAGAACAATGGAACAGGCTCTGTGAAGCTGAGCTAAACCTCTATATACCTCCGCAGGTACCCTTGGAACAATTAACCAGACTTCAGCATAATTCCCCAACAACCTGGAAACACTGATACCTCTGCATATTCTCTGTACTCCATGGTGATTAAAAATTGCTTTAAACATCTGGCCAGTTGCCAAAACATTGGGCTCCAAATGCTTAGTCATTCCAAAATCCACAAATCCTACTGCTCAATGACAGCTAAGTAATTACTTGCAAAATGCCACTGAAGCATTAATCTCATCTGAGCATAAACTGCCCTCATGGTTAATCATGAGGAAATGACAAGATATTTGAGGTTATTATACATACAGTGCCATGCTTAGTCTTGAACCCCCCCCCCCCAAAAAAAATAATCAGATTTGCCTGAATTAAAAGTGCTATGTATATGTATTTTTTCTGAGAAATACTGCTTGCATAAGTATTTAACCCCTATGCTCTGGAAGCTACAGAAGAGAAAGAAAAAAAGACAAATGAGAAAAAAAGCAGCCTCACCGAGGTCATAACTGTGTTACAGTTGGCCTCCACCTGTGATAACTCCTGCCCCTCCCTCTCAATTTCATTAAGATTGGTAAGACTGTCAGTGTGAAGCAAAGGAGTGAAAATGAAGGCTAAAGCGCATTATTAGGCAGTTAGAGATAAACTAATTGAATTGCACGCATTTAAAACAAGGTACAAAAATAATATTCAAGAGCTTGGACATATCAGTAAGCACATGCAGTTGGATCTTTACTGAGAAATTTGAAGCTACACCAAACCTTCCATCCCTCAAAACTTAGCAATGAAGCAAAGAGAGAACTAGTGAGCAAAGCCAAAATGAGGTGAACAGTCACTCAGAAGGAGCTACAGAGTTAATGGCTGAGAATGAAGTGAAGGTGGACCATGTCAAGAACATACTGCATACCACAGCAGTACATTGTGCCAGAAGGAAAGGTGGCTAGAATGTAGACCCCCATGGAAAGTGTTATATGAAAACATGTCTAGAGTTTGCCAGAAAGTATAAGAAATGACCCAGCTAACATATCAGTCAAGGTTCTGTGGTGTGATGGGGCCAAGACAGATTTCTGGCCAAAATTCAAAGCACAATGTGTGGCACAAAGTAATACAGTCCATGTCTCAATTAACACCATCCCTAAGGTGAGGTATGATGGTCATCATGTAATCATCATGTAATGGAGATGCTTTTTATTTTCAAGAAACGGGTAATTTGTCAAAATCAAAGGAAGGACAGATGGACTAAAGTACAGGGAGATTTTAAAAGAAAACCTGCTAATTCGCAAAAAAAAAAAAAAAAACCTAAGCACAAAGCCACAGCATTACAGAAGTGATTAAAAAAACAAAAAGGTGAATTTTTTGAACGGGCCGAGTTAAAGTTCAGGTATAAATGCTACTGAGAACCTGTGGCTTTCTTTGAAAATTGCAGTCAATACATGACATCCAACCAACCTGAAGCACATCTGCCATGAAGAATACAGGTTTTTTTTTTGCCAGAGTGTACAAAGCTGGTAGCTACACCTACGTATTCCAAAACACTTGGATCTGTTATTGCAGTAAAAGGTGACTATACTAAATACTAATGTGTTGGAGTTGAATACTTATGCAGTGGCATTTTTTAGTTTTTGGCTTTCTTTAAAAGATTTGCTGACAAGTTATAACTTCACTTTGAACTTATTATGAGAAACTATGAGTCTGTAAAAAACACTACCAGGAAGAATATGTGCATGAATAATTTGTAATTCAGTCAAATCTAATCTTTTTGAGGGGGGGTCATTATTTTTACACTGCAGGTGCAATAAATGGTTTTGACTTGACAACTGTTACTACTGTTCAAAGGTCCAGTACTCAGAATAGTGGAGAAAATACTGATAGGGCAATCTGTGTCCCTTTCAATGTTCTGTCAGAGTATGCAATATGCATGGGCAGATAAAGCCTATAAGGTTCTAAGAAGTTCCACTTCTTATGCACACCCATTCTACACAAGGCCAAGAAAATCTAGCTTAATATTTAGTTAATAAATTAACAAAATATCAACAATGAAGAATTCAAATAATAAAGTCCTTTCCTAGGTTTATCAGTCTTAGCATGATTAAGCTAAGAAGTCAAGTTATTGGCTTCAGTCTTAACTGTTTTTCTGTGTGATCAGTTTTGAAAAATAACTTGGCTTCTTAGCTTGATCATGTTAAGACTGATAAATCTAGGAACAAACCAGCTTACCTTCTTGGATTCCTTGGTCTTTTGTGGCTTCTTTTTCTTCCCTTTTCTGTCATCTTGCTCAGGATCAGACGTGATAGCTGGATTGTCTATTCCTCCCTTCCAGGGATCAACAGGGGAGAGCAGAGGATCTTCCTCACTGCCCCGATGACCCCTTCCTTTCCAAATCTTCTGCATTTCTGATCCAGTTTCTTCATCGCTAACATCAGAATGAACACGATTGTGGTATGCTTTTGTCTTGCTGAACAGAATCTTGGAACGGTGTTTGTACTTTGAAGGTCTCCTGCCTGCCTGGCACTTCGACACATGGTCATACCCATTCTCCTCATCCTCTTGGTGACCATGATGTACCCCCACAGGATGGCGCATCTTGACTGCACGGTTTTGGCTGTCTTCTGGGACAGCATAAATAACATCGTTAAAGCCCTTGGATTTCAAAAGCGTATCCACGGGCTCAGCATAGTTGTCAGAGGCCTCAGGATCATCCCCAAGACCGGTTCGATTCCTCCGGGTGCTCCTCATACCTGCCTCAATAGTCTTTAGGAGATTTGGGTCCAGTTTCCTTACACTATGTTTGGGTAGAACCGGCTTTGGTTTGACAGGGGGAGGCACTTTGTGATTGCGCTCATCAATGACAGGCATGTTAAGGACAGGGTACTCATTCCCTTCCATGTCAATTCTATATTTGCGCTCACTGGGAGTTGGTAGCAGCTGGACATCGTCACCAATGGGACTGTATGGTGGGGGGGCCTCTGCGTCATCCTCTGAATCAGGGTAGTAGTTGTAGGCAGGTGAATGCCCATGTGGTGACTGAGGAAAAACACCCTCACTAGCACCATCTCTGCTAATGTCAAGCATAAATGAGCTCTCTATGCAGTTCTTCTTTTCTAGCACTTCATTGAAAAATGGTGTAAAGACTTCTGTCTGACGGTGGTACTGGGAGAGTGAATAGAGTGCCGTAAACTTAGCTGTGATTTCTGTGGCAATATGCTCCCCCTCTGTCATCAGTTCTTTGATGGCCTCATTCTCAAAAAAATCAGCCTGGCTGTCAGTGATAGCCACCATTTGTACGGGAATGACATCTTGGACTTCTGCCAAAAAAGCCCTTAACATAGCCATAGATGCCTTGCGTTTTGCTGAGTAAACCAGAATATAGCCATGGACAAGCTCATCTTTTCTGATCCCAATGGAGGAGTGGTATGACAGCACAGTAATCTGTATCCGCTTGCGACTGTCTCCAATAATCTTATCAAGGATTAATGTGTTGCTTTGGCCAGGTTGGCCAGCACTACAGGAATGTGACTCAAGAAAAGGTGAAAGAATGAGGTCCACGCTGAATGGATCACCACACATAGCACACATGACAATGCGCAAGTCAGTCTCAGATAAGTCTTTGATGGAAGGAAGTGGGCTCATTACATCGAAGTTGTGCTTTAGCCCTTCAAGTACTCCCCTAAGAGCCTGTTTAATTTGAGATTCATTAAATTTTCGAGGAAAGGTCCCAGAAGGTAGGTCTACAAAAGTACACTGTAGTTTATTGGCAAGTTGTTGGCCCTGATGTCTCAAGATAGGTATATTTTTGCAAACACCGTCTCTCTGGTTAGCTAGAATTAAAATAAACGGCAATGGTGGCAAAAATCTATCCCTTCTGCTTTGTGCAAACTCTGCTCTAATTCTTCCAACACAGTCACCAATGAAATTTAATGACTCCATTGAACTGAAGACACAAAAACAACCATGAGGTTTAAAGGTTGATGGCCAGGAATGACTCAGTAACAATGCTGGACTAACTTCAATTGGAAGAAGTTCCAGCTCGTATATTTTTCCATCAAGGGTATACTCATCATCTGTGGACTGTGCTCTGATCTCATTTGCCAGTTCTTGTGCAAGGCCCTCTCTACCTATGAGACACAGATTAATTTTATCAATGTTGGCACTGTTATGGTAGAGATTAGAACGACCATGATCCAGCTGAACAAGACTGTTTGACAGGATCTGCTCTACCTTCATATCCACACAACTCTGGCCACTGAGACAAGTCTCTTTAGTGGGGTGATACACAAAACCGATGTGCTTGAGCAGAAGGGACTCCCTATCAGGTGCAAGTTTCTGCAAGGCCCTATATCTGGGCTCTTCATTGAGTACTGTATGAATCTCACTCATTTTATCACAACTTGGAGTAGCATTTAGATCCAAGTCATAAAACAACTCTGCATGTTCAAAAAGCATTTCCTGAAATTCCTCTTTGGCTCGTTCAACTATTTCTCGTTGGTGCCGACTATAAACATCCCTGCGGTCAGATTCACTGATATACTTGTAGGCTTCATCCTCCATGACAAAACACATTACCTCTTCCCAGGGCTGTCCTGGGCTGATAAACTGCACGCGTTCCAGAGTTTTCTTGAACTTCTCCTTCATCTCCCCCCGTCTTTTTTCAGATATCAAATGCTGGACATGATTTTGATAAATCTTTTCCCCTTCTGCAGTTGTAAGGAGATCAAAGGGCACTCTTCTGTCATTTGTTTTGTCAATGTGCTCAGTCTCATCCCAGGGAGTGTGTTCTAGTACTACAAACCAATACTGAAACTCCGACCTACTCTTCAGAAGACTTTGAGCTTCTGTCCAGCTCAGTTTCTCAATTTCCTCCAAGTTATTGAGCAAGTTATTAAGAATTTTAGGCAGGCTTGAAAAGTAATCATCTCGTCTTTTCTTGATATGTTCCTGTTTCAGCTGTTCAATGTGCTTTGAAAAAGTGTTTTTAGCTTTTCGAGTACCTTCCAAATTTATGTATTCCTCATAGTCTGGATGATTTTTTAATTTATTACTTACAGCTTTCCAGCTCGTGTGATAATCTTTGACAGTCTGTACGATCAACTTCTCAAACTTATCAGTCACGGTAGCAACTAGCTGTCTTTGGATCTTGTAAGCATCCAAATAAGGCATAATTTTCGGTTTGCCTCGTGTTTTGTCTATCTGTTGTATCAATGCTTGAAAGCAGAGATCTACATTTACACAGGCCCTTGCCGAGGTCTCGACCACTATCAAGTTCTTCTTATGGGATGCAAAGGTCTGGATGTCCCTTAGGTATTGCTCCACACACTCATCACACTTTGTTGCAGCAATTACAATGGGTTTTTTTGACTTTGCCAATTGAGAGTACAAGCTATTGACTATTTTCATTTGATCATCAAATTTTCTATTACATCCTTTACTCACATCTATGCAAAGAACAAAACCATCAATGTTCAGCCTGCCATCAGGCATCTGCTTCTGATCAAAGTCCTGCTCCAAGCCCAATTGATCAGTGCAAATGTACATCAATTTTTCTGCTGACTGCAGCTTAGAGGCCGCAGCCCGCTTGGTATAGGGCTGCAGGTTTGTGCTGCGATGCGGCAAAAATGTCTGATCATCAATAAACTCAGTCTGTTCGACGACCTGAATTTTGCAGTCAAGGCCATCATCACCACGATGTGACACTTCACCCCAGTATAAGAAATGGTCATTGTTTACAACACGGCCACCAAAATCTATTGTGCTCAGTACAGAGGTGTGTTCAGGATAGTAGTCATCTGCCTTGGGACGCACATACCTGTTACACAAGCATGACTTGCCCACACCACAGTTACCCTTCTCTTTTTCAGTCCCTGAAAGCCCAACAACGCTTACGGCATACATTGGTAGACGGGGTTCCTTATTCTTAGCCATTATATTCCCCCGGTCATTGCCTTGTCACATGAAAAGTTCACAGCTAGAGTTCCAGTCCCATGTCCTGAGGGGAGTTATAGAAGGTACGTGCCCATGGTTCAGTGAAGTGACTGGTCCCTTCTCTCCACGATCTTCAGTTTGGGACAGGTGCTTCTCCCCTCCTATTACCTACCTAAAAAGACAAACATGGAATGGCCCTTTAAAAATCCATTGAATAAGCTATTTAAATCATTATATCAACTAAATGAATACATATAAGGATGTGCCAAATTTCAAACTGCAGATATTTCAGCACAGTTGTTACTTTTCAGAATTCATACAGTACTTTAAAAATAATAGCCGAATACAAGGCTATGACTAAAAAGCATGAAAACTTGATGGGAATTACAGTACAATTTTCTAGTATCAATAAAAGTGCAGTTATGTTTAAACAGAATATCAGCAAAAAATTTCACTTTCCTCTTCTTCATCTAACAATTAATACGGGGTGTTTTATAGCAAATATTTTACCATCTTAGTATATTTCACTCATTCACTGCTAAGCAAACAAGATAAAGAAAACCTTTGACATTTCTTTCACTTTTCCTGCTCCAGTGGTACCAAAAGCCTCATTAAAAATCCCCCTAAATTAAAAAGTTTTTTTTTAAATTATATATATACCGTGTATATATATATATATATAAAAAAGAAAACTGGGGTTAACTTATTTTTATGGACAGGAAGATACTGAATTTTAGTGTTCTACACATTTCTAAAATGTTACAATTTCTGCATAAAGGATAATTTAATCTTTTAACAGCAGAGACAACAAGTAATGAAGGATGTCACATTCAGTATGATGAACATTTGAACATTAAACTGCTACAAGTGTTCTGGTGGGATGTATTTACTACTTTGAAGACTAATTAATTAATTAAAAATCACCAGAACTCCCTAATCCTTCAAACCACACCGATTTTGAAGGACAACCATTCAAAAGATGTCCAGGCCATATAAAACCATATTTCAGGCCAGAACTTTCAGACCTCTTCTAAGTAGAGTGGCTTCCTATCTGGCATTTTACTAGGTCTTTCCACATTGCAAAATAAAATGCTGTGTAACACCTCAAACCAATTTGGAACGCGATTTCTCCCATATTTTGAGACTACGTAATTGATACCCCCCAGCCAAATTTTACTGTCAAAGATGCTGGGGGTGGGGTGGAAAGATGCAACTCTACTTTGAAAGAGCCAATGAAATCCCTGAGAACAGCATGCATCTCTAGAAAAAAAAAACATCAAGGTCAGTATTTTACCATATGGATTAAACAAGTTATAAATATACAACAAAAAAATGGGAAAGATGTATCTTTCTTTAATGTGAAAGAACACCCTCTAAATTTAACAAAACATTCTATCACTAAGAAAAGAGAAAGAGTATTGGCATCAATTTTCATTAACAACACCTAATTTATTGTACACCTATAACAAAAAAAAATTCCACACCAGCCTTAACGGTCTAAGATCTAAGGCAGTCTTAGCAGAGTAGTTACTTAGCAAAAGTAGTTTTCATTGTGAAAAAGGTTGGAGACCACTATCCTATGGTAATATTGAATATCAGCACTTTTATTTTAGTAGTTGCGTCTTTAGCTTTATCCTGCTAACTTTGAATATTCATCAAGTTTAAATATTAGCTGGCAACATTGAACCATTTCGATATCAGCTAACAAGCATCAGCTAATACAGATGTGTTAACCAATATACTGTGCATATTGAAGGCTAACATTACTTTTTACTTAGCCAGCTAGTTAGCTACTTCAGAGTCTTGACCATTGTTAGTTTCCCAAAAGTGTCGTAGCACAAAGATCATTAGGTAGGCTAGCGCTTCCATTTTCAACATGCATGAACCTTCTCATATCAGCCTATGTTTCAGAAACCAACATACTGGACCTGCTACTCTGCACATCTACCTACAGCATGTGAATGTGAGCGTGTGTAAACCCCAAAGTAGAAGTAACTTTAAGGAGGATTTTGCCTCCCAAAAATCAATTCTAACATTACAGATTGATGCAGCTGAATTACTACCTCAATAATAGTGCATCACCATGCACTGATGCTTCTTTACACCAACTGAGCAAGTAAAAAACAATTTTAACAACTTTTCTATAGCACTGTTCTATGATACAGATGCTAGGGAACCGAGGGAAGTAAGTGGATCAGCAGGCTAAGCCTCTGTGTAATCGGAAGATCGCTGGTTCTACCCCAGCCTCAACAGAATAGTCACATGTCCATGGTCCCTTGAGCAAGGCCCTTAACCCCCAAATCCAGGGACATGACATGCTGGCTGACCCTGCAGTGACCCCCGCCCCCAAACTTACTATCAAAGCAAGGGAAGGGTTCTAGCTTATCTGTATTCATATTTAGGAAAATAAAGGGTAATTTTATCATTAACAGTTATAAAATCCAATGATCCTTAAACTACCAAATAAGCATAGCAAAAGGCATTCAAGGATACAACAGCCTCTGCATGAACTTTTTATGGCTTTATACCGTAAACTTTTTACATTTTATGGATATTTAAGTATGTGGACTGAACTAAATGAACTGCATTACAAAAAATAAATTCCAGTATTTCTGTGCAAAAAAAGATTTTTTGAAATCAAATCAAACTTTGATCACCATAGGTTAGCCATTTGTGGCCTATTAACTACTTGCCAACCAGCAAATATCTGCACATAAGCATTTTTATGCAAGTCTCTCTAAGGGGAAGGTGAACCATTTAAGCATAAACTCATAAGTGCTATGAATATGAATGATATGAATTTTTGGAATTTCACATTTGTTTCATATAAAGGGGTAAAAGTGCTAACACAAAACAGATGGACCAACCATGATAAAACACAATAAATGCCTGTAAGTTTATTTACTGATAGAATTCATGTAATATTCTCTACCACAAAATTAAGAACACAACATTAGTACTGACCTTGCCAAAAACCTCAGTTTCTGAAATGTTTCTCCATTCCTTATTTCATTCTCCTTAGGACAACTGCAGTGTCATATACACTAAAATGAAAAGCAAAATTCCTAGAATAATGAGCTATACCATGGAAAATGTTTCCTTAATTTGCATGGTGAGTAAATATGACCATAGTGTAGGAACTAACCCTAACCCTAAATAAACATTTCTAAAATGTTAAAGATTTCTGCATAAATGATAATTTAACCTCTAAACAGGAGAGACAACAGTGATGACACCTTCCCAAAAAATTAAGATGTTTAACAAAAGTAAGCAGAAATTTTGCAGAAAATTAAAGTTGATGGTGTATAATTAAAAATTTGTGTTGGAAAGGCAGCTGCAAAAATAAGGTACAGGCTGTCTATGGCAGGGATCACCTCAAATGAGAAAATCAGTTTTAGGGGCAATAATGAAACTCTGCACACTGACTTCTGCAAATTATTGTTTAACACATTGCTCAACAGGAGAAAAAAAAACTTCATCCTCGATTGATTTGGTTTTTCCCTATTTAACCTTTTGATTTCAGCCTACCTACGATAAAACACTCAACAGGCTATAATTATAAATAATGTGACTGCAGAGGAAAATAAGAGCAATGACAACTGACATGTTTAGAAATTTGAATGTGTTTAAGACTCAAGATCACTTAATTGTTATCTAAATATAAGGGGGATGATAAAGATACTGATATTTTCCTATTTAACCCCAGTGCGAAAATCAGGTTATCCACAATTTCCTATCAGCCAATTATAAGGGTGCTTCCTTGCATCACCACTGATTTGCATAAAGCTAAATTTGTTCCAACTTGCAGTCGTGTTACCCCTGTTTCTGTTAAGAAAGCAAAATTGATGGAATCGGCATTGCTTTAGTAATTCATTGTACAAGTGATAATCACCATTCAGCGCACCGCCTGTGTAGGGTAGCTGAGGGAAACTATTCCATTTGTTCTGATCACACCCACTGCCCACAATTGGCCAACATAATGTAATGCCATGGGGTTGGTCAGCAGGACTAATTATGGTGTTACGGGCATACTTTGTGCTACGCACATCAGTTAATAGTGTAGAATAATATGTGCATTCTACTATTTATGTCAACAGGAAATGTTGCAACCATGTTTGTTTGCTGTGAAATGCATGCGTTTCGTTAGCATGTAAGTATGAGTGTCATGTAAACCGTGGGCTTCCATGTCTGTGGGGCTGTTTGTATTAAACCAGTCATGGCTGTTAAAGAAAACAACTTCCATTTTAAAAGAGTTGTCATCCCCTTTATTAAAATGAGTCTTCTACTTGCCACAATGTGTATAAATACACTCTGTATGTGGGTCTGCTGCATCAAAACCATTCTGCGCCCTCTAGGATTGTGGCATGACATAAAACGAGCAAGGTGGCACATCATTTCAGGTATGCAACAGACCCTTGTCATCAACGTATTCGATTTAGTTTTGTCCAAGCATCATTTGCAAAGTGGAGCCACCATGTACCTGACCTACATGCTTATGATGATACAATGTGTCAACTGTATTAGACTAAACAAAAGCCAAGTCCTTGACAAATGTGATATTTATGGCACTTTTCCACTGGCATTCAGAAACCAGGCCATATCCGACCCATATCAGAAAGTGAGACTAGTTACAGCATGATTCGAGCTCACTTCAATTTTCCGCTATAGAAGCACTGACTCAGGAAAGGAATTGCTGGATTTAGAGAGCAACAGTGACATAAACCTGAAGAGAAGCTTCTGCACTGTCCATATGGTGTACAACATGATTAACTAGGTGCTAATTTTCATTGGAATGTTTCTGTGAGAATCACCGTGTTACAGAGTTGCCAACTTTGGTCAGCTGACTGGCATGAGATTTTCAATTCAAGACAAGTTTGCACACACATTTACATAAATAATAGTTTCATTACCTTGCAAATAGTCTGTAGGGTTTGCAAACTACCCCAACACTTTTGATATAGTTCATTTTAAGTTTATAAAGGAATGATATAGATTTGCTCTAAGATTTCCTGCATGGCTGTGATAGTGAGAAAGCTCAAATGTCACACCAGATGCATAAGAGTTGACAATCCTGGTGTTATGTTAGCAAATTCCAGCGGAATTAGCATTAGCTTGTGCAAATTTGCATTATGAATCGATTCCATTTCTAGTGTTTTTTGTATGAGGTTGGAAATTTTCAAGTTCCAAGTTATCAGGGATGCATGAATACATCATAACAAGTGATTCTTTTTTTTCCATCAGGTAATCTACAAATACTGATGCTAATCATTGGTATGTCTGTGCATTTTGACCAATCTGATGGTGGTGATGCAACCAGCTTGGTTTAGTCACCCTTTCAGCCCTACTAGTAAGCAGGGACATGTCAGCACGGATACGGGTCGGGTATGGCTCTAATAATTTACATGGAATCCAGTCTCTTTGCGGTACGGCTAGGTTCCTGACAGCAGTGGAAAAGCACCATTAGTAAGCAAGGTACAGTAACAGCACTTTGCTAACAAACAAGCCATTTAAACCCAAAATCTTACCAAAACAAAATTCTTACCAAAACAAGTTAGTGTTATAATATTATGTAACTACTTGCAACATTATGGATTAAGTCCTAATATGAACAAGTAGTGACATTTTCCCTTATTAAAAGCAATATATTATAGCAACTTCAGAACATAAAGTTATCAATCCCTGCTCACAGTCTGAACTATTAACATTTATCAAACATCTGTACTGTTCTTTTTAAACTCTTTACTGTCACATCTTTATTCCTCTTGTTGCACTGAGCATGTTTAAGACGAACGAATTTCCCTCGGGATAAATAAAGTTCTTATCTTAAAATTTCAGGCTGGGCCAGCATCACAAGCTTATGCAATATACTGGAACAGAACAAGGGTAACTAGCGAAAACACGGCCTAATAAAATGCTAAGCCCCAAACTTTAATCGATTCTGTAGTGGTGATAAAATCTCAAATATAAATCTCTAAAATCCACGCCAATGGCAAACATTTGCCCTAAACATTTAAGTAAATGTATCTGATTTAAATGTATCCAAATACGTTAAACACTGAAATTAATTTCACCCCTGTTGTCAGCCATCTTGAAACAACAAAAAATCCGTTTGTAATTCTGGTCAGGTTCATTGATTTTCCGGTTTAATTCCTGGCCTGACCCGGTCTTCAAACGGTCACAAACCGACAAGTCGGTATGTTGTCCCCATTTAACAAAAAAGAACTGCAGCTGCACTCGTCCAAATTTAAAACATCGTGACAAGTCTCACTAGCAACCGGGCGCAGTCGTATTAATGAAAATAATAGCAATGCAGTACCCGGTGTGCTGCGTAAATGTGATATTGCGAAACACTTCCCTGTTCTAGTATTACAGCGTCCAAGAGCCAGTCAGACCGTGTTTTGCTCTCCTTCAGTATGATCAGCGCTGAGTAAGTGCTATCTGCTTAGCCACTGTAGCCACTACAGTCGAAATATGGGTGTTCCCCAATTCACACGGTTTTCTAACTGGGACAAAACCCGCACATCAACAAAGCCGGCAATATGTTACGTTATCGGGACGCCGCGGTTTCTGGGCATACCTTCCAAAATAGATGGAAACGTGAAAATTTGAGTCGAAGCTAAGCTATGTGATATAAGCTGGCTAGCTGCGCCGACATACAGCCCCCACTTCGCTACATTCAGGAATCCAGATGTGCTTCCCAAGCTAACGCTAGCCTACTAGCTCAGCAGAAGCATAGCCAACGAGATATCGAAGCAAACGAGGTCGATACAATCTGTATTGGTTGCTAACTACTCGATTATTTCTCGACTAATTTTTGTTCTGTCGCCGAAGAACTGGTTTGCCCCCAAGTAGCAGAAACCATTAAGACGCCAGTTACTGGCAGTTCTCTTATTTTCCCGTAGTTACCATATTGTCAATATTAAACAAACGCCAGTTACAGAATTAAGTTTCGTTATCTGAACTAATATTATAATTCAGCCGACAGCTGATTCGCTGATGGTAACAGTTCACATTGTCCGATGTTATGAGGCTTTTTCCGGCTATTAATAGCATCAACATTACACCTATTTCGTTAAGTAGATGTCCTTGCTACGTAAAATAGCTAATTAGCTACCGATGTGGAGCTTTTGAGCATACAAATCCGAACACGACACCTACAAGCCTAGCACAGCGCTTACATGGGATGACAACACTTGAACGACAAATCAATAACAAAACTGTATGTCCTGGAGAAAGACAATATAAAAACGAGCATCCTACGATCACCTGCCCGGACCTGGCACAACTATGCCCGGATACTTTCGGAAATTACATGTACACGCTTGAACATAGCATTCCGTGCGTGTGTATTCCATCACGTATCCTGGTATATTACATATTCTTAAATATATGGGTGCATAAGTGTGGTAAGCTGTCTCACCACTCCGACCCAATAAAGCCAACCTGCATTATATATCCTTTTCATCTAGGCTATTTAAGTCGGGGCAGTTTTGCTTGTCCGTATACATTCCCCTACCTAGGAACATGGTCGCTCCCTGCTCGCGACAACACGGAAAAGAAGCGAGCATTCCTGCGCCTTCTTCCCAAAATAATCTCCTGCATTCGACACTGGAGCAAACGCAGATAGTGTTCCGTTTCCCCCGATGCGAAAAACGTAGATAAAACCTTTTACAATCCAAAAGTGGCGTTTTTGATGCTTTTTCCTCGTATAATTCGATGTGGGTGTAATCCGAAACCCGCTCCCTCCCCTCACACTCCAGGCAGTAATGGCGACGGATGGATCCTGCTCTCTCACCTACACCCCCCAAGTTTTCCATTCGCCTGGGCGCTCGTGCACAACGCGCGCGCACCATTCCCGGGATAACGCGCGTGCTTACATTAAGCAAGTACGTCACGCAGTACGTCAACTTTTAAAGATGTGAATATGTGGGACGTTATTTCGTTTTTTCTATCTTAAACTAATTACTAAGTTGCAACACAACTTAGTATAATAGAAGAAAACGTCGGACCTATACTAGCAATTATTTTCCTTGTGAATGTCTATTTTATGTTCTGAATTCTTGTGTTTAGACCATCCTTGATGCCATATGCCAGTCAGTTTTTAGTAAAACAATACGCTGTTACCAATATTAAAATATTTTTGAAAATAAGCACATTACGATACAATGTACATATGGAATCCATACATTAAAAGATCCTGGTCTTTCTGAAAGTGTCATTTATGTGACGTAATTCTGCTGGTTTCACTTGCCGTTCCAGTATTAGTGTTATAATGGTATCCAAATCTTGGAAAAACCTTACATTTTATGACCTTGGTTTTTCTTTTTAAATCTAGTATAAGTTATTCGCATGTTTCTGGCACGCAGTTCTGTACGTCATGTTTGCGAAAAACTGTTGTCGTAATTTTATTAGTGTTTTAACAATATTACTGTCCATATAAAAATAATAATGTTTTTATAAAACATTGTTAAATAATTCTGCCCTTACTCTAACCCGCAGCTGCATTCTCTTAACTCGGAGAGAATATTATTAGTTATGTCCACTGTGTCTAAGATTTCTAAATATAGGTGAATCTTATCGAATTGAAATTTAAAGAATTAGACATACTTTCACTTCCAAGATATCAGACATACTTCCCACGTGGTAAATGGTTAGCAAGGTTTTTAATCATTTAAATAACTTAATCATCTAAGAATGTTAAAAACACATGTATAACTACTATGTAGTTTAGCCTGATTAATATGCTAAAATATTTTAGCTTAAAGGGTCATCTAAGAAATTAAATGTTCACTTTGTCTATAATTCACAGGAACATATGAGAAACCAGTTGCAGTATTTTCAAAATTAAGCCAAAAATGACACATTGCCTTTTACATTTGTGCCGTTCTATTATCAATTGCTTGACCTGAATAATTACAAGACAAGTGACTGTCCATTGTTTCCCTAAGTTCTGTACACTTCCCTGTCGACCAGCATGCATTGTTGGTCTTTCCTTGTGTGCTTAGTCTAGTCCATGTCTTGATATTCTCCCAGTATCAATGTCTATTGTAGCTTTTCTGGGCTGCTGTGTGGTTGAAAAGGCTGCATGTGTGCCTGGGAATCATTTATCCCAGGGGTGCCCAACTCCAGTCCTGGAGGGCCAGAGTCCTGTATAGCTTAGTTCTTTCCCTGTTCCACCATAAATGATTCAACTCAAGATGTGGGTGGTAATTAGCACAAGGAGTTGAATCAGGTGTGTTAAATGAGGGGAAACCCAAAAATGTGCAGGGCTCTGGCCCTCCAGGACTGGAGTTGGGCACCCCTGATTTATCCCAAACTGTTGCAGCTTTTAGGCTAGCTTCACTAACTTTGGACATTTTTGTTATTTGTTGTCCAATGACTGTTTTTGTCTGCCCAATGTAAATGATGATCCTTGTGTTTGTGTATTCCAGTTTAGCTCTTGCCTTTAGTGTCTTTTCTCCTGGTGAACCCTGCCTGTGCCCAGTTTGTATCTATGTGCTGTGTTCCTAGTACCTCCTGGTGTTTGAGTCCCTAGTGCTAAAGTGTTTGTTATTGGCTTACACCTGTCCCTTGTTGTGGTCTCATTACTTGTGTATATAAATCCCTATCTGGGTCCTTGTTCAATATTGAATTTGTTTGATTGTGTTTACCATTAGATGCTCCCCATGTAATCCCTGCTCTGAATCTGTGTGAGAATTTGGCATTCCTTCATGCTTTTTTCCAGTCTTAGTTAGTCCTTGTGTTGCTGTGTTACCTGTCTTTGTTTAGACCCCTCTTGGTCTCTTTTGGTTGCTATGTGTTTGGCCTTCAATACAGTAGGGGCCTATGGTTTCCATGATGCAAAAAAGCAGACATAATCATAGAATTGAGGCATTAAAATTATATGTATTTAAAAGCACGGAATTGCACAGAATTTGGAGATGTTAGGAGCTTTCCCACAGCAGGAACTTTTTTATCAGAACCAGGACTTTTTTTCAAAAGCCAGGAACTTCTGTAAAATTACCACCACCAGAACTACCGATTGTAGCTCCTCAGAGGTAGTTTGGAACCTTTTTTTTAAGTCTGTCTCCCAGATGAAGTTCTTTATGGGTTCTTTTCCACTGCACCAGGTACCATATTTTTGGTACTTCAAAAAAGTAGGGTACTTCAAGGTGTTGTTTTTCCACTGGTGTAAAAACTGGTACCACTGCTGAATGTCATCATAATGTGAGGCAGGGTATTTTGTGCTGAATTCGAAAAATGCCTATAGTATATTATAGGGCTGGGCAATGTGCGAAATTTAATACCATAATCGCATGTTACGCACTTGCGATTCTCACAGTGCAAGGACCGTGATAGTCAGCTGGGTTGAAATAAGGCATTGCAGCGCAGGGATTTTGCTAAAACATTTTTATTATGTCATAGGAAACAAAACTTAGCAAGCATTGCAATTTCAATGATCATTCTTTTTAAAGATTATCTAGTATATGTTTTAAAAAATCTGTTTAAAATTTACTACTGCTGCTCTTACATGAGTGTTGCATGCACTCTCCAAGCCAATCTATCATTTTCACCCTTGCTGTTTAAATCACAACTAGAAGGGTTTTTGTTTTATAATTATCCCAATATTTATTTATGGAAGAGGATTAGGGCCACAGGAGTGGCATGGTGGTGCAGTGTTTAGCACTGTTCCCTCACACCGCTGCGGCCAGGGTTCGAGTCTCTGCCTGGGTTACGTGTGTGCATGTTTTCCCCATGTCATTGTGGGGTTTCCTCTGGGTACTCTGGTTTCCCCCCACAGTCCAAAGACATGCTGAGGCTAATTGGAGTTACTAAATTGTGAATGGTGTGTGTGTGCCCTGTGCTGGGCTGGCCCCCTGTCCTGGGTTGTTCCCTGCCTCATGCCCGTGGCTTCTGGGATGGGCTTCGGATCCCCGCGACCCAGAGGGATAAGCGCTTTTATCTGCAACTGCAAGACTTTTGTCTCCTTGAAGGCTCATTTTTTTGGTTATACAGATTTAAAATCCAAAACAGGTCAAAATATAAAACTGAAAAGATTGAATTCAAGAAAAAATAAGACAGATTTCTTAGGCCATTAATAAAGTTCCCTGTGTTTGTAAGCTGCATAGTGGACCATCGTCAATCATGCCCTGCTGTGATATTGGCAGTCTATTGCCAGATTTGAAACTAAACAAAGCTATGACATTCATTTTGTCAGGTCTCTGAAGAAGCATATGAAAACAAGGTTGTACAAAGTGCATTTTGAAATTTACTCAATGTAAAGTGCGTGGAAACCAGATGCTACTTGTGTACAAAAGACTTCTTCTCTTGGTATCACCAGAAAAATAAATATTCAGAAGGGAGTATTAATGTTTTTCTACTACATATACTTCATATGCAACGTGGCAATTTATGTGTGTGTGTGTGTGCAAATATAGTGTACGTATGTATAAAAATCTTATATTTAAAATGTTTAATACTACTGTATACCAATCTGTTTTCCTTTTATCTCATGATATGCAAATTGTGCCGGATGTTACTGCTGTACCTCCAGGAAGCGAGCATGTGCTCCCTCCAAGGGATGCCGTCTCTTGCTGCCCTCCACTCTGTGAACTTGCTTTTGCTCCAAAGACATAGATACTGTCAGGGTGTGGCTGATAGGACCATAAGCCAACTGTTAATGGAAAATTCATAGCAGAATCTAGGAATAGTGTTGCCGCATCGTGACCAGCAAGATATTTAGAGCCTTAGCAAGAGATACATCAGAAACATGCCAGATATCATTGGTCACTGGGCACTTTCTAATTTGTGTGACAAACGTTAATTTTGATTGCACAGCTAATGACTGCAGGTAAAATAAATTCTTCCTCTTCAAACTCAGTGTGTTGGAAATTCCCATTTCTAGTCTCTGTTTCATTTCCTTTTTATTAAATCAATATTGAATATCAAATAATCTGTTTTTAAATGATCTTCACATAATTGAAGGTTTCTCTAGGGGAAACGACAGTGAATGATAACACAAATGAGGAAGCCTTTGCACCTTTATTCCCCAGTTTGCACCACAGCACAGAAAAAGTGTTATGGTAGACAGCTTTTCACTTAGACACACAATATGGCTCTGGTATAGGGTAGTGCTATAATAACTGTGGAGTATCTTACATTAACATGTATTTATTTAGCCGACATTTTGTCCAAAGCAACATACAAGTGAGGCAGATTACATGAATTAGATGGATTATCTGCCTCTTTGTTATTATATTCTGTTTTTGGAAAAAATAGAGCTAATTCTAATTTAAAATTTAATGGAATATGCCCCTTCTCTAGCATATACAAGTTCATTTATTTTATGTCATTATGTCACAGCAGATTTCATGAAGTAAGCACGAAAAATTGCGAAAGTCATTTTTATAGACAATCATCCATCTCACTACTTATCTTGGTCAGGGTCACAGGGATCAGCTTGGATATCAATTCAGGCCTAGTGACAATTTGCAGGATCTCGAAGGCCAGGTACAGCAGCTGTGGGCCGACTTGCCGCAGGAGAAGATACAATGGCTGTACGACTCGTTGTGCACCATATCACTGCATGTATCCAGGCCCGGTGGTATGTACCACCCTACTGACATGGGACCAGCAGTGTGCCCATACTGCAGACTTATTTCATTTCCACAACTCCACCTGGGTGCTTAACTTTTTTTGTTACTGAGTTTACATGTCATGGGCATCGTTAGGTCCAATCACTCAAGGCTATAGCCCGAGAATTTTAGCCCGGATTCCAGTCTTCCGTCAAAAAAAAAAAGGTAAGCCACAGGTAAACTTAACTACCTGGCCTTTTCAGTAGCTAGAAATTCTTGATACATGCCCATACTTTCACACAAGCATATTAGAGCTCTTACGATTAATGAATTTAAACTCAATTGCTGGATTATTGAAAAGCATCAAATAAAATTTTCGTTTTGGATTACTGAGCAATATGGTGGGATAAAGACGTCACAAAGCAGATGAGAGTCTTAATAAATAGCGAATGCATCCCTTTGTGTGGAAGCACTTCACATTGCAATGAATGAAAATGCAGTTTTCTGTCAGTACTGCAAAGTAGAACTTAAATATCACCATACTACAATGGAAAAATACACCCTAAAAGAAGACATTCCATTTTGATTGACTCACCCAACAATGCAAACTTAGCCAGAGATACACTATAAAGTTTTGGGACACCTGCATTTACACACACATGAACTTTAATGGCATCCCATTCTTAATACATAGGCTTTAATATGGAGTTGGCCCACCCTTTGCAGATATAACAGCTTCAATTCTTCTGGGAAGGCTCTCCACAAGGTTTAGGAGTGTGTTTATGGGAATTTTCGACCATTCTTCCAGGAGAGCATTTGTGAGGTCAGGCACTGGATGAGAAGGCCTGGCTCGCCGTCTCTGCTCTAATTCATCCTAAAGGTGTTCTTTTAGGTTGAGGTCAGGGCTCTGTGCAGGCCAGTCAAGTTCCTCCACACCAGACTCGCTCATCCATGTCCTTATGGACCT
>JAODJW010000026.1:6147574-6160708 GCA_026777045.1 Hyperopisus bebe
ATGTGCATCCCACAAATCTCCATCAACTGCAAGATGCTATCCTATCAATATGGGTCAACATTTCTAAAGAATGCTTTGAGTACCTTGTTGAATCAATGCCACGTAGAATTAAGGCAGTTCTGACGGCGAAAGGGGGTCAAACACCGTATTAGTATGGTGTTCCTAATAATCCTTTAGGTGAGTGTATATATACATATATGTACTATTGAGGCAAGGTGTTTTTTATCAGTAGAAATTGTATTACAGATTTTAGGCTTGTAGCTAGATGGGTCAGTTAAAGGGCAAAGTTAAGGGGGAGGAATGTAGTGGGCTGAGTTTAATACGCTATGTTCCCGGCTTAATGGAAAGGTACGTGTGATCGGTCAGTTACATCACATGCTTGAGTGGTCTTCCCGGGAAGTCAGAGTGTTTTAGCACTATTGGTGTGTTACGGCTTGTAAGGCGTTTGTTCAGGAAAGCTTGTTCCCATTGCAAATATCATCAGAAATACTTATTGAACAGCCATCAGATCACAGTGGTGGTGTCATTTTAAGTATGTAGCAGCGACAAGCTTGATTTAATTTTGTTTCGATGCTGTTTGAAGTGTGCAGCCAAGATATACTAAAATTGGAATGACACAGGGAATCTTTCAGCGAGATTAACATGGTGTCATGCCCTGCTTGGCCGACCCTCCGAGAAGGGTCTGGCTGCAGACATGCATCTCCACTGTCAGACCTGCACTCTCAGTCACCCAAACTTCCTCTGCAAGTGACGTCACTTGCAGTCACCACCTGCACTCTCCGGTACCTGCGCCATTTGCAATCTGCGTGTAGTGGGACTTGTTGGATTGAGAATAACTTCCGAATTCGTTCAAGAATCATTGCTGTAAGTGCATATGTGTATCTGTGTGTGTTTATTATACATTTTATTTATTATACGAAATTATGTTTGCCAACATGTTCGCTGCTCACTGTTTGTGTTTAAAAAGTTGCATTAATTGTATAGCCTAATTAGCCAACCACTCCGTCACTGACTTAAATACAGCTAAAGCAAGCTAAACTACTGAACAGAATGGTATATATGCTTATGTAAATTAATTACATGGCTTACACGTAAACGGAAGAAAATACATAATGTGCTTCTTTGCAGAAATAAAACAAAATACATAATTTGCCTCTTTGCATTCTTTCTGTTCTGTTTTTGTTATGGAAGTGTTTTAAGCTTTTACTCATTTTTATATTAAACTATTTTATAAAACTATTGCTAGTTTATCCAATAATTAAATTGTTAATAGTTGTAAATAGTCTATCTCCTTGTAACATGCTTACAATAAAAAACTAAAATTAAAATTTGCATCTGCTTAATTTTTTGTTAATGTTATATAGTTGTAGCCTACTTGAATCAAAGTACAACATCATAATCCTATGATAAACAAACAGCAAAAAATAACTGGGGGCAAAGTTTCTGTCTGGTTATACTACTAAAGTACTTTAAACCATTTAACAGCATCATTACTGGGTCTTCATTGGCAGCGAGTACTTTAAACCATTTAACAGCTTCAATACAGCGTCTTCGGCAACGCGAATGAACGACTGGAAACTTATTTCCGGTTTATTTGTGTCGATTGCAAGTGACGTAGCAGGTATCGTAGAATGCAGGTGTCGATTGCAAGTGACGTCACTTGCAGAGGAAGTTTGGGTGACAGAGTGCAGGTCTAAGAGTGCAGGTCTGCAGCCAGACCCTATTGGACCCTCCTCTGTGCCACGCCCCCTCCTTAACCATGTGTGAAATCCCCATGTTACCAGCTATGTCTAGTCTTGTTTAATTGAGTTCATGTATTTAAGCGCTTCCCTATTAGTCTTTCTCCAGTCCTGTCATTACTGACATACCATCTTTTCTGCATGTTTCATATTCCTGCTGGGCGTTACTCCAAATTAAACCCTGTGTTTCCCTGACTCCTGCTCCTCTTTCCCCACTTCATACCCTGCTCGTCGTGACAGAATGACAGGACACCAGAAAAAGACGCTTCGCCTGACCGAGGCTGAGTATCTCAGTTTGGTGGCTGAGGTATTATACTGGCTTAACCAGCCAGATATAAAGGAGGACCCCACAGCCCGAGCTCTTGCCTTACAGACGAGAGACCTCTTGGAAGAGTTCTCCCGGTCTAAAGACCTGGGGCCGGTTGCACAAAACACCTTAAGTTTTCCTCTTAAGTATGACACTTAAGGTTTAATTTCTCCTTAGCTAAGGGATTTATTAAAGGTGTTGCACAGAACCCCTTAAAAGGTTTCCTTGGTTAAGGAAAAACATTAAGGGATTTACAACATTGAAAAACGTTTACAGCAGTCCCGTTTCCATGGAGACCGTTCATATGTTTGCACTCGCGTTTGCTTGTGATACCCGTTATCGCCTCACAAACTTACTCACAAAGTAAAAAAAATGGGAGAAAAGAAGACTAGAAAGCCAAATTGGTCACCGAAGGAAAATATTATACTTTTGAAGGAATACAATAAAAGAAAGAACATAGTAAAAAGTAAATTTGATCCGCAAATAACAGCAAACAGAAAACAACGAATGTGGGAGGAAATTGCAATGTAAATGAATTCAAGTCTACATTGTGCTACAACGTTAGTTATTTTATGTTCATGATTGCAAACTAACTGGACATTGATTGAATATTGATTAATATTTTTCTGTTAATAAATTGATTTTCATATTGTACGAGAGCTTGAATCCTGATGTGGGTCCCATCTATCACCCCACACACTCTTGGGAAGCCAGCTACATTAAAGAAGTGTGTCGCTATTTCATCCTCTTCTTGTTTAGAGGGGAATTTCACTACGGTGTTCAACAGATGGGCAATGGCGTTTGAAATTTGATGAATGACGCAGAACACGTTTACTTATGGACATGAGATACATCGCTTATTACAGCCTGGAATGATTGAGCCTGTAGCATAAATCCGCAGAGCAACACAGCTGGGAGAGCACAGCTTCGGACTGTGGAGTGATCCAACTGTAGACGGTCGGACAAATCATAAATTGACTGCCGGTCAAATTTATAAAGCAAAATCAATTGCTCGTCATTAAGCATATCTAAGGAGTTCTCCCGGTCATGGAACACTCTTTTTGGGATTCTTTCATTTTCGTTATTTATTATCATAAACTCGGCCATGTTGCAGTTAAGGTACAGTTAGAGGTACCTTAATTTTTTTCCCTTTGTTTGGTTGCTAAGGTCTTTTGTGCAACCGTTAAGGGGTTCCTTAAGTATAAGAATAAGATAAGGAGAAAAACTTAATTACTTAAGAGAAAATGTTAAGTAAACCTTGAGGAGGAGACTTAAGGGTGTTTTGTGCAACTGACTTTATTTTAAGGAGACCTTAACTCGGACTTTAAGGAAAATCTTAACTTAAGGTGTTTCATGCAATCGGCCCCTGGACCTCGCAGAAGTGCTGCAAAACCTGCTGCAACTGTGGAGCGGAGTAGCCGAGGCGATGCTCAGGTGAGTAGCCCTGGACTACGGAATACCTCTTGTCTCATGGGCAGAACAGCCTGAGCCAACCCTGGCTCCAAATAAAGCAGCCGCAAAGCGAAAGAAGCGGAAGAATCGCGGAGGGGCGGACACAAATTCTGCTTACTTTGTAGCTGCTAATGGGACTTACCTCACGGTACTCAACCCGGCGGTGTTCCACACGCCCGGATCACCAGCCCCCACCTCTGCAAATGTGGCTCCCAAGACGCCTGTTCCTGTGGTGCCAGCTCCTGCAGCACCCCTCCCCCTCGCACCAGTCTCAGAGGAGCACCTCCTGGCGTGCTTGGTTTCCATGGCTTGTCTCCCAAGACAAGAATTCAAATTAATTCATGAAGCAAGAAAAGTGGGATACACCCTCAATGATTTTGGCAACATGGAGCATGGAGTTTTTCATTCACATAGTGAACCTAATTTAAATACATAGAGACAATTTTTGGTCATTCTCATGAACATAGAATAGAGACCCTTTATTGATCCCTGTGGGGAAGCCGTCTTTTCGCTTATACCATCTTGCTCCCCATGAAACACACAGACACATATAAAACAAGCTTGGGGGTCACAGCGCAGGGCCAGCCGGCACGTGGCCCCTGGAGCTGCGGGTTAAGGACCTTGGCCAAGGGCCCACAGAAGTGACTATTCTGCCAAGGCTAAGCCTTAAATCAGTGACCAATCACAGGAATTGAGGCATAGCCCACTAGTCTTTTAGACAGAAGCCATTATGTCACAGACCTTTGGGAGCTAAGGGCAGCAACATCTTCTGGTTCCTGACTCTTTAAGACTTTGATTTCATACGATGGCCATTCTCTGGGCCAACTAACCACTAAAGAAGACAAAGCATATGCACCTTACTTACAATGGACATTTTCTTCAACCTTCTCTCCAACCTTCTTGCTTTACCTACTGAAACGATCAATACAGAAGTGACTTGGAATAAACACAAACAATTAAATCTAATAATATGTGAACTGAAACTAAACTGACATTTTGATATATATTAATTCTTGCATGAAAAGGTTTTAGTTATTCTTGGTGTCTTGCTCCATAGTGAGTCCAAGTCTAGAGTCATTTGTCCTCAAGTCCAAGTTGAGTTCAAGTGTTTCCACCATTTTTGCTGTGTCAAGTCACAAGTCATCAAATTTGTGACTCAAGTCTGAGTTGAGTTGTGAATCATGTGACTCAAGTCCCTACCTCTGTCAGTCTTACTATACAATGAAAAATTGCAAACCACACATCAAGCTGTCTATACTGACAATATGTGTAAATACCTAGGTTATGTATACATATAAACTTTATATGACACTTTTTTATATTATAAAGCCATGCAGATTAACAGTAATGTTGTATTTTTTAAATAAATATAACTAGTGTATAAGGTTAGATATCAAATGCCTGCAGAATTTATGGATCAGTGGTCATTGTTCACACACCACAGCACACAATAATGAAATGTGTTCTAAGCATTTAACCCATATGTGACATTGTGACACAGCAGGGGCAGCTAATGCAGATCCCGGGGAGCAGAGCTTGGGGGCAGTACCTTGCTCAGGTACCTCAGTGGTGCCTTGCTGGTCGGGGATTCAAACCTGCAAGCTTTCAATTACAAGTCCACTTCCTTAACCATTAAGACACAACTGCCCCACTGCAGCTAGTCTACATTGGTGTTTAGTTGAAATGTTACCTTTAGTGATTAACCAGACTTACCAGTTTTTGTGCAACTTCAAGTAGTACCTTGTCCATCTGATATTGAAGTTCAATATGTTTTGCATTTGGCTACTTTTTTGTCATTTTCTGTGTAATCATCATAATTAAGTGTGATCATTTTTGGTAGTATCCTTCATCTATGTTTAGGATACATCCTTCATAGGCAGAACTCACGATTATCCTCACATAATTTTTATGTCTGTATACATGCAGGGAGTGATGCATATTTCCAGCAAACGATCTCAGGAGACCTTGTACTCAGGCAAATGAAAATGCAGACAGCAGGGAGTTAATATACACTGAAATATTAATATAATAATAATTATTATAACTATAATATTAACATTACTAGATCAGAGAAGGGGGATTTTAACCACAAGTCATTTCAAATCATAGGGCCCAAATTGAGTCTCCAGTCAAAGTCCAAGTCTTTCCATCAGTTTTACCGAGTTAAGTCAAAAGCCTCTCCTGGAGCCGACACCTTATCATGGTGGGGGGATTTGCGTGTTCCAATGATCCCAAGTTGCCCGGGGCTTTATGCCCCTGGTAGGGTCACCCAAGGCAAACAGGTCCTAGGTGAGGAACCAGGCGAAGTGCAGCTCACAAGACCCCTTATGACGAACAAAATATTGGATCCACGATTTCTCTTGCCCGGACACGGGTCGCCGGGCCCCCCCAGCCCTAGGGGTGGGGCTCGATGGCAAGCGCCTAGTGGCCAGGCCTGCACCCATGGGGCCTGGTCGGGGACAGCCCGAACAAGGCACGTGGATCCCCCGTCCAATGGGCTCACCACCTGTAGGAGGGGCCATAGGGGTCGGATGCAGTGTGAGTTGGGCAGTGGCCGAAGGCGGGGACCTTGGCGGTCCGATCCTCGGCTGCAGTAGCTACCTCTAGGGACATGGAATGTCACCTCTCTGGTGGGGAAGGAGCCTGAGCTGGTGCGCGAGGCTGTGAGGTTCTGACTAGATGTAGTCGGGCTCACCTCGACGCACGGCTTGGGCTCAGGAACCAGTCTCCTCGAAGGGGGTTGGACCCTCCTCCACTCTGGAGTTGCTCACGGGGAGAGGCGCTGAGCTGGTGTGGGCATACTTATTGCCCCCGGCTGGGCGCCTGTACATTGGAGTTTAGTGTGGTGGACGAGAGGGTAGTCTCCCTTCGCCTTCGGGGCGGAGGGATGGGTCTTGACTGTTGTTTGCGCTAAACGGCACTTCAGAATACCCACCCTTTTTGGAGTCCTTGGAAGGGGTGTTGGAGAACACTCCTCCCGGGGATTCTCTTGTTTTGCTGGGGGACTTCAATGCTCACATGGACAATGACAGTGAGACCTGGAGGGGTGTGATTGGGAGGAACGGCCCCCCGATCTGAACCCGAGTGGTGTTTTGTTGCTGGACTTCTGTGCTCGTCACAGATTGTCCATAATGAACACCATGTTCAAGCATAAAAGTCCTGCCTTTAGAATGTACCAGTGCTTTATGAACCTGTCATACATCGCCGATAGACAAGCAGTTTTAAAAACTGTATCTAGAAGTTTAGGTCAGTAACATAGTTTTCTAATTCCCTTAACTAAAATCTCTCCAATGGAAAATAGTAAATGAATCTTACATGTTTATTACCATATTAGGCCTGCTTTTCAGATGGAGCTGTGTATTTTACTTGGCTTCTCTCCTGCATGCAGTATATTAACACAGCTCCAATAGCACATAATAGCACATAACACCCTCAAAGAGCAGAATTAAGGCACTATTGATACTTTGTAGGTTTTGTTTATGCATTATCACGGGGAATGTCAACATCAAGAGTGAGCCACACGTGAACATCAAAGCTTAGAGAGCATAAAAAGACAAGAATGCATCCTCCATGAAGCAAGATCAATGTCTCCCTTTTCTATTTACAGTAAAAGTTTTCATTGCCACTTCCTCTTTTTGCTGGAAGCTAAAATCAAATAAATAACAGAGAAAATAACACATTTATAAACGCTTACAGAAAACAACGCACGTGCAACTCTATTTAGAAAAATGTTATTGCAATTAGGCAATCAAAATGACCCTTGCATTTTTCTACAAAGTACCAAAAACTAACCTAATAGCTTTAGTCCATTATAATGATTACCCATCTAGGGCTTCGCAGTGACATACAATGACAGTCAGTTTATATACATTTAAACTAGAACTCATAATTAAAAACAGAAGCACAGGGTTCTAATGCCCCTGAAAAAAGTTCATTTTTGCATGGAGCCAAATGCAACAGTACTTACATAAATGCAGAAGTCCTCAAGGATCTAAGAACAATCAGCAGCACACAAACAGCTCATCAAATTGGCTTTCCTCCTTAATGTAGACCATCTGAAGAATGCATGCCATTTGCTGTAACACTGACCCATCTTCTTTAAAATGGAGCTTGTCAGTGAGTTACCCATACAGCTGTTTCTCCAACCAAGAGTGGATGAACTTCACATTGTCTGTTTAGGGCAGATTGTCAGATGGTCTCTTTCTATTTCTGTCTTTGGCTTGATGTAACATGGGAATGTTTGGCTTTTGCTTCATCAAAACTGGAAATGAACCAGCTGGTACAGCTGGGGAAGGAAAAGAATGCAGGAAGTGGCCCAATTTGCACAATTAAGAGAAGCCGTGTGTCAGGTTAAGAAATTATTGTCTTTAAAAATTTGAATAAACATAGTGCCACCTGGTGGTTTCATAAATACATGTAATTATACTAATAAATGATATAAAATGAAATATAGATAAATATCTACATTCTCTGGAAGAATAGAGTACAAGTCAAGACACAATTCAGTGACTCAAGCATTTTGAATTTTGATAGTTTACCCACAAACTTTCTCTCACCATTATCCTGGCCATTTTCCAAGAATTTTGTCAAATTGAATTTGAATTTTCACCTTGGTAGTAAAACTGCACTTTGAAAGTTAAATTATGATGTAACCCCCAGATCCAGAATCAGGTTGACTTAAAAATGTCTGATAAGTATTTTGTGTATCAGGCAGAAGATACCATTTTTAGCCAGGGGACAAGTTGATCTCTTTTCAGATTTTGATATAGAAATATAGGACAAATACAGTGGTGTGAAAAAGTGTTTGCCCCCTTCCTGATTTCTTAATTTTTTGTATGTTTGTCACACGTAAATGTTTCAGATCAAACAAATTGAAATATTAGACAAAGATGTCTAAGTAAACAAGTAAACACAAAATGCAGTTTTTAAATTAATCCAAACCTACATAGCCCTGTGTGAAAAAGTGATTGCCCCCTAAACCTAATTACTGGTTGGGCCACCTTTAGCAGCAACAACTGCAATCAAGCCTTTGCGATAACTGGCAATGAGTCTTTTACAGCTCTGTGGAGGAATTTTGGCCCACTCGTCATTGCAGAATTGTTGTAATTCAGCCACATTGGAAGGTCATGCCACAGCATCTCAATCGGATTCAGGTCAGAACTTTGACTAGGCCATTCCAAAGTCTTCATTTTGTTTTTCTTAAGTCATTCAGGGGTGGACTTGCTGGTGTGTTTTGGATCATTGTCCTGCTGCAGAACCCAAGTGCGCTTCAGATTGAGGGCACGAACAGATCTCCTTTAGGATGTTTTAGTAGACAGTAGAATTCGTGATTCCATTTATCACAGCAAGTCTTCCAGGTCCTGAGGCAGCAAAACAGCCCCAGAATATCAAACTACCACCACCATATTTTACTGTTGGAATGATGTTAATTTTCTGAAATGTGTTACTTTTACGCCTGATGTAATGGGACACACACCTTCCAAAAAGTTCAACTTTGTCTCATCAGTCCACAGAGTATTTTCCCAAAAGTCTTGGGGATCATCAAGATGTTTTCTGGCAAAACTGAGACGAGCCTTTATGTTCCTTTTGCTCAACAGTGGTTTTTGTCTTGGAACTCTGCCATGCAGGCCATTTTTGTCCAGTCTCTTTCTTAAGGTGGAGTCATGAACACTGACCTTAACTGAGGCAAGTGAGGCCTACGGGTGTTTCAGTGTTGTTCTGGGGTCTTCTGTGACCTCTTGGATGAGTTGTCGCTGTGCTCTTGGGGTAATTTTGGTCGGCTGGCCACTCCTGGGAAGGTTCACCACTGTTCCATGTTTTCGCCATTTGTGGATAATGGTTCTCACTGTGGTTCACTGGAGACTTAAAACTTTAGAAATGGCTTTATAACCTTTTCCAGACTTGCTTTGTTTCTCATTTGTTCCTGAATTTCCTTGGATCGCGGCAAGATGTCTGGCTTTTGAGGATTTTTTTTTTAGTCTACTCCACTTTGTTAGGCAGGTCCTATTTAAGTTATTTCTTCATTGAAAACAGGTGTGGCAGTAATCAGTCCTGGGTGTGGCTAGAGAAATTGAACTCAGCTTTCCAAAGATGTGATACACCACAGTTCATTTATGTTTTAACAAGGGGGGTAATCACTTTTTCACAGAGGGCCATGTAGGTTTGAATTTTTCTCCCCTCAGTTTTTCATTTAAAAACTGCATTTTGTGTTTACTTGTGTCATCTTTGTCTAATATTTAAATTTATTTCTTGATTTGAAACATTTACGTGTGACAAACATATATAAAAATAAGAAATCAGGAAGGGGGCAAACACTTTTTCACACCACTGTATGTAGAAGATATGGATGTTTGTTTTAGGATTGTTGCAGTATTAACTTTTTGCGCAATCACCTTGCACCACCCTCTTCGTGGTGTTACTCACAGAGCTGAATGCATAGAAACACCTGAGGGATTTCCCTAGTTAATTTGTAGTTATTTAATTATGTTCATTTAGTTCAATCATTTATAGCTTTCATATTTCTTATTTTTATATTTCTTTTTGTCCTTGCTACTTGTTCCTCATGTTCTTTGCCATCTCATACAACTTACTTTCACCAAGGATGTCTGACCCCCTGGATCCAGGAGTCTGTACGAAGACCATAGATAAAGGGCCTGCTTCCCTCAGTGGGGGCAGAGACAGACACAGACAGATACTGAACCGGCCGTGTGAAACATCTTTCTGTAACATCTTCATTCTAACTTAAAAAACTGCTTAAGCTTAAGGAACCTGCCTCATCACACAATTAAAAGAACCTGAGGTTTCAGTGAAGACATCTATTAGACCATTAATTTTAGCATCATTATTTACAATGAGATCTCTGCAAACTCTGGTGCTGTTAAGGTTCTTTTCAGTATTCAGTCTTTTGTAGCTTGATGAGATGCTGTGCAACCATTGTTGGTGGTGCTCACTATGTAAAACTTCTCTACTCTCTGGATTGCTGATTTTTTTATTATTATATTTTTTACAGTTATGGGAATTCTAAAGTATCCTTTACCTTTGTCACCAACACAGGCAACACTGCTGTTATTGCAACTTTATGTAAAAATGTTCAACATTTTCCATGAGGAACTGAAAGATTAAAAAAAATACAAATCCATATAGTTATAATATACACCATAAATTACAGAAAGTACATTTATACAGAGAAAATAATAATCCTTGTAGAGCCTTTGAGCATGTGTCTTATTTTTTCCAGCCTGGCATGATACAACACTTCCTTTATCCGATCAGAAAGTGCAGGACATGTAGTAAGTAAGTAAGCCAGTAAGGTGACAAATGCTATGAAGTAAGTCTCCAAAGTAGTACAATTCAGGGTTTGGGGCATAACTCCAAATAAAGTATTTAAAACATTATTCTATACCAATTTGTTCATTATCTCAGACACTGATTTGCAAATTGTGGATCAAAACGTGATCAGTTAGGCAGAAGACCAAAACATATGGTTATGACTGGTTGGTGCCTGATGGCATCTATCACATGTAGAGTCTATGTCAACGCTTAGCCTGGATAGCAGAATTTTTTTTACACTTGATGAATACTTACACATACAGAAGATGAGTGCACCCTGCATAAGGCCTCCCACACTATAATAGTCTCACCCAACTCTGTGAGTTTTTAATAACATCTAAAGACACCAGAGACAAACCATGAATACAATTATAAATGAGGAATATTATGCCCTTAAGAGGAGGTGTTTGAATAAGAAATACATTTAGGGACAAGCAATCAGGGAACTGAGGATACCTTAGCTTCACATTGCTACTAACCTGAAGATAGCAGAAAAAGTGGCTTTTGGGTAAGGAAAGGTTATCTGACGGCTTTTGAAAGAAAGGAAGTATGCCAACATACAAATCCCTAATTGGTATTAATGCCCAGGTTTTCTAGTATCTTAACTGTCCCATCTGTAAGAGAGGGAGGAAATGCATGATTGCTGGGATACAAGGTGGAATTTGCCTGAAAACCAAAATAGGAACTGATTCCAGATTCTGTAAGATATCCTAACAAGAATGCTAATAATATGTGGTGAGGAAGAGCAGTTTACTGGAGAATGAACCAAAACAGCAAGAGACAGATGCCCAGATGAGGCAACTTCTATAACTAGCCAGATGGGAGGTGGATCAAGAGTGTAATACTGCAACCAGTATTGTATTACTCTGAGGTTAACTGGCCAATAGAAAAATGTAAAAACCTGTTTAGGAATTTGCAAAAATTGTATGTGTACTCAAGATGGCTTCTTATTCCAGATAAAAAGTTTAGAGAAGATGGACTAAGAAAGAAACTGAAATAAATAAAGAAGCCTGGGGATCATGTTCATTTCAAATTAATACTTGGCAGTAATGACAGGTTTAGCGCAAACCAATAGTCAAGGTCTGTTAGAAAATGATTTAGCAACATTTTTAGATACCTGTGAAAGTACTCAGTACCTGAACAACCAAGTATGTAATTACATTTAGCTACTTTAAATGGAAGATCTTGCAGACCACACCTCAAAACTACTGTATTCGCAGGAAATTACCCAAAAATGCATAAACACAATGTCAAACGTTTTACCATTTCAAAATGCAATTCACACATTGCATTTGAGAAGACTCTCTATTCATTTCATTACAGTGATCAATCTATCAATTGATACAACTGCTCAAAATAACTGTTGCATTCCTCTTAAAGCATAGTTTTATGGAAACTGAGTAACAACATCCCATGTTCACATCATGAAAATTTCAGGATAACCAAATCCACTGACATCAATTAATCACTGATGATTGATTTCACCTGGTGGTACGAGTATGAATAAATGGTATAAACAGCATCATAGAGATATTGTAACATGGAGCAGGCAGGTGGTCAAGCAGGACAGGGAAGATGTGGTGGTCACAGGAATGGCAGGGGACAAGCACCACATTTGAGTGGTGGTTGTGGACTTTGTCTTAGAGGAGGGCTTGAGCGTTACCAGAGAGGTGTCCATGGGCCCTGTTTGAGAGGTGTGGGGGAACTTGGTCGAGGACAATGGCAGCAACTGCAAAGAGTATCCCACAAGATTAGAGCCATAGTTGTAGATCATGTCATAAATCATGGTATGACAACGACTAAGGCAGCTAGAATGATTCAGCCAAACCTCAGAAGATCAATTGTGGGCTCAATCATCAGAACCATTCAAAATGAGAACCGGTAAGGCTTCAGCATGCTCTGCAGTGAGTATTACAGTACTGTAAGCTTAGATGTCAAATGACTGTATACTGCTTGCCAATTTGTAGCACAGAGTAGGTTATGGTAAGTTCTATTGTTATATGCAAAAAGTACAGTCTACAGAATACAATGACATTTTTCTTTGAATGCTTTATTCAAATACTAGACAATTAACAAAGCGGTGTAATGTAATGTACTGTAATGTAAATGTGTTCTTTAGTTCCTACTAACATATAAGGCACTTAAAGGTTTAGCACCTACCTACCTAACTGAATTACTCCAAGCTTACAAGCCACATCGTGCACTTAGGTCACAGAATGCAGGTCTCCTTGTTGTACCACATATAAATAAAGTGACAGCTGGCGGTAGAGCATTCTGCTACAGGGCCCCCATATTGTGGAATAGTTT
>JAODJW010000026.1:6179229-6190132 GCA_026777045.1 Hyperopisus bebe
GTTGTCAATTGTTTTTTTTTCTTTGTTCTTTCTTTTCTATTCTGTCTTTCTTTTGTCTTATGTATCTCATTTTATATACATCCTTGTAAAGCGCCCTGGGACAACTCTGTTGTGAAGTGCGCTATATAAAAAATAAACTGAATGTTCTCAAACACATTAAGAAGGCAAGAAATTCCACAAATTAACTTTTGACAAGGCACACCTGTTTGTTGAAAACCATTCCCGGTCAATACCTCATGAATCTGATTGAGAGAATGCCAAGAGTGTGCAAGGCTGTCATCAACATGAAAGGTGACTACTTTGAAGAATCTAAAACATAATCTGGTCCACACTTATTTGTTTACTGCTTCCAAGCCATTTGTTTACTAATTCCACATGTGTTTCTTCATTGTTTTAAAGTCTTCAATATTAATGTAGAAGTAGAAAACATTAAAAATAAAGAAAAACTACTGAATGACAAGGTGTGTCCAAACTTTTGACTGGTAGTGTATACTGCATAAGACACCTAATGGTTCTGTCATTGAAATTTTTGATTTCTTTCTGTCTGTCTCTCTCTTTCTCCTTCTTCCATGATATTTTCTTTTACACAAGACAAATTTCATCTCCCAACATGATGATAACCCAAAGCACAAACCCAAGTCATCCAAGGAATGACTTCAGAAAAGCTAGATCATAGTCCTTAAATGGCCCAGTCAGAGCCCAGATCTCAATCATATGGGAAACCTGTGAAAACACCTAATAACGGCAGTGCACAGGAGATCTTCTGGCAAATCTGAAGGAGCTTTAACTTTTTTTATAAGAGTGGGATTAAAAAACCCCAAGTATGCAATGTTGATAGAAATTTATTCACAAAAACTTACAGCTGTAATAAATGCAAAAGGTGCATCTACAAATTATGAGGGGTTTGCACACTTACACAACCAGGGCATTGTAGATTTCTCTCATTTCAAATATCATATTAGTGTATTCAAAAGTACCCAATGTACCGTAATTTTCAATTCTATCATGTATAAAATGGTTTGAGTGCTTGTTTTTCACAGTACTGATTCTACAGCCTGCATCCCAGGGTCGTTCTGACCACTGAGGCTTATAGTTTACCAGTGCCTAGACCTGAGTTCAATCTCACGCATAGGGTGTTAGTTCCATGTTTCCCCGAAAATAAGACCTAGCACGATTTTTCAGGATGCTCGTAATATAAGCCCTACTCCAAAAATAAGCCCTAGTTATTATCCTATGGATTGTACGGTAACTAGAATGAGATGCGATTATATGTAAACAGGAGATAATATTTTGACCCCCAGACAAGATGAGTGCAAAAAGAAAAAGCTATTTTGTGGAGTACAAGGAATTGTGGAGGACTCCCAGGGCAAGAATCTTACAGCTTTCTGCAAAGAGAAGAAGTTGGATATCTGAATGGTCCGAAAATGGCGGGCAGAGTACAATAACCTCAGTCAACAGGTGAACAAGGGAAACGCTAAAAAGCACAAGTGTGGATCAGGTCGGCAGCCACTATTTCCTGAGTTGGAAGACATGATCTGTGAATGGATTGCTGACAGGAGAGCAAAGGCTTTGGTGGTGCATAGGGCTGATATTCAAGCATTTGCCCTTACAATGGCACCACAGTTAGGAATATCCCTAGAAGAATTCAAAGCATCACAACACTGGCTGGATGGCTTCCTTCAGCAATATAAACTGTCTCTAAGAAGATCAACAACACTGTTCAATCTGTAAGAAACTGAAATTATTAAACATGCACTTGCATTCAAGCGCTTTGTTGATGGCATCAACTTTTCTAAATACCAACATGATTGCTATGGATGAAACTGCAGTGCAAATGGGCCTAGGAGCCCAAACTACAATTGATCAGTGGGATACCTCCTCAATCTACATTCCCTCCACTGGTTACGAAAGTGCATGTGTTACCTGTATTTTGGCAATTTGTCTGGATGGAAATAAAGGCCCACCTCTAATCATCACTAAGGGCAAGAAAGAGGAGATTGAACATGTTTCAGGCATTTATGTTCTTGAAACCAAAAAAACTTGGTGCACACAAGCTGTTCTAAGAAAGTGGGTCAATTTAATGCTGCCATTTGTTTTGCGAAGCGACCAAAGAGGTCTGCTAGTCTGGGATTCAGCCAGCACACACCGTGTTAAAGACATGAAGAACTTCCTTGCAAAAAGAAGAACTGATCAATTAATGACTCCCGCAGGAATGACTGCCTATCTCCAGACTCTTGATATTGCAATAAAGAAGCCATTCAAGGACAATTTGCTCATCGAAATGACTACATTGAAAATAGAATGGAAAGAAATCAGCGTGGAAACTTTGTGAAGCCTAGACTACAGGAGGTCGTGACTTGGGTGAAGAATTCATGGGATAAAATCGCCAACAGTTGCGTTGCCAATGCACTACGAACAGGCTACATGGACAAGAGGTGCTCATTTAGGGAAAGCGCTATTGCTAGACATGAGAGATTGGGGCCACTGGTCTTAAAGGAAACTGAGTTGCGAGATACTCAGGATGGAATTTGGAGCTTGGAGATTTATGATGTTCCAGAAGATGATGACATAACGACTATATCTGAATAAATGTATACACAATAGATTTTTGTTCATGAATAAATGTACCGTTAGATTGTTTACATACGGGAAAGATATGGTTAGAAGATGACATGATGTCTATTTAAATAAATGTGGATTTTTGTTCATGAATACCTGTAAATGTACTGTAGATTGTTGTACATGAGAAAATAAGACATTCCCGGAAAATAAGCCCTAACACGTCTTTTGGAGCAAAAATTAATATAAGACCCTGTTTTATTTTTGGGGAAACACGGTAACATGAACAGTTCCGAAGTGTCAAAACTTTCACCGCTGTGTTTAATCAGTAAAGAGTGTGGTGGTATCTGAAAATACTTTGTGCCAAATGAAGACAGTAAACCACAGGACACATGCAAGCCTGATCACAAGTTGTGCCACCAAACAATGCTGAATTTAGTCAAACATTCAAAGGACCAACTCATGACTCAGTACAGTGTTTCAAGAGATAGGTATCTTATTTCTAAATGAATGAAATTTCAATCTGAATGTGCATGTTATAGCTGAAGTACAGATGTGACAGATTTTTTTTATGGGTTAAAACTTTTTATAATTAGTCAAACAGGTGCCACTTTACAATAAGGCTATTCATATAAAGAGTTTATGAATGGTTTATAATAGTGGTTATAAATTAGGTTGTAACATTGTTTGTAAATTATTAATAGACAATTTTATACAGGTTATAACACAGTTTTCTTTTTATTAATGAGTTACTACCAGTTACAAGTGGCAAAAGGGAGCCTTATTTTAAAGTGGTACCGTTAAACATTTTTGCATTAAGACAATGGTCTGCAGTTACTTTTACCAGTGGGTTGTGTTCGCTTGTGTTGATTAGCGTTGATCAATCAAATCCAAACTTTCAGTTGTGCAATTTTTAGAATTGCATTTTGAGAGAAGATAAAGAAGTCATGTATTGTATATACATTTACATCATTTAGCAGACGCTGTAGTCCATGACTGTTCTTCGATCTATAAGCTGGACCTAAAATCAACAACTGTCATTAAGAATAAATTCCCTATATCTGTATTGCTGTTCTATTATGCATTGTAATTATAATATAATGGAACGCTAATTTATAATAGTGTTTACTGTTAGTGAATATCTCTGAACGTGATCACAGTATGATTACAATGGTTACTGCTGGACTACTAAAATTTAAAAAAATTAAAGGAACACCTTTTAATCAGAGTACAGCATCAAGTCAATTAAACTTCTGGGATATTGATCTGGTCAGCTAAGTAGCTGAGGGGGTTGTTAATCAGTTTCAGCTGCTTTGATGATAATGAAATTAACAGGTGCATTTGAGGGGCAACAATGAGACGACCCCCATAATAAAAAAGGTTTAACAGGTGGAGGACACTGACATTTTTCCATCCTCATCTTTTCCAATTGTTTTTTCACTAGTTTTGCATTTGGCTATGCTCAGTGTCACTACTGGTAGCATGAGGCAATAGCTGCGCCCTAGAGAGGTTGCACAGGTAGTCCAACTCCTCCAGGATGGCACATCAATACATGCCACTGCCAGAAGGTTTGCTGTGTCTGCTCCTTTGTGCAAGGAGGAACAGGATGACCACCTACAAAATGACCTCCTGCAGGCCACTGGTGTGACTGTCTCTGACCAAACAATGAGAAACAGACTACATGAAGGTGGCCTGAGGGCACAACGACCTCTAGTGGGCACTGTGCTTACTGCCCAGGACCATGGAGCTCGACTGGCATTTGCCATAGAATACCAGAATTGGTAGGTCTGCCACTGGCACTTTGTGCTTTTCACAGATGAGAGCAGCTTCACCCTAAGCACATGTGACAGACGTGAAAGGGTCTAACATTGTTCAGCATGACCGGTTTGGTGGTGGGTCAGTGATGGCCTGGGAAGGCATATCCATGAACCAATGCACAGACCTCTACAGGCTAGACAACAGCACCTTGACTGCCATTAGGTATCGGGATGAAATGCTTGGACCCATTGTCAGACCCTACGCTGGTGCAGTGGGTCCTTGGTTAGCCCTGGTGCACAACAATGCCTGGCCTCATGTGGCAAGAGTGTGCAGGCAGGTCCTGGAGGATGAATGAATTGATACCATTGACTGCCCCCCATGCTTGTCTCAATCTTATAAATCTTATAGAACACCTCTGGGACATTATGTTTCGGTCCATCCGACGCCGCCAGCTTGTATCTCAGACTGTCTAGGAGCTCAGTGATGCCCTAGTCCAGATCTGGGAGGAGATCCCCCAGGACACCATCCGTTGTCAGGCATGCATACGTGCACGTGGGGGCCGTAAAAACTACTGAGTATGATTTTGAGTTGTTGCAATGAAATTTCGGCAAAATGGACTAGCCTGCCTCAGTTTTTCACTTTTATTTTTGGGATGTCTTTGAATTCAGCCCTCTGTAGGTTGATAATTTCCATTTCTATCAAATGATGTGGCATCCTTTCGTCCCTAACACATTACCCAGTCCATATCAGTATAGATATCAGCATGATCTGATATGTTTTCAAAGTGCTCCTCATTTTTTTGAGCAGCGTATTATGCTTTGACTGACAATGCAATGTGATTTTTTTTTTACATTAGAAACAAGAGTTTAGGAAAGATTGTAAAGGTTTTACTGCACACAAAACTGCAATTTAAATATTTTTAATTGAGTTACATTATATACTGTGTTGGGCATCAAAAATGGTATTGAATTTCAATACTTTTCTTGGTATAGTACTGAAGTTCGAAATTTTGGTATCATGATAACACTATCATACTAGTTATGCAACAACCAGTTTTTCTTGTGAAATCCAGTGAGGGGAAAAAGCCATTAGAAATTGTCTGTTTGTCTATAAACAAGATATTTACCATGCTGATGTTCTGATCAAAATGTGAGTTGGAATTTAGCTCTGTTCATACCGGCACATTGACCTTGCGGAACATCTCAGCCCCTCTGCGGGCATCCAGTAAAGCAATGTCTTGTGGTGTAGAGACAATGACAGCTCCTGGAAACCAGAAACAGAATAAGTGGGACTCAATGGGGGCTCAATGAAGCTTATAAACACAATAATGCAAAACCTCAAATTGCCAATAGAGTTACTCCAAGGCAATTTTTATAGAGGAAAAACTATTGCCAAAAACACTCCCTTCCAAAGTCATGAAAAATGACAAACCATAAAAGTCACATGGTCGTTAAGTATGTTATGGCTTGATCAAAGGAAATCAATATGTATGACCAAAGCAATAACTGTTCGTTGACACATGCATGGGCCAGTCCCAGTCAGACGCAAAACCTTATATTAGCAGATCACTTTTTTGTACTTTAAAATCTTAAGTCAAAAAGAAACAAAATAAAGAAAGCAAACATAACTCGTTAAATCAGATATATAGAGAAACCCTGATGTGAAATAAGACTTAAGACCTAATGCACACTAAACCAAAATTAAGACCAAACTGTAAGCAGAAATATGCTTTATCAGAATCAATACCCATACATTTACACTACATTAACTAAACCCACTGTTCATTCAAATTTCTATTAAAAGACGGTCTAACAATTGTATTAAAAGATGGTTTAACAATTAATGTGTGAATAATAATTCATAAAAAGAAAAACAAATACTGTCATGCCGCAACAGTCAATCTGATAAGAGACAGCTACTAAGGCAGTTTTTTCCCCATCCATTCATTAATAACAAGAAAAACATAATTTTCAGAGTGATATCTTTTGATTTGTACTGTCTGCACTGAATCTTCTTTTGAATGCAAATGCATTACTGATGGACTACTGTTATTTGGCAGTACTGTAGCCTTCTTTATTGAAACGAATTTGTTTTTCAGAAACTCTTCACTGGCTCACCTTAAAGTGCATTCAAATTTGTTGTGTTGAAATGTTTATTAGTAGATCCTTCTTGTGAAATTTTAGCAGAGCAATGTTTGGAAAACGCATTTCTAGTGTTGTTTTTCATTAACATTAATGCCACAGAACAGACAGTTTTCTAACTGAATTCAGGGTGTTCAAAGCAATAAGCATCACCATTGTAAAGGGAATTATTGGTTAATAAAAATCAGCTGATTTTTATAATAATAATGACACTTCATTGATTGCCACAGGGAAATTCTTTTTGCCTACCCCATCTTGCTCTCCATGACATATGTACGTGAGAGCAAGCTTGGCAGTAAAGGACCCGCAGACATGTGACTTTTTCGCCAAGGTCAGGTTCAAACCAGCTACCTTCCAATCACAGGCACAGAGGCTTAACCCAGTGAGCCATACACTGAACCAGATAAGCGGCAGATAATGGATGGATGGAAAAAAAAATATATACTGTTGCATAGTTAATGAACATATAAGGTAAAAAGCTGTACGTAGTTATGTATGGTGTCCAGGCACGGTGACATGCATCAGATATCATAGTACAATATAGTGTTCTGACGGCTTCTTAGCACACTATGGTGAGATGAGCCTCTAGGTGTTTTCCACATCACCAGAACTTTTTTTCTACAACCAAAATCTTTTCCCAGAACCAAGTACTTTTGTCCCTGTGTGTCAGACAGCTAACATCCAAGAATAAGCTAAAGAGAATTAAGAGTTAACTTCAGTATTATAAACATGTATTAGAACTTTGTGCTTCTTAGATTTTTCAAAATACAGGCTGGAGAACAAAGGTGTGAGTCTGGAGTGCAGTTAACAGAAAGGACAGGAAAACCACGAAGAAGATACAGAAGGGTGGGGGGCTGCAAGCAGGCAGCCAACCCTAAGAGATAGAGGTTGTGCAAAGTGCAGATGCTCCAGGCCTGCAGCATACAGATTATATGATGTATATACATGCTTGCAAGATGCAAACTGCATAAAGCATATGTGTTGCAAGGTGCACGGCCCACCCTGACCAGTTTGATCTGGGGGGCGTGAACTATCTGTGTACCCCTAAAAAAGGTATGTTAACCAGAAAGTTCTTTGAGCATAACTACAGAACTGACAGCGAAGTGGCTGCTCCCTGAATTCAGTAATAAAGTGACATCATATTCTGAAGCAATGGCTAAGTGTCATACATTTCTACCATACTACGTACTTTTCGTTCAAACACAAACTTCTGGCGAGACACTTGTAGTGATAGCTGGCTAACTTATTGACCACAACTACCAGCGCTTACTTGGAAGTTACACAGAAGTTTAGGAAAAGAGATGTAGCAGAGCAAAAATTGAGCAGACGAATTAGTTCTGTACGCCGATTACATTTAATGCATCAATTAATCCATTTTTTTGCTTGCATCTCCATATTTCTCCATCAGAAAGTTCAATCAATAACCAATATCCTTTTGTCTAATATCGTTGGTGGTGAAACTTTCCAGTGTGTATTAGCAGGATAACGTTTTAATCTGTGGAAAACAGAATATTGACCCGCTGATCAGATTTAATAAGAATCATTAACATGGGCATGTAGAAGTAAAATATAAATAAAAGACCATGCCCAGTTATGATCACAATTGATCCCCCCAATAACAACTAACAAAATGACTTGTTGATTCTGATGACTTTGGTAAGGCATTTAGCATCACCTGAACACAAAGGGATATAATCCATTTTATGCAAGAATAATACAGTACTTTCTATAAGCATAACCAGCTTCAAATTTGGTTGTAAGTCGGTAGAGTGTATAAAGTATCACATACACAAAAAACTCAAGTGAAAGATTTATAACTCAAGGGATATATAAACTACTACTACTTAGTCACAACAATGGTTCTTCCATTCTGACAGGCCAGAGTGTTGATGACACAGCAGTTTTCTGTGCTGACCTACGGTGAAGCTCACAGAAGCGCCACCAACCTGCAACAGGAATATTCTGGGTGATGGATAGTTGGACATCGCCAGTGCCTGGTGGCATGTCAATAACCAGGTAGTCCAAGTTACCCCAGTGCACCTTTAAGAAAAAAAGAAAAAAAAAGCATTCATTATCATTTGTAAAATCATCAAAGAAATATGTTTCATGGCCAATATTGTATTGTGATCTCCTTGAGGTCATTTCTTAATCTACTGTATGGCTCTCATTTAAATATCCCATAGACCCAAGTTAACAACCCAAATAGGTCAGAATACTACCAGTCCTTCAGGATGAACATTTCATTGTTAAAATACAACAATAATCTGATCATCATGTTCTAGTCTGCAATTAAATAAATTAGAATAAATCCATAGTGCTTAACTATTTTCATAACTGACATCACTATAATAAAACTTCATACCAAACCCCTCCTTTCCTCATTTCTTCATAAAAAAACAGCTTCAAGAAAAGCTTTACAAAAAACAGTCAGCCCCATGTTTGTTTGCAATATTACTGACTGTAAAATTAGCTTGAGTCAGAACTGCCATGACAGCCATGTGACATGGGTAAGGAATGAGGACTTAAGTATAGGTTTGACAAAATGGTACACTCAGCTTTAGCACAAGGAAACAAAAGTGAACAAAATATATACTGCATCATGGGAAGGGTTACAATGGGATTTAGAACTGAGTAACAAAATCTAAGTGATGATATGTACCTGTGAACCAGGTGCAAAAAATGCAATGATCCAATACACAACTAAAAATATATTTTGAGAAACTCATACAGCAATCCATGTTCTCACCTGCCTCAGCAACTTCTCTATGGCTGACATTACCATCAAACCCCTCCAGACAATAGGCGCTGTTTCATCTACCAGAAATCCCATTGACATGCTGTGGGAATAGTGATAATGTGTTCAGGACAGGCTGTCTCCTATGCATCAGTTCCTTTTCACTGCACTGTAAAACCATATGCTCACCACGGAATTCCAAAATTCACCAACGGTCTCATTAGATTTTCTGAAATCAAGGAGGGAGAATTTTACATCCACAGACAGGAAGAAACTGACCAAGTCAAGATTTCTATTAGGTGAGGTAATTTCTCTATGTAAGTAAACACTGTTAGAAATAAGAAGACTTTAACTTTCAAGAAAAAAGCACACCTACTCTCTGTGAGCTCAGGGCTCCCCTTCAGGTTCATCAGCTTAGGAACTGAAGGGCCATAAACATCAGCATCCAGAATCCCCACTTTTTTACTCTAATTCATAAAGTGAGAGAGAGAGTCTCTTAATAAGTATAACAATTTATTCAAGTGCTTTATCGAATTTCAAGGGGAAACTAAATAAACAGAAAATATGGACTTTCATACCGGATCATTAACTGCAAGTCCAAGTGCCAGATTCACTGTTAACAACAAAGAAACCAGATTAAACAAACATTCAGTATTCCTTTCTGTGACTCATGTACAGTGCCTTTCAAGCAGGACTGCCCATGCCTATGGGCAATTTTAGTAACCCCAATTAGCCTCAGCATGTCTTTGGACTGTGGGGGGAAACTAGAGTACCCAGAGGAAACCCTACGACGACATGGGGAGAACATGCAAACTCCACACACATAGAACCCAGGTGGAGACTTGATCCCTGGTCCCAGAGGTGTGTGAGGCAACAGTGCTAACCACTGCACCACCATGCAGTGCAGGTTAAAATATTTAATTTTTACCTTTATCAGGAAATTACTACAACAAATTCCAGGGGTATAAATATTCGTTTTAAAAAATACTTAGAATTCAAGACTATATGAAAAATGTGCCAAAATTTGACAACTCCAACATGCAACTCTTCATGTTTTCCAGAAATCTACACATTTATTTTTCATTATATTTATTTTTAAATGTTAATTTAAAAAGTCTGTATTTCAGTGAGCAAGTTTTAAAGTTCAGCATACCTGCAGTGGTCGACTTGCCCACTCCACCTTTCCCAGAAGCAACCACAATGGTCTGCTTCACCCCTGCTACTGGCTTCAGCTTAGGCAGACCTCTAGCCATGTGTTGCCGCTGCCTTTCCTGCACTGAAGAATGATCTAATGACTGAAAGAGTGCATGAACAGCCATCAACAACAACTGTGCACCTTGTTTTCAGAAGATATAAAGCGTCTTCAGTATAATGATGGTTCTCAAACTTTTCTTCGGGGAACCCACACACCCGCAACGATTTTAAAATTCGCGGGGGGTGGCCATGAGAAGTCGCAACCCACAGTTCGAGAATCACTGCTTTATGACAATAGCAAGTTTTTCTACCCTCATAGTTTATCTAGCGAACTACAGACACATTACTTCTAATATATGACTGTATATAGCTTTCAGGAGGTTATCCAACAATATATTATAGTAGGTTTATTAAAAAATTACCACTATTACTGCTGCTACATTATTATTATTATTATTATTATTATTATTATTATTATTATTATTATCATCATCATCGTCATCTTTTTGGATTCATC
>JAODJW010000026.1:6205656-6218335 GCA_026777045.1 Hyperopisus bebe
AGTGCACCATCTATGGCCTTTCTGCACTTCATAATATTGATTTTATGAAGGCAGAGGAAATGTTCCTTGCAGGCCCTTCGTTAGATCAAAGCTATGTACTCATATTTAATCAAGAGTTTTATTTTTTATTATTCTGTAAAAGTTAAGCAATTTTTCATCTTTTCAGTGAGAAAGATGTCTTCAACGAATCAGTTGAGAAGGAAAGGTGTTTGGTTGTAAGAATTGTAGTTACTATTTTTAATTTTTTTTTGTTTGATCAGAAGACATCTTTAATTAGTGTTTCTTGTTTTTCTCTCTTCCTTTTTTATACTCCACTCTCTTTTTATTGCTCTCTTAGTACTACGATGTGTATATGTGTAACGGGTTGTGTTTTGTCTTTATATAATTTCACAAAAATTCTCTTAGTTTATTTTGTGTTTAATTTACGGACTAATCAGATGGTTGAAACTACATTTCCCATCAAGCTGCCTCTCCTATATTGGCCGCTCGCGCCTTTTTACTCTCACTTCTGTTCTGTTCTGTTAGAGATGAGAGCGTGGGCGCGAGCTTCTAAATAGCCTACAGATTAATTGAGGCATATTGGCTATAAGAAATTGAGTGCACATTTCTAATGGATTTATATTTTGTTGGTGGGCAGGAGAGCTGAACTGTTGGGAATTGTAATTTTGGTAAATCCATCAGGTTGACCTGTCAATAAAGGGAACGACGGATCCCCAGCACCTCCAGTTGGAGTGACTCTTCTCTTCCTCTGCACCCACACACTACCAGAGAACCGAGAAACACAACGCGGAGAGAGCACTAAAACTGGTTAATGTTTTTATTTATGACCATTAACTAATCGGTCTTGCTGCACGGCAAGAAGCAGCACGGGACCGGTTACATATGTGCATTAACAGATTAATGATAAATATATGTAGTGTGTGTTCAAAGTTTAAAGGAAACATTTTATCGGCAATATGCAATCATAATTGTTTATATTAATAACCCCCCCCCCCCCATACATTTGTATTTATTACCAAACACGTAAAAGTCATAAAATTTGCAAGATTGTGGTCATTTTGCTCTGATTAAAATCTTCTAAAAATAAATATCCGGTGTGTTTGTCTCTTGGTGTTACGAAGACTCTGAAGGTATGTCTTAGCAAAGTTGTTCCTTCACCATAGTGCATTCCCCAAACAATGTCTTATGACAGACATACATTACTCGAGATGCGATTATCCCCATCATGCAGCGACTTTTGGACTGAGTTATGACAGAAAGTTGTGTATAAAATAACTAAAAAACGTGTTTTTATAATGGGGAAAAAATCAATGTCAAGTGTAATTATGAAAACTAAAAAAGAACACATTGCAGTTTGTTAAATTGATTTGACTGTATGGTGTGCAGCCTACATAAATGTATGCGGTGGACATATATGTACATCGAACAGTGTTAGTCTAAGATTAGTTAGTCTAAATTTTACATCGGTATTTGAGCCAGGATCCACAGATTCTAATATTGCACTTCACCCCACTAAAGCACCAGACAATACGGCTGATCTGGCAAAAATAAACTGTTATACACAATTTCATGGTACCTTGAATGAGTTTTCAATATTCGTTGATGTAATACCAGTCCCACATTACAAATATAATTCATTTCCTTCTGGTACATTTGTCATAATGGCAAAAATGATATACGTATGTAGGTACACACGACAGAAAAACTAATTGCACAAGAGCAAAAAAGTAACGCTACGGAGAAACGAAGTTTTGCCGAAGGACCAAGACACCTTAATATTTTCTCAAACAAACCCTACAAATAATACATGTATTAATAATAATAGACACAATTCATTACTGCTGTTTAAAAGATTACATTGCAGTATGTTTTGCACTCACACGCGTTAAAAAAGTCTAACAATAGCAACATATATGGTAAAAACAATGTTCTGAAAGAAGTACAAAGCTACATGTAAAAACGGGAATATTTCTCCTCCGAAATTCATTGTAACCTCCCTAAACACTACAGTAAGAAGTTAGTTTGTATATTTTGTAGAAATATATATGTTTTTACTTCAATAAGTCCAATGTTTTCTTGTCCAAAATATAAAATAAAATTTAATGCAGAGAATATTTTAACGAGATGAGGCTGCGTATTTTTTTTGAGGGCGGACAACCTGTAAAACTCCACTCCTAATCATTTTAAGGAGGAACGTCCTGTAAAACTCCACGCTCTATTTCCGGTTAAACTCCACTTCCTGTAAAGCTCCACGCTCCACAGCAGCTGCAGCCAGACTCTCTTGGACTCTCTTGGCTCAACACTGGACACTTGACCCATAAAACGTTCGCGCATGTGTATATCAGTCATCAGATCTACGCATGCTCATAATAGTTCTCGCGTTGCTTGTTTTGAACGATCGGTCGAAACCACTTTTCACAAAATTGGGTGACGGTCTTTTGGCTACGTTGTCGGAATATGGCGTTCACATTCGCGGCCTTTTGTTATATGCTGGCGTTGCTACTTACAGCAGCTCTCATTTTCTTCGCCATTTGGCACGTAAGTGAGCAATATACAACTATCGGCATGAAAAGAACGTAAACTGTCTTTCGATTTGAGCTCGGGGAAGTTTGTTCTCAGGTTCTTATGATATATTCCTTACCATAGGAAATCAGTGGATCGAATCGTTAGAAATAATGTCTCAAATTTGTAGCCACGCTGATCAGTTGAATGATTGCATCTACTGCAAATATATATGTATAGTGCATACACACAGACTTATATTTGATGAGGGATGTTAACACTTCCATCGACGGTGTGTGGCATAAATAGCAGTATTAACTAGTAATTTCGCTTATTTTTTTCTTTTGATGTACCGTTCATTATACAGTGTTTTGCATGTTACGTATAAATATGTTTACTGTGCATTGTTTGTCAAATATCATACCATAAAGATGTTTTTTTTGGCATTATGAAATGCTAACTGGAAAGCCGGTTGGCTCATGTAGGGGCACGCCTGATTTTGGTTATGCAATCACTTATTAAAATGGGGGGAAAAATAATCGTCATATTTTGAAGCATAATCCGGTACACCCGGTAGAGTTATTTTAAATTATGAAAGCCGAACCTGTAGAAATATAATCTTGGACTTCAGGCAGATGTGCCGGGATATGCTTTCAAATAGCGTTATGTTTTAATAGCAAAAACGTGTGAAGTTTTGTTATGTGCTTTGGTTTACGAAATGATTGACTTGTTAGTATGGCCAACTAACGTATTAACTGTGACATTTTAAATTTGGATGACGAAGCACACGCTTAAATCAGGCTGGGCAATTTCCTGTACATGCTTGTATTTTTAAACAATAGGAACTCTGTTTGACAGATTATAGCATTTGATGAACTGAAGACAGACTACAAGAATCCAATAGATCAATGTAATACGTTGAATCCGGTAAGCTGCTTCAGTCATATATTAAAGTAACATCTGCTTTTTCCTAATGTTTTTTCATGTCTTTGCTTAATTGACATCTGCACTCTTTTGCTTGATATTCTGCCTGTTATTAATCTAGTGTGATCTTGTCAGCTGTCCAAAACTAACATTTTTATGATCTGCTTTTTGCATTTTCATTTTATGGCAAAAGACAGTTGAAAAGGTCAAAAAGATTAAAAGAGTCAAAATTGCATTAAAGGTTTGTACCCAGTCTTCAGTAAAAATGCTCATTTGATTCCGTCCAGTCTGTCATTTGCACGGAGGAGTGTTTGCAAGAATTTTTTTTAGTTAACAAATTATACAAGATGAGGGTTTAGCTGTTTTTATTTTTGGGTGGATTTCAGTGCACAAGTGCAGCAGAATAATATGTATGTCATGCTTGCTACATCTTAAACAGTTTCCATTAAGTGTCATAGGCAGGCAAAGCACTAGTCCTTCAATGATGAATTTTCAGTAGGGATTAATTTAGACTATGAAGTTAGATGGAACGGTGGTAGACCATGAAACTGTTACAGAGACTACAAATTTCTCTTCTGCATGATCATATGTCTGTTTGACCTGTTGTGTTCCATGATGTAGTTACTTTAATTCTCTTTATAAAGAGCTTGTTCACCAATGGGTTATGAGAGTATTTCTCTGGCATATGAGGTGAGCTTGCATTGTTTCAATATTTTCCCATTTGAGGGATAATATAATGTTGAATCTTAATGTTCAATATTTTCTAGTTAGTGGTAACAGGTTGAGTAGTTTGCAGTTTTGTTCACTTTCTTTGCAAAACGATTTATGGTATTGTTGATTTTCCGAGGAAGTGATGTTAACTGAAAAAGAGACTTGTAAATGCTCCAAGCATGAATAATTTAATAACCATATCCCTTTAATTAAATGTCACTGGGTTCTTTATTCAGGGACAAGTGATAGACTTAGAGTGTTCTACCACTAGATTGGAATTGAGCTATATCCTTTTAACCCTATTCAATGCTATTGCTAAACCATAATGCCAATTGAGGGTTGCTTTTCTGATAGGTTCTCCACTAAAGAAATAGTGACAGAATCTCATCAATACAAGACACAATGCCTTACATCAGTCTTATGTTTGTAAGGATGTTACTTGTGGAGCCATCCTGGACATAATTTCTGTAGCTGGTTAGAATGTGTGCGAATATTCAGTATAGTGTTACCTTTACTGCTTTGAAAAGATTTTTACAACTTCAGTCTGCTAAAATACCCATATTTCTTCCTACCTCTTTATTTCCTAATTGAGACTGTATTCAGGATTATGTGTACTGCTCTTTTCAGTGCATGGTTTCCATGTGGTGACTCCATCTGCCTTCTGCTGTGTTCCAAACTTTGCACCAGCTCTTAAAATTGACTGAACAATTACATTGCTTTGCTTGCTTTGCTCGGAGTATGGATGGTGAGCTGTTTGCTGCATTAATAATCTGATTTTATAAGCTCTGTGTGGTGCTATGTTTGCAGCCTCTGAGGACTTTTAAAACAAACTGTTTTGCACTGGAAAACTGCAAGTTATTACTGGGTGGAAATCATACTTACAAAAAAATTGTTGGACTAATTTTCTTGCTGGCCTGTTTCAGCTGGTTCTCCCAGAGTACCTCATCCACGTCTTCTTCTGTATAATGTTCCTCTGTGCAGCTGAATGGCTCACCCTGGGGCTGAATATGCCTTTGCTGGCATACCATGTCTGGAGGTAGGCTTTTCTTAAGTTTTTCAGTATTCAAACAATGTCACTTATAGGCTTTCATTTACAAAGGGTAGAAGTTGTAGAGTTCCACAATGATTGAAGAATTTAACACTTATAACTTTTATTAACTAGGAATTTAAAGAGTAATTTATGGATAAACAAGAGTTAAATTAAGGTCTTTTCTGTCTGATTTCTTAAAGGGGCACACACACTACTAACCATTCCTTGTTTTTCCATATCAATATTTCTTCAGATACATGAGTCGACCAGTGATGAGCGGTCCAGGGCTTTATGATCCAACTACAATAATGAATGCTGATATCCTTGCCTACTGCCAGAAAGAAGGCTGGTGCAAACTTGCTTTCTACCTGCTGTCTTTTTTCTATTATCTCTATGGGTAAGTAGATATTTTTGGGTGTTTTTGCATAGATTTTTTTACATTTGGAATTTCTCATGTTTATTAAATGACCATTAATCTTTCATGTTTTGCAAAGAGTTGGAATCTTGTCATAAGCAGTCACTTATTTTTCCATCATTTTAGGATGATCTATGTACTTGTGAGCTCCTAAGTAGAAGTGTCTGCTGCCAGAAGGGGAGAAGAAGGACAGAAATGCATGCAGGACACAAGCTTGTTTTATTTATTTGGGGGGAACAAAGGCATCTTATCAGTAACATAATGCAACCCATAGGATGTTCTGTATTTAATACATTTTAACCTTTTCAAAGAACACTTTGTGCCAGTTATCCACTGTTTTGCATAACAAATAATGCAGCTAAGCATTTTGTATGTAATTGGAAATTGAATACATTCATCTGTTTCTTAAATGTTTCACTTTCCACTTTTCTCCAGTGGAATTGGCAGTACTGCTGAGTTGACCAGTCTCTCACCCCAAATTTAGGTAGAGTTTAATTGAAACATTTCCAGAATGTTATAAACTTATGCAAGATCAACCCCTTATGCTTGTCTGTTTTTTTTTTTCTTCAGAAGTAATTTTTTTGAGTATCAGTTTCTCTTGTATTTGCTGTTGAATTAATATGGGCATCTAAGTTTTAAACAATGTCATATCTATAATACAGCCTTTGAAAATTGGGCACAAATGCAGTCTGCCTCATGCTTAATGTAGATAAATCGTATTTATTTAATATGATGAAATCTGTGACATTTAAAAATGGAATTATAGGTTGAAATTTCAATAAACTCTACCCCAAATGTGGTTACTTCATTATAGTTTACTTAACACTAGGGTGTGCAGCAAAATAAATAATATGATAGTATGAATATGGCCTGTATGCAAGTTTTTTAAAAAAAAAGCTGTGTTCTGCAATAAGATCTTCTATAACTTGCTGTATATAATTTAAATATTAATTCTAGATGGTCTGAGTGGTAAAGAGCCTGTGACGGGAACAAATGACATTCAACTTGACATGGGACTATAGTAGCCCTTTTCCACCAATACAGTGCTGATGCCGAGTAGGTACCTAATTTGGATCTGGTTCCACACTTTTTCACTGCTGATTTATGTGATGCCATACCCAAAAAACTGGCTCTGGCCAGACTCTACTGATACACCTGAAACTGGCAACCCATGACGGCATCTGAGGAGGGGCTATACAATGCACTGTAAACTTGAGCTATTTGAGTGTGCATCTGTGAATAATATTTTTTTGCAAACTGGTTCTTCCCTGTTTCTCATTAATGAAGGGCTTCTTCCTTGCTTTATGGGACTTCAGTTCTGCTTCTAGGAGCCTAATATGAAATGTTCTAGCAGTGTACGTACCTGCACTTAATAATTCCCATTCCTTTTGAAGGGCACTTGAGGTCATCCTCCGATCTATGAGGCACTGTCGGATGAGTTAATTCATCTCTGGCATTAGAATGTCGCTTCTGCCCCGTTACCTGGCTGATTTTTGGTCATTCCTAGTGTCTTGTGCTTCATCTTATTCTTGTGTATTGCTGTCTTAGAAATTTTGAGCCTGGACGCAACCTACTGCTCAGTGTAGGCTTCTGCCAGCAGAACTACCATTAAACCAGGATTTAAAAATGCAGATTTGCTTAAAATTAGAGTGGTTTCTTAATTTTTTTCTTTAATTTTTTTAATTGCATGTAGTCAAATGATTCTGATGATTTTTGGATGAACTGCGTCCAGTTGAATCCAGGGAGTATTGTGCCCCAGACAAGGGGTGATGCACATTTTTTTTTTTTAAATTGCAAAAATTCAGCAGGTGTTGTAAATAATAATTAGTATTGCTTTAAAATGTAGCTAGCTAATGTTAATTATGAAGAAGAATGTTTTAATTAAAGTCCTAGAGCTTAAATTAGCATTAACCTCAACATTCTCTATCAAAAGATATTTAACAAGCTCAAAAATGTTATATGCCTGTTGTCATGTGTGTATTCACCATTTGTGATCAATGTTAAAAAGAAGAAATGTGGGCTGGTTCTCAGATTGTGACACTTAAGCATCACCTGAGAAACAGCTCCCTGTCAGCACCAGCTTGACACAGCACGAGTGGAAAAGTGGTATATTCACATGTAAACTAATCATGTCATCCTTCTTAGAATTAACCAAGTCATGGTCAATTCTTTAATTTCACCATCAGTACCTTTTAGTGTAATGATTAGTTGTATGAAATGTATGTAGCAGTGAATTTGATGCTAATTATGTTACCAAACATTGATATTTGCATCTTCCTTTCCTTTAGCGAACAGTTCAAATAAGCAGAAATCGAAGTGATTTTTTTGGATGTTGGATAAGTTACTATTCTACTAGAACAAAAAGAAGCAAATTTCACTTAGACAAATTGTCTATGATCAAACAAAACGATCTGCCAATAGGGTAAGCAAAATTAACCCAAACTAGATAATAGGCTAAACTTTCTTATTCGATGCTTTATTACAAACATTGAGAATTCAGCTATTCTAGATATTATTACTGAAAACAAAAAAGGCTCAAATTAATGCTCGAGAATGAATATTAAACATTTCTAAGAATTGAGCTCTGATTACACAATATAAAGGTTGGTGTAACAGCCAACTTTCAGAGTCCTTTTAATAATTCAAATGTCATTACCAATACACAATAGAGAAAGAAAATCTGACACAGGCCAACCTTACATTACTCTTAAGCAGCAGTTGTTCAAGATACAGTTACAGAAGAGCTACAAAATGAAACGCACAACATCAGTGTTAGTGTTCAATAATGTAAAAAAAAAAATTATTTTGAACATTTCAGAAAAACCGAAATGCTTTGTTAGACAAATTAAACAACATATCCCTTTCAAGTATGACATTATAAACAGACACAGACACACCTTAATCAGCTCATCAACTAATTGCCAGGTTTAGTATGTGTGTCTGAGCTGGGAAAGCTGTATGTGTGGGAGCTGTGTCACAGACTGGCCCTCCAGGACTGGAATTGGGGAACCCTGCAGTAGGCAGGTAGAGGTGTCCCTCAATAAACAAATCTTTTGCAAATGTTGACAGTGGTGTTTTTCCAATGAACACCAACCGGTACAACTAGACATGAAAGGACAAGTTGGTAAAGGAAAGCATCAGGATCTTCTGCGAGCTAGAAAAACAATAGAAGTTATTGCAGGCAGCGCGACAGGTTGAACCAATGTCAGCTTGTAATTACTGTAAATAACTTTGTGTAGTCATCGTCTATTGTGTTGTAAAATAAAGTCACATATAGTGTTTAATGTTAAGTGTTGTAAATAGTGATGTGCGTGGACCCACTGTGTGTGGGGTGGGTACTTGGGGTGACTGCATGGTGTGCAGTATACGTGAGTTGTCAGAATGAATGGTACGAGTGCAATAAACACCACCTTGTGGTTGACTCATACTGCCTCCCACTTACCATTATGTTATCCAACACCATGGTCATTCCTGACATTACACTGGTTACAGAACTGAGGACAATTAACAAAGTGGGAGCTCCAGAGGGAAGAGGAAGAGCTTTGGAGAACCTACCAAAGGGGTGCAGCAAGCCCGAGGGGACCTTCAGGAACCAAGCACTTTGCCTTCTCAGAGTGACTGCATGGTGCTGGCACCCCCCACCTGTCCGAATGATGGCACCACGACCAAGAGTGGCACGATATGGGGATGCAGCCAAATGCACTACCATGGAAAAGAGCCTTTGGAGCTCTAGCTGGCCCAGGTCCAGCTGCTGGTCCCCCAATGAAAAGGTTGCCCCCCTGGTCATGTCATTGGAAGGGGTAGTGCTGAAGGCCCTCCAAAGCCTCTCTCCAGGGAGGAGGATTACTGAGGTGCCCTGATTACCATGCTGGAGTGGCAGTTCAACCAATGACACTATACAGGGAAGATGAGGGAGCACACTAGAGCAACGGGACACTGGCAAAAGTCTGGGGGCACTCACAGCTAAGCTGGAGGACTGCCCCCAGCAGGGCTACCCTCATTTTCCTTGGACAGGGCAGGATGAGTTGGCCCTCCACGCTTTCCTGTGGGCACTCTCCCTGGATCAACTGCGCCAGCATGTGTGTCTGGTGAAACCTGCTAGCAACAGCTATTGATTTACATCGTCTGGAATGCAGTTTGGTACAACTTAAATGTGCTGTATAAATAAATGTGCCTTTAATTTCCACCTATGACCATGAGTTTTTGTGTTTGAACTAATATTGAAGTAACTATTTGGTTGAACAGCATCCAGACATGTTAATATCTTATATACCTGGATTATGTTCCCCCTTAGTCTCCTTTGCTCGAGGCTGAACAGATTTACCTATGCTAACCTCTCCTCATCTCTTCTCATAAGACGTTCCTCCCAGGAATCATGTACCCATCTCTATTATATTCATCTCTGTGACAGGATAGTCCGAGGTGGAGTAGACAAAAGAGGCCCAAAAGGTTTCCCACAAAAGTGAAGGGCTTCATTTATCTATTTTTCCCTTTTTCTTAAAATCCAGACAGGCAACATCAGGATAACAAACAAACAAAAACTGAGCAAAACAAAAATAAATAGGCATAAGTTTGCTAAGCTATGTCTTATTTTGACATGTCAACACGCAAACAAATATCGTCTTAACACGTACATTATTTACGTGTTTAAGCCGTTCAGACGTTTTAATACGGCAAATTTGAACGTCTTAAGACGTTTAAAATTGGGTGCTACCACTTTATCGGTTTTTGAGGGGAAGCTCTGCAGACAGTCATTGCAAGAAGAAAAAAATGTTCCTCGGTCACTAGATACATGACCTCAGGTAGCTGATTGACTGTCACTGCTCGATCCTTTCCATGTTTCTCAAGTGCGTGATCGCATGCGTTTAAATTGCGGATCCTGCAGCGAAAATAACTTACTATTACAGTTCTTTTTTTCTTGTTTATAATACGTGGAAAAAAATAAACAATGCAATCACAGAATAATTATTTTGCATTTTAAAATATTTTAATACTGCAGCACAGGAACAATACATGCAAAAGTATGGCAAGCCGTTTTAACATTTAATCGCTAGACTGGATATGTATTGCAGATATCTCTAATTTATTTTTTCCTAGTGAGCATTTCAGATATCCACAATGACATTCTTAGTATCCACAATTGTCATTTCAGATATCTAGAATGGCGCTGCGACGTACATCCAGTAAAATATAAGCCAGCTATTATTGATGCTATAACAGTTCTCTATAAACTCCTTATTACAAATAAATTAACTACATACGTTTTAATAGAAAACTAATAACTTGCACGGTAAAATATAAAACGTTCGTTTCGTCAGCCTCACTTTGCTTCAATAGTTGGTCTGCTGTCAATGCGGCATAACAGAAAGTGATCAGCATGATACGTTTAGCTCATCTGCACTATTCAGGACAAATACAGTCTTCAGTGCAATTAAATCAATACAGTGGAACCTCGGATTACGAGTAACGCGGTTTACGAGTGTTCTGCAAGACGAGCAAAGATTTTTAATAAATTTTGATTAGGAAACCGAGCAAGTCCTGGTTTACGAGTGCCAAGTATTATCAAAAATCATATGGCACACATGCGCTCCTTGTTTTTATTGTTTTTACGTGCGCTCGGCTTCAAAACAGGAAGCGCATGCGTGCGATATTTCACTATAATTTATGACTGGGTTGCAGAACGAAGTGATGTAGGTTACTTCAATGCTGTCCATTGCTGGGCTGCAGAGCAACCTCCAGCGCTCCGGTTGTAATAATAATAATAATAATAATTATTATTATTATTATTTAGATCCATGCCAATTATTTAAGATCCAAGCCAATGCCTCCCGAGTATCAGAGCAATCGGTCTTTGACAGATGACGTCACACTCGCAATTACAGCAAAACTGTAATGACACGTTTATCAGTGCATATATGTTCATATTTGCGTGCATGGATTATAAACCCCAGTGTTGGATAAGGCTGTCACTGTGTGCTGTGCCCTGACAAACCAATCCCCAACTATAGTTTAAGTTATACATTTGCAAGTATGCATGCCCAGATAGCAAAATTCATGCGGCCCATATCTGGCCCACACCAGACGCTTACATCCGGCCCACATACCGCATGGAATGATGGCACTTGGGCCTGTTTGCCAGATCTGAGCCACATAAAAACCATAGCAATACCACATATCAGCCAGAATTCAACCAAATGAACCAGAACTGACCCTATTCTGGGCCACAGTTTGCTTTTATTCTGGCCCAGATCTGGCCCACACCAGATGCTTACAAACGGCCCACATACCGCGTGGAATGATGGCACTTGGGCGGTCCACTCCTGTTTGCCAGATCTGAGCCACATAAAAGCCATAGCAATACCACATACCCAGATAGCAAAATTCTCTTGGGCCAGATCCGGCCCACACTATTCATTTTCCTCTGGCCCAGATACCGCAAAGAATGACAGCCCTGTGACGGCCCAGACATGGATTTTCTGATTTGGGCCATAACAGGCCTAGTGACGGCCCAGAGATGGATTTTCTGATTTGGGCCATAATAGGCCCAGTGACGGCCCAGAGATGGTTCTACCTGATTTGGGCCATAACAGGCCCAGTGACGGCCCAGAGATGGTTCTACCTAATTTGGGCCATAACAGGCCCAGTGACGGATTTTCTGATTTGGGCCATAACAGGCCCAGTGATGTCATAAACCACAATGGTTACACAATTGATTTCAATAGTTTATTTTTACTTTTACTATAATTATATTTAATTACACTTCAGTTTAACTTGAACACACAGATGAGGCATTTAAAACACTTTACAACATACAAAATATAAAAAAATATGGCCCTGTAAAACTGGTTAATAAAATTTAAAAACTGGGTGGTCAAAAACAGACACAAAGAAAATCCAAAAACAAAAGAATGTGATCAAGTCTCATTTGCCCTTCTTGCCCGTTCCCTCCTTCCTCCATCCCTGTCAGGTGCCAACTGAAGCCACTTCTGAATGCTTTTCTCCGCCCCCTGGTCCGTTGCAGTCCTCGTCAAAGAATTTTTTCTGACAGCAGCTAAAACACACAACACTATTAATGCCACCTGGTTCTAAGGCATAGA
>JAODJW010000026.1:6218435-6235323 GCA_026777045.1 Hyperopisus bebe
ATTTAAGGAAGCACTTCTTTACACAGCGTGTAGTCAGAGTATGGAATAGTCTTCCTGATAACGTAGTGCAAGCTGAACCCTTGGGTTCCTTTAAATCAGAACTAGATAAGATTTTAACAACTCTGAGCTATTAGCTAAATTCTCCCCAAGCTAGCTTGATGGGCTGAATGGCCTCCTCTCATTTGTATAGTTCTTATGTTCTTATGTTCACTCCAGGTCTCAATGTCATTGCCCACATGAGCATTGAAGTCCCCCAGCAGAACAAGAGAGTCCCCAGCTCTCCAACACCCCTTCCAAGGACTCCAAAAAGGGTGGGTATTCTGAACTGCCGCTTTGCGCATAAGCACAAACAACAGTCAGGACCCGTCCCCCCACCCGAAGGCGAAGGGAGGCTCCTCTCGTCCACTGCAGTAAACCCCAATGTACAGGCGCCCAGCCAGGGGGCAATAAGTATGCCCACCCCTGCTCTGCGCCTCTCCCTGCAGGCAACTCCAGAGTGGAAAAGGGTCCAGCCCCCTCACGGAGACTGGTTCCAGACCCCAAGCTGTGCGTCGAGGTGAGCCCGACAGAGCTCACAGAACTTTGGAACTCCGGAACTTCACAACCTTGCGCACCAGCTCTGGCTTCTTCCCCATCAGAGAGGTGACATTCCATGTCCCTAGAGCTAGCTTCTGCAGCCGAGGATCAGACCACCAAGGTCCCCGCCTTTGGCCACTGCCCAGCTCACATTGCACCCGACCCCTATGACCCCTCCTATAGGTGGTGAGCCCATTGGAGGGGGGACCCACGTGCCCTGTTCGGGCTGTGCCCAATCAGGCCCCATGTGTACAGGCCTGGCTCCAGGGAGGGCCCCTGTTGACCCGCATCTGGGCAAGGGAAACCGTGGTTCCATTATTTTTTTCTTCATTGCAATCTTGTGAGCTGCACTTCATCTCGTTCCTCGCCCAGGACCTGTTTGCCTTGGCATAAAGCCCCGGGCAACTTAACTCCTGGGATCATTGGAACATGCAAACTCCTCCTAAGGTGTCGGCTGCAGGAGAGGTAAATCTCTACAGTACTATTTCAACAACAAAAGAAGATTTGCACTAGCTCAAGCTAATTTTAGCTATCTTCCTCAATTGGGTATTTTCTGTTATTTAAGTTGCCTAAGGAAGACCTGCTTGTGCACTAATTCAGCTCAACCCGTCCTGTGTAGCTTCTTGTTTAATACCTGCATCTTGTTTGAATGCAGATTCTCACAGATTCTCTTTCCAACCCATTTTTGAAAGAGAGGTTTTAGAGGAATTCTTTCATTGGACCCCAAAAAGCCAGCTGGATCAGATGAGATTGTTCTGTCCTTTTATCTATTTATTTATTTACTAACTCACTTCTTTAGATAGCAGATCCAATTGTTGTGGCACCATTAACAGATATTTTTAGTGTCTCACTGCTGAATTATTGAGTGATTGGGAGGGAGCTGTTGTGAGCCCTCTTTTTAAGGATGGTGATCAGGCTAACAAACATAGGCCTATATCGATTTTACGTTTTCTATTTAGGCTTTTGAAGAAACTTAAGAAGGAGCTAATTCACTGTTTTTAGGAGCATAAGGTTCATGATGTTTGATTTTGAGGATCATTTCAACTTATTAAACAGATTTGATTATATTGGAGTCTCCGGTCCCTCTACCTTGGACATTGTCGCCAGAGATTTAACTATTCTTGAGCAGGTTATGATTTAAAAATACTGAGGAATCTGGCTAAATTTAATTGTATTGTCACTACTTTCTCTAATGCTTTAGTTAGGAATACCAATTTTGAAATCTGGTTTTAATTACTAAGCCTTGGGATCATGTTTGCCTGAATCACAACTAGTTTCAAGGAAGCAGGCATGGTGCCACAGGCAAGAAGAGTTATTGATAGTCAAAACATTATGACAGTTATTTCAAATGTTACTTTAAACAAAACAGATAGAAGAAGAGAATGAGTTTCAAATCGGATACCATATCATTTAAGGATGCCAATGCAATTTAAGTATTTTTCAACTTATTTAAAACTGTATCAATAACCCTCTGAACCATTGTGGGAGATGGCAGATTTGGGTTAAACCTCAAGACCCCCTTCACTCCAACATTTTTCAGCCACGGTCTACACACGGTTTTTTTGACCACTTTTCAAAATTGTCAAAAAGGTATTGCGGTTTTGGATTGTCGAGACAATTAGTGCTGCTGTGGGTCTGAGCAGAATGTGGCGCACGCCTTACAGTTCTCCTCTAGGTTCTTGGCTATCCAGAATCCATACCACTACTCCTATAATAAATTGTATAGCATTCAGCAGTCTCATGCTTTTGTCCCAGTTGTCTTCCACTGCTGATGACAGCTCTGTAAATCCCTCATTGACAAGCTTATCAATCTGTGCAGCCATTTCTAGGATATGCCATCCATCCCGTGAAACTTAAAATATAAACACATTCAGACTTTGTACAATTTAAAACAAAAACAAAACAAAAAACACCTGTACGGTAAACTAGGTACACTCACCATTAAAACTATCAACACTTTTTCACTTAAGGTTGTCTTGCTTGCTCTCAGGCCCTTCATGTTTGTTTCTGAAAGTAGCCGCTGGTGTGCTTAATAGATTGCTGTTACCTGCAATTGTGAGCATAAACACTTTCATTTTTTTCACTTTTAAACAATAAAACCCGTTGAGATCCTCTGTTTTACGGTCCTTATTCGGTCTTGACAGTATAGAAAAACACTTTTGGTCACAAATATTCATGTTATGTTTCATAGTACTGACAATTCTAACGATTCCAAAATACATTTAAATGAAAATGTAGCATACCTCCAGTTTTGCATTTCCATTGTTGTGTTGAAAGGTGATCGGCGAAGAAGACACAATCAGATTACAAACCTAAAGAAAAAAAAATTAGCATTACAACAGTTTGCAAAGAATAATCAAAATCTAATAAGGTGATTTTTTTAATCAAATCGATTTTTTAATCAAATTCGACTCAATGCGAAGGACCAGCATCCTTTCCATGGAACCTCATAAGTGTCATGAGACTGCAGGCACTGTACTGGATAAGCAGTTAAATGGGAAATGGACAAATGTTACTTTGTTCCTTGAAAAGAATGACTAACCATGATCTGCTACAAATAAATTCCGTAAGTGCATATTACTCAAGATAATGATTTCAGCAGTTGCCAATGCATTACAGGAGCCTAACTTATGTGCCCACACTGCAGCTGTTACCTGCTGACTGATTACTTTCACACATCCACCAGAAAGCAATTAGCCTTAGGTACTGACACACACCGTCACAGAACTAATTTCTCCCTCTCATGACAGTATGAAGGTGTGATGTACTGTATCTAAATAAATTGAAATCCTGCATGTTGTCTACGTGTTTTTGAGGTTGATGAAAGATTTGCTACTGTGACACGTGACAACCAAAGAAATCATTATGTAGCCTACCGTTTAATGAAGCTGCCCGTTCTAATATTAATTACCCTCATTGATCACCTTATTATATATACATCAGACTGAAGCTGAGAGTTTTCTGGTCCTTTTAAGATATTTGAAATTTTTCTGGTCATTAGTACCAGTCAGAGATATACTTGTCTGATGTGCTTGAAGAACGACACTGGAGAAGAAAAGGAAGTAGTCGGTAAAATCAATTTTATCATCCACATTTTAGCACAGTCAACTGCTTTCCCTATTTTACTAAAAGACACAGAGGTGCTGAAATGTGGCTGGGGGCCAGCAGCTAGCTACTGAGAGTCCCAATAATATTGGTTTTAAGAAGAGATAGACCATGCCTGCTTCTAATAATGCTGCATCTGACTGAATTCTCTAGCTTTCCGTAACTTTTTAACATATAGCTGACCACACTTGACACAGATTTTGGTGTATTTAACTATATCGTCAAGTTACAGATTAATAAAGATAAAAATATAATAAAGATATAGATGTCAGTTTGACTTTACATATTGTTCTGTCCATCCATCCCATTAATACTGGACACAGGGCTGTAATTCTCTAGTTCAGAGAGTGTAAGGCTCTGTAGACCACAGGTCTCTTGCAGACCATTGTTGTACACTTTTATAGAGACACACGAAGGGCAGTTGGGAGTCTGCAAGCTGAACAGGAAAAAAGAGATGCACAGGTAAGCCCCACCGGGCGGTTGTTGTTTAAGAAGCAATACCAACGGAAGAATGGGCCTACGAAAGTAGCACACTGCCGCCTTATGGCCCAAGATGTGAATCTCCCAATGGGAACAATTCAGAGAAAAGCGGCACCTGTGAGCATGGATGGGAGATTCTGCCAAGAAAGTCTGATGAATCTGTTGGCAAAAGCTTCTTAGATCTCAGCACACCCACTCGCCCACATTGCAATGTCTCCGTTTATCTCTACGTGAGCATATACTCTGTGTGAGTACATCTGCAAACACACGCCTGTATGCAGTCGCCAACAACCAAGGCGCAGATAATTGTTAGCACTGCCACGTGGAGACACCTAAAGACAACTGGGATGGGATTGGTGGGATTGGTGGACGGTGGGTCTGCTTTCAAAAGGAGCCTTTCTCAATAAAAGCTGATTTTTGGGTTCTGTGTGTGTGTGTGAGCTGTAACTTGTGGCTTTGTGCTTGTGTGTATATACTTATGTGTGTTGTAACGGCACTGTATGTGTGTTTTTGTGTGTGCTCTAAATGGGCGCTCTGTGTGTGTGTGAGTCTGTGCTACTGTAATGCCCTCTTTTCTGTTTGCCATGTTTAGTACTGCATATACAGTAGTCTTCCCTATCATGACCAATTGCATATTTTATTTCCCACACTCCTCCTGAGTGGTGCTGCCTGGAGACCTCAATCTATCAAGATGTCCAGCAAACCCTGCAACATGTGACGTTGCCACTACCAATGAAATCCTTGCATCCAGCTCGCCGTTGTGCCTGTGTCATCTTCCTTGTATGACCCGCTCCCTGCCTTCTGGTTGCCTGGCGATTGGAGGGAGCGTCGGCACCAGCTTGGCATCTCCCCCTTCTCTCCATTTGTATCTTAGATTTTATTGTATTTGACTCTCCCTGCCGGCCCTTGGAGGATGGGCTCCCCCTTTGAGCCTGGTACCTCCCAAGGTTTCTTCCTTCTCTGGAGTTTTTTCTTGCCACTGTCGCCTATGGCTTACTTACTTAGGGCTTTTGGTGGGGATGCTGTAAAGCGCTTTGAGACGTTGTCATTCGAGGAAAGGTTAGTTGAGCTAAATCTGTTCAGCCTCAAGCAAGGTGACTGAGGGGGTGACATGATCCAGGTCTACAAGATTCTAACAGGTTTGGATAATGTTCAACGAAATAGTTACTTCAGAATTAGTTCAAATAGAAGAACTCGTGGCCATAGATGGAAATTAGTGGGAGAACATTTCAAACTGGATTTAAGGAAGCACTTCTTTACACAGCATGTAGTCAGAGTATGGAATAGTCTTCCTGATAACGTAGTGCAAGCTGAACCCTTGGGTTCCTTTAAATCAGAACTAGATAAGATTTTAACAACTCTGAGCTATTAGCTAAATTCTCCCCAAGCTAGCTTGATGGCCTCCTCTCATTTGTATATTTCTTATGTTCTTATGAGGTAATATTGTGATGCGCTTATTTTGTTTTTTTGTTGTTTGTTACTGTAACACTGTGTCTGTGTGTGTGTCTGTGTGCGCGCTTTAACAGCACACAGTGAGCTCTAGATGAGCGCTGTGTGTGCTGTAACTGGGCACTGTCTGTGTTTTTGCGCTGTATCTGGGCCTGTGTGCGTGTGTGTGTACTCTATGAGTGTGTGTGTGTGTGTGTGTTCGCTGTAACTGGGCACTGTTTGTGTCTGTGGGTGTATGTGTTTTTGTGTGTTGTATTAGCTCAGGTAAATTTTTATATCTCCACCAATATGTTTTAAATTAATTAAATTTTAATTATTATTTAATGCTGATTATGTTGGCCAATTGTTATGCCGAATGGTCGGCTCCTCCAAACTAAATTGATATATCCCAGTAAGTCTGCTAGTGTGAGACTTAAACGGGATTCACTATAATTACCAGTATCGCTTAGTACCCGGGGTTAGAAGGCTCGTCCGGCGAGCTGCGTCACCAGGTAATGTAAACGATTGGTAGCGAAGCTCCCCACACGGCCGGTAAAAGTCTCGCGATATTTCAGGTGAGTTTGAGATTTTAGCGCATGTAGCTAGGCAGGGACTATTGTGAGCACACAATGAATGGATGCTGAAGTTGTGTAACAGACATGCAATTATTCCTAACACTACAGCTAACATAAGGCAGGCATTACACTTAGCACAAACAATAAACAAGAAATAACGGAATACAAACAAAGAATGTAATTATGAAAATGCAATGACCAGATTTAAATGAGTAACCTTAAAAGGGGAATATTGTTCTGCAAAGGCAGATTGTGGAAACACAACCCTAAAGTCATATAGCAAGTTAACAGAATAGCTTAGGTTGCTAAAATGAAAGGAAATAGGTTTACTTGGTTGCAGAGTGGGGTGGGGGGGGGGGGTTCTTGGTAGTTGGTTACAGAGCTGATGAGGTGATGGGATGATGGCACTCAGGAAGGCGCGGCGTTTGGAGCAGTAGGGTGGGGCCCCTTGGATTCTCTCTCCTGGTGAAGCTTTGTCTTGGTTGCGGTTCTTTGTTCAGCTGGGTCTTCACTGGAAGACTTCTTGTGGGCTTTTCTTCTCCTGGTCTGATGTTCTCTGTCACTCTTCTGGCTGATGGGCTTTTCTCGGGCTGATGGTCCTGCTGATCATTCTGCCGTCTGATGATGTTTCAGGCCCCTGATGATGTTTCTGCCCCTTTGTTCTGAGGTGTCAGGTTTTTATGGTCTAAAGTTACGAATAGGGATGACCTGGAATTGAACTCCTGGCCCAATTGCTGGCCATCCATTTGGCTGGCTTTCGGAATGGGGTCTGTATCAGTCCTTTATGACTGCAAGCTGAACTGCAAGCTTCCCCGACTGATTCTCCATTTACTGATGATTTTCATTAGGCTGGTATAACTTTTGATAAATCCACTTTCATGGCAACCACTGACCAGCTTTGGAATCAGGAGTGATTTTCCATCAATTTGACTCCAAACATGCTACCAGCTTCACAGGTTCACATCTCATACAAGCTGTGTTAATTGAATAGACAATTATTTATATTATGTAGGTGACGGACTCACATCAGTATATAATACAGGTATTTTCGGTTGCAACAGACATTACATGACATATTAACATTAAAAGCAGCACTTCTTATCCTTAGATAGGCATGGCTGTTTGTGGTAATATCAATATAAGTTGTACATCTGGACACAACAAAACTTGATTGGTGTGGCTTATCCCATATTTATCTTCTCCAAAATGGATAATGTATACCTTAATTCAGTTCTTTTAACACAGCATGTTAGAACATAAAAACTTGCTAACAGACCAAGATCATAAGGACCACAAAGAAATGTTGGAACAAAGAAAGAAGAATTTCTGAAAGTTAGGACACATTGGTAACACTAATTTTCCAGATTATTCTGGTTTAACATGAGAACATAAATGTAATGATAGCTATACCTTTTTATTTATTCAAATTTTTATGTGTTCAAGTATAAAGGGGTAAACTGCATAACAGGTGATACTCCATGAACATGGTTATAAGGGCGGCACGCAAAACACTGATTGTGTACATACAACACATACACACATAACCTTTTTATTGAGGCTAGTAGTTGTAAGTACATCAATATACAGGGTATACAAAAGCCAAACTTAAATGAAACTTTCTTTTAGGGTGTTGGTCTGTTTTTGGGTGAGTGGTATGTAAGGCAGGTAGTCTGGGGAGAGGATGTCCGTGTGTGGGGTGACTAATCCCCCTTTGGTTCCTAGGTCAATGTCTACCCCTCGTAACAGGTTCGGTCTTGTCTCTGGCCACCTAGAATTGAAACCCTGTGATGTGACCGATATGTGTGATCCTACAGTGATCTATGTGTGTGTGTGTCTGTGTGTGTATGTGTGTGTGCTCTAAGTAGGCGCATTGTGTGTGTCTGTGCCATGACAGGGCACTGTGTATTTGTGTGGGCGGTAACAGTGCAGCATGGGTGTGTGTATGTACTCTTGTGAGTTATAACGGCCCTGTGCCCTGTTACAGCTCACACAAGATCTGTCTGTATTGCACCTCGTTTCTTCACCAGTGGGACATTCCTCTACAGTGTTGTGATGCTGAGCATTTGGCCATATTCTATGCCGTGAAATAAAGAGGGTTACCTCGCACGGAGGCAATAAATATTCATATTACCTTTCCTGGCCATCTACCAACACAGAGGATCAAGGAAAACTTTTATGCAATAACAGGTATGTGACAGTTAAAATACACTTAGAAATTGATATGCTTGTATTATGATAAATATGTTTCTCAAGCTTTCCCAATGTCTTGTGTGCTGTGGACGGCACCGACATCAGCCTACTGGCCCCAGCTGGAGCAACTGAGGCGGACTATGTGAACAGGAAATCTTTCCATAGCCTCAATATACAGGTATGGACAATTGCAATAACTTCAAACATTTCCAGTAAACGGATTTAGCTTTAAATTTGTCATCATCAATTCATATATTGAGTAATCTTAAATTAAGCTCCACCAGAAAAAATGTGTTATATCACTAAATCCAATTAAAGTCCAGGTTTGAAATTCGTATACATCTCACAAGTATTGTAGGACAAATTAAGCCTAACACAGCTCTCACTGCTTTAACCCTTGCAGATTCCAGTGCCTGGAAGGCAGAGTAATCCGGAGCGAGCATGCAACATTGTGGGTGCCTGTGCTGTGCTACACAATATAGCAACCACTCGCCGGGAGAAACTACCCACAGTGTTGGTAGAGGAGCATTGGGAAGACTTACCAGCTCTTGAGGAAAGATTGGAAGGACGGACTGTAAGGGACCTTTGCAGAGACAGTTCTTTTATGTATAGCCACTAGTGACCACGTGCTCAAAATGGACACTATTTCCTGTATTCACATTGTCCAGAACAGACGGCATTTCAGAACTAGAGAACGTCTAATAAGTAACATTTTTTAACATATTTTTTCATGTAAAATATTGTTTTGGGACACTTTCCCAATAAATTAAAACAAAATAAAACAAATTTCAACAAGTTGGAATACTTTATTTATGGTGCAAAAATGTCAATGTTCCCTTTTTTATTCATTGAGTCTGCCTATGCCTCATAAAGCTCCATGAGCAGCGTTTGCTCAGCAGCGAACAAAACTGCCCGCGTTTTCCCCGTCTGGCTCATTTCGGATCTATGATTCGTTCATCCATTCATTTGGCCTTTTTAAATATCGCGGATGCGCGCACTAACTGAGACTATACAAGTCTGTCTTGAGTAAGCCTAGATTAGTTACAGCTGAGCTACGTTTGTGGAACGACAAGAGGCTTAAGTTGGGCTTAAGTTGTGTGCTAATTTGAGTCTCACTTTCTTGTGTCTGGCTTTATTTAGCTACTTTCATGGAATACCCCCCTCTGTGTTTTAACTAATCAATAAATAAAAAACACTTAAAAGTAATGAAAATGAATCCAGCTTTATCAATCTGATGCATCCAGCTTAATTATTTAAAAGTATAGATACAACACAGGGTCTCAGCAAGTGCAGCCAGTGAACGACTGTTTAGCTTAGGAAAGGATATTTTCAGACCAAAGGGAAACCGCCTTTCTGATGCTACTTTTGGAAAGCCTCTTTCGTGCCATGTAAAGCCCAGACATGCACTATTACCCGCGCCTCTCCCCATGTATTTCAGGACTTTGATTGGACCTGTTCATTTGCTATTGTCTCTCTGATAACTCTTGAGCCATGTTTATTAATCATGGTGTCGAATTTCTTCAGTTTAACATGGTTCTGAAACACAAAGTTCATTTGTAATGTCGATCGACTTGTTTAATTGGGGTCTGAAGAAGTTTTGTCATTAAGTGAGGCCCTGAGGAAATAAGTTGGCTATTAATATGTTTTTTTTTTCCAAGAGAAAAATTAAATTGTTTTAAACCTATTTTGCACATCAAACACTACACAGGAGCTTTCATTTGGTCAAATAGTTTATTAACTACGATACTGGTTTACCTAGTAGTAAACCACGTGGTACAACGTGAAGTACCTTCTGATGCAACTTTTGCCATACTTGTGTAACTTAGCTTGCTGTATTTTTACGGGTGGTAGCTTTTGTCAAGTGAAACAATTTATTGTTGACTTACTGATAGCTTAGCTCACTACACTTTACAAGTAGCTTCCCCAACACTGCCTAAACTGTAGCCCCGTCTATAAGAGGCAAAACAATTAACATTCAGAAATAAACAAAACAACACTGTTATTCCAAAACAATAAAATAAATACTTAAATAGAAAAAAAACAATATCACAAAACCACGTTGCACCAGCAGATGCCACTTTGCACCTGTAAAAACATTTGTAATAACCATTGAAACACCCTAGTCCAAATGGCCACCAACCTCCTGCGAAACCCCACTATTACGAAACCCCTCTGTTTCCCCACATAAATCAAGGAAGTTCAGAAAGTTTGAACCAGTATATGGAGAAGCAATTACAAAGTTTTACCAATAAATGAGAATGATTTTGACAACCATACATGATGATAAGTATTTTAGCCAAAGCTGAATGCATAAACATTGCAAATTTAAAATGCTGGTAGGCCTTTCCCTGCATATCAACTAACAAATTTGAACATTGGTTGTTATGACAAACGGTGGTAAATAAGCATCACTTATGAAACCAGTAATACATAACAGCATTAACAGTGAAGCTAATAGGTATAGTATCTCACAAGCGATAGGTCAGCTGAGATATTTAAGTTTTCCGGCACGTAGCTGCTTATGCACTGCGTGCTTGCGTAAGCATCACGGCTCTCTTTGACAATCTCCATCACTGTCACTCAAGCAGGTTTCTGTTATTCTGTAGGCCTTTTACAGTTCCCACTTTCATCATTATTTAGAACTTTCTGGCCTCCCCCTCCAATATTCTAAACAAATCTCCTTACCCCTCCAGTCCCTAGTTTAAATACTCCACGACTACTCATTCACCTCCAGAGACATATGCCTCCCCAATCCAGGTTCCTCTCCATTACAGGTGCAGCCCATTTGGGATCTAACCTGTTCCAAAACGTCCTCCAGTTCCCCATAAACCTGAGGTCCTCTTTCCTACACCATACCTTCAGCCATGCATTTAATCTCCTTATCTATTCTAGCCTGACGTGTGTAGCACAGGAAGTGTTCTGAAAAATACCACCATGGATGTTCTACTGCTAAGCTACTAAGTTACCATATGGATAACCTTTTGCTGTTTCAACCTGTCTATAAATAATAGACTAGTTATAAAATTACTATACCCTTAAAAGAATTTAACAATGTTAGTGGATAAACCCGGAGCCTAAAGACTTAAGTTGACATAGAACATTAACTTAATTGGTCTGATTAGGTGAGAGAGAGAGAGAGAAAACTTTTAAATAAACCTTCAAAATAACCAAATTAGCTTTTACTTCCCACTGAACCACATATAAGATATGATAAAATATCTCGTGCAATGCATTTTTACCAAAGAAATAGCCAATGTCACAACATTGTGATATTTTATAGAAGCCAGACCTTTCCATTTGTCCCTCGAAATAAAATTACTATAACCACGGTTTTGAGAATGACATATTGGTTTTCACAAAGTTTGCTGCTTCAGTCTTAGATCCTTTCTCAGATGTTTCTGTGGCATACTGAAGTATAATTACAAGCATCTGAAAAGTGTCTAAGGCTTTTATTGACAATTACATTAAGCCTATGCAAAGAGTCAATATTTGTCAAGGTTTTTCAAGACCTCTGCAATTTGTCTTGGCATGTTGTCAATCAACTTTTGGTCCAAATCCTGACAGATCGAAGCCCATTTTTGCATAGTCAATACTTGGAGTTGGTCAGAATTTGTGGGTTTTTGTTTGCCCACCAACTTCTTGAGGAAGAAAAATAATTTCAAGTGTCACTGTCCAAAGCATGGAGCCTGCGATTCTAGCTCTATCCACATGACAGAATGATCTCCATCTTTGTTCTTGTCAACACTCTCACTTTTAATTAAAAATTGAAATTAAGTTGTCTTTGAGCGTAGTCTCTGCAAATCTAAATTTGCAGTATAATTGCTTAAGGAATTAATGACTCTCAATAACCATTGTGCCAAATGTTTATTTAGTGTAGTTTTTATTGACAGAGAACAAGAATCCTTTTTCTGTTTTTTAGTTTTGTGGTTATATTTGTTTAAGATATTAACTTTTTTGATATTCCAGTTTCAATGCCTTAGTATTCTTATGAATTTAAGGTTCAGTTTTTTTTCAAGTAGTTTAATAAATCATCACATTATTTCTCATAGTTTCAAAACGCTTTACATTGTCCTTGCTGCCATGTGCTAGGAAGGATGGAGGCAAAGGCAGGTGTAGGGGAAAATGGAATTGGTTTTATTTATGAAAACGCCATACAAAAGGGCAAAGAAACCTGACCACAAAGGGTCAAAACAAGGCTGTGCGAGCGGGAGAGGGAAACACAGGGCACAGAGTAACTAACTGAGTAACTCAGGCTGGCAGCAGAACGACACACACAATTCAATGACTGGATTGGAAAGCTCGGACGAGGAGGCATTTTGTGGGGCAGATTAGAGGCACTTTTTGTATCATCCACACGAGAACATGTGTGGCTCGTTAGCCTAGTCCGAATAGATGCACTTCTTGCACCCTTTTTAATTAATGCAATTTTTTGGGAAAAAAAACATTTTTCTCTGCTCTTCAGGTGGTTGACGCTATTTTCCAATATTCGCCCTCTGTCCGTTGGTGGGAGTGTGTGCGATCACATGTCTGCGATACAGGGAGCAGAGGAAAATTGTAAACGCGTGACCGTGTAGAGACAAAATTGACAAGCTGTTCTGTAAATGAAATAAATAACATGAGGCTATTTAGTTTGTTTAATAAAAGGACCTTGTATTGACATGTTCTATATAGGATAGCCTTAAATGACTTCTCTTGAGATCTGCCACTATAAAGAGAATAGGGGTTCAAGGGGTGGCCATATATAATGGCAGTATGATCACAATAATAAGAAAAGCTGTAGAATATCAGTATTTGTTAAACTTTTGCAATTACCCTTTTAATTAAGGTATTTCATCGCAATAATATACATCATAAAAACTGTAAAATAACCATGTTATTATGCAAAAGAATAAAGGACATCTTTTGTAAATTTAATGTTTTTGTACTTCATTTGAAATTAATATTTTCCTAGGCTGCAGAAGCTAGCTCTTGGGAGATAGAATGTCACCTCAATGATGGGGAAGGAACCTGAGCTGGTGTGCAAGGTTGAGAAGTCCTGGATAGATGTAGTCGTGCTCACCTAAACGCATGGCTTGGGTTCTGGAACCAGTCTCCTTGAGGTGGTTTTGGACCATTTTCCACTCTGGAGTTTCCCGGGGGAGAAGTGCCAAGTGGAATGGACAAACTTATTGCCCCCTGGCGGAGCGCCTGTACATTGGGGTTTACCACAGTGGACGAGAGGGTAGCCTCCCTTCGCCTTCGTGTGGGGGGATGAGTCCTGGCTGCTGTTTGCGCTTATGCGCCAAGTGGCAGTGTCGAATAACGCCCCCATCCCCGATCTGAACTTGAGTGGTGCGTTGTTGGTGGACTTCTGTGCTCATCACTGATTGTCCATAATGAACACCATGTTCTGGCATAACGGTGTTCATATGTGCACTCGACACCAGGACACACTAGGCCGCAGTTCGATGATCGAACATTGTGGAGGCGGCTGATCGGAGCAGTGGCCGTAAGGTGGTCGGTACCTGTCACTGGTGGACACCTGTGGTGAAGGATGCCGTCAAGCTGAAAAAGGCGTTCTATCAGGCCGTTTTGGCCTGTGGTACTACAGAGGCATCTGCCAGGTAAGCAGGCCAAGCGATCGCTGAGGCAAAAACTCCGGTGTGGAAGGAGTTTGGCGAGGCCATGGAAAACGATTTCCGGACGGCTTCGAAGTGATTCTGGTCCAACATCAAGACTGTTTATGATGGAGATGTGGTGCTGCTGACCTCAACTTGAGATATTTTTCGTCGGTGGAGAGAATACTTCGAAGACCTCCTCACTCCCACCTATACGCCTTCCAATGTGGAAGCAGAGTATGGGGACTCTCCGATCACTGGGGCGGAAGTCGCTGATTTGGTTTAAACGCTTCTCAGTGGCCGGGTCTTAGGGTTGGATGAGATCCGCCTGGAGATCCTTAAGGCTTCGGATGCTGTCGGGCTGTCCTGGTTGACACGCATTTGCAATATCGCGTGGCCATCGGGGGCAGTGCCTATGGACTGGCAGACCGTGGTGGTGGTCCCCCTCTTTAAGAAGGGGGACCAGAGGGTGTGCTCCAACTGTAGGGGGAATCACACTCCTCAGCCTGCCTGGTGAGGTCTATTCGGGGGTTCTGGAGAGGAGGGTTCGCCAGATTGTCGGACCTTGGCAGGGATGAAACAGCACCTCCAAATCCGAAACCATGGTCCTCAGCCGGAAAAGAGTGGAGTGCTCTCTCCGAGTTTGGGAGGAGGTCCTCCCCCAAGTGGAGGAATTTAAGTATCTTGGGGTCTTGTTCACGAGTGAGGGGCCCATGGAGAAGGAGATCGATAGGTGGATCTGTGCGGTGTGTAAACCCAGATTGCCACACATAGTTCATACTTTCACACAGCCACAAAGGCAAACGTAGTACCTGTTTGACCTTAGCTTGGAACCGGACTTGGCTCACTCATCTGAAGACTGTAGACACGGATGCTAACTGTGCCAGCATTAGCGTTACAGGGGGATGAATACGAAATTGGCAGTATGCACAGAAGTTGGGGGCTGCGACCTGATGGTGACCAGCCACCCTGCATGATATTGGTGGTTTCTATGTTACACAACTTCGCAGTAAGTAGCAACAGCTGTGAAGATAAAGAGGGGGAATACAGTGGGAAGATTGAATTCTTTCTTTCTACAAGAACCTGGCCAAAAAAACTTGCTGACCTGCAGAATAGGTTTTAACTGATAAAAAATACTCTGTGGGAACACCAATTGAAACACCAAGCCACAGAGACTGAATGACACGCATAAAGGCGAGAGGAGTTTTTCTATTGAAAGACACGTTGGGGATGGAGACTTTGAGGTGCTGTCACAACCAGACGGCTGGTGGAAGAGGTAAGGTTGCCACCTAAAGGACTCACAGGGACAGTATTCAGATTAAGCTAGAGAGGCTTGCTACACTGTTATGCTATTTTTGCTAACAGTGCTTTTTGAATTATTGTTGCCCTTGGATGTTGTTGGGAAGGGTTCTGTTTTGTGGCTCTAGCTAATTTTTTAGTTTTTATCTTTATGTAAGCAGGAGTAGGGCAATGTCAAGCTTTAAGTTAGGTACAGCCACGTAAGTATACATCTCGCAATAATAATTGGTAGTGGTTTCATTAACAGTCTATAGACCTCACTAATTAAATGGATGGTGGTCCTCACATTCTAAATATAACAACACACATAACTATTCCATCTAATACAGATAAATAAAACAAACCGAAATAAGCCATATAACATTTGACAAGCAAAAAGCTAAATAGGTGGAATGGGCCTTTTATTTGCTGCACAGTCAAGGTTAAGGTTTGGTGATGATTTCTATAGATGGATAAAAGTTCAGTATTCATCCCTTAAGGCTGCAAGTTTTACAAACTGGATAATATTCCAATTCTTTAATTTATACAGATCACCTTACTTGGGCTGTTGCCTCAGTCCACCCTTTAACAATTTCCTTGACCCATTAACCAGTGAGGAACCAAGAATTAAAAGAGTTACTAGAGGTGGCAGCTAGTAGAAATTATTACTTCTCTAAGCTAATGGCATTTTGGTGTTGCATCAGGATCCAGCCAACTATTTCCCAGTGCTATTGTAGTTATTAAAAGATATTCTACAGTATTTGGTTACTTTGTTAAATGGCATAAATCAGAAGCTATGCCGGTGACAACTGGCTCCGCTAACTTACTATCTGTAAACGTAAGTAGTTTTTAAAAGGTATGATATAATCTCACCTAAAGGATTATTGTTGAATTTCTCATTAATGCAATTATCTAATCAACCAATCACATGGCAGTTGCTTCAATGCATTTAGGGGTGTGGTCCTAGTCAAGACAATCTCCTGAAAACCAAACTGGATGTCAGAATGGGAAAGAAAGTTGATTTAAGCAATTTTGAGTGTGGCATGGTTGTTGGTGCCAGACGGGCCAGTCTGAGTATTTCACATATAGTATGCAGCAGTCCTGTGAGGGAAAATGCCTTGTTGATGCTAGAGGTCAAAGGAGAATGGGCCGACTGATTCAAGCTGCAGAAGAGCAACTTTGACTGAAATAACCACTCGTTACAACCAAGGTATGTAGCAAAGCATTTGTGAAGCATTTGTGAAGTTCTGAAAGCGAAATGGGGTCAAACACCGTATTAGTATGGTGTTCCTAATAATACTTTAGGTGGGTTTACTTTGGGGAAAAACTTCTGTCCAATTGATTCTAAAGTGTTGGAGAGAATCTCAAATTCGCTCACTAAATATGTGGATGGTTCTAATGATGGAAAAAGTGGCATTTGAAAGCCTGCTGGAAAAAATAGAATTGGAAAAATTACATTATTAACCGTACGATGCACGAGTGATATGATCCTACACTTTTCCATATGTGGGTCAGTTTTGACCCACTAATAAAAAATCTATGTGTTTTATGCCATTTTTGTCATTTTTGGTTACGAATAATAAATTGTAACATAGTCTGTATTACATTTTGGACCACACAAGAATGATTTCATGTTTGAAATTGTATTATTTATCACTT
>JAODJW010000026.1:6241024-6257347 GCA_026777045.1 Hyperopisus bebe
ATCCAGTCTCACAATTAACGGTTATTCAATCTATTTAATACAGTAAAAGGAAGTTTTTGGTTTTACGCTCCATTACCGTTGGAATTTGACGGTGTTTTGCTGTATATTTTACTGACTTTTGTTACAGTGTGGATAGAGGTGTAACCTGGCCATTCAGTAGATTCAGGTACTCAGCTGATTTTACTTTATTGCTGCATAACGTTGCAGGGCTGAAATAATGATCTAGTCCTTGGCTTTTAAGTATTTGCTGATATAAATTCAAATGGTGACCTTTTTTTGGCCAGGCAGTGTACAAACATGCATACCTATAGTGAAGAAACAACACCAGAAGAGGAAAGCCATTATGTGGTGCATGACTGTATATACCACCATGAGAACCTCTCTACCAGCCCTGTAGGACATCTATGCTGAAAGGGCGCAGATTCCAGGACACCAGGATCACTAGGGACTCCAGTCATCCTGCCCACAAACTGTTCAGGCCACTGAGGTCAGGGAAACGCCTCTGCAGCCTGAAGTCAAGAACTGAGCGGTTTAGGAGGAGTTTTTACCCACAAGCAGTGAGACTCCTCAACTACAGCACATAATGGACAACAACACACACACAGTCTCCTACCATCCATTTCCATAACTCATATCTGCACTTTATGGCACACCTTCAGTGAAGATTTTATATCTTCACAGTGCAATCCATATACAGTGCAAATTATACTCTATATGTATACTTATATGTATCTCTATGTATACTTATGTGTAATATATATATATGCACTTTATCTTTCTTATCTTTCTGATGTTAGTACTTATTCCATTTTGTATGTATAATACAGCCGAGGTACTTTTTGCAAGAAAAAGCATTTCACTATAATGTGACAAATAGAATCTACATCTATACAATATGTACGATAAGCTATATTGGCTGTAACAGCCTGGCAAAAAACCCATAACCAAGTGTCAGAGAACGGCAAACTGGAATTCAAAATCAACAGTTAAGCACAGCTCAAAACTTATGACAGAACGATGGATTGTAAAGAGCTTTGAAGCCTGCAGGGATCATCTTCCTGTGGCATTTTATTACAGTGTGGAGGAACAGTAGAAATCTTATTTTTCATAGAGCTTTGACTACCCTTGAAACATGAAAATGTATTATGGTCATTAACTGTACATAACACACACCATAACCTACGTAATAAACAATTCTCTTACGAAGTCATGTTTAGATATTGCGGTAATGCAATTAACATTCTAGCATCTCAAATGAAACAGTACATTACATAAAGTATTTCATGCAATTATACAAACCAGTTAGGCTAAATAGTATTCAATTACGTTTTATGTGAAAACCAGAATATTATAAAGCCGAAATACACATTAACTGGAGAACAGTATATAATCTTATGAAAACTTTGATAAACTGTAAACGATTGATAAATGATTCCTAACCCATTGTTCCAGAGATACTAAATTAATAAAGGAATTGAGTATCAACTTCTTAAGCCCACTGAACCCACAATGATCCAAAAGGTGTGAAGATCCACTCCAAAAAAATATACATATATTCTGAAGACATTCTGAAGTGTACAGCCATCATTCTCAAAATCATGTACAACTACATATGTTTTACATTTTTCCAATTATTTCACATTTAATCATTTATTTAACAATTTTACATAATTTGATTCCCACTCAGGAATGAAAAGTTGTTCATTTTTCAGTCCTCTCATTACAAAATAAGGGAGTACTGGAAACCTGAAAAACTATAGAATGAATCGTCTCTCAACCTCATCAGCAATCATCTCAGCGATTGCCAGAGAAGAAGTGGCAGCAGGCGAGGGTGCATTCCGCACATGAAGAACTCTGCTTCCCACTTCACCCAGGCCTGCATCAAACACAAAGTCATCCACTAGGTTGCCCTTGCGGTCCAGAGCCTGAGCTCTCACACCTGCAGGACCCCTAAAAGCCACAACAGTATCTTTAGATGCAGAATAATAGGTTAATTATGGAATCTCTTGCTATTAGAACATCATGTAAGCGGAAACCCAGATAGCAGGAAAAATAGTAAAGTAAATAACATTTCCCAAATTCTATTTATTACCTGAGTACATCACTGGGAGAAAGTTCAGGAATGAACTTCTGTAAGATTTTGACTTGTGCATTGATAAACATTCCCTTGTACATCTCCCCCATTCCGTACATGACATTCTTCATCACAAGCTTCTGAAGTCCTCTGTTTTAGATTGGTGAATTTAAAAAAAGAAAAAAGCAGTTCTTACTTTAAAATGCATAATCAGCTGAATGATAGCAATTATTAATAATTAATAAATTACAAACCTATTTCATTACACTCTAAGCAAACTTGCAAACCATTCCTGTGAATGGTTTCTCCATTCAGGCATTTAACAAAATTACAGATTTGTATCTTTCTCTATTATGATGAAAGTACTGACTTTGTATTGAGGTTTGCCAATATCTTGAAGACAAGCTCCAATAAGAGAAGTAGCAAATCTCTTACTTTCACTAAATTTCTAAATAGATCACATACTACAACTAATCTTTAGTTACTTCTATTTTTGCCTGTATATACGGTATTTCAGCTTTTTACAAAAAGGGAAAAATTACAATTATCTTTTGAAATTGTCATCTAAATGAAATAATTTTAACAGAACCTATATATTTCAGCATTCCAACAAATTTTAATGATAAAGAGATATATTTGACAGATAATGTCAAAAAGCTGCCACAGATGTACATCAGCCTTTCAAACAGCTGTTCCCTATTCTGAGTTTATTCCAGCCTTAGGGTGGGGTCTTAGGGCACTTCCCCTCCGGACTAAGTTATGAACCTGCGTGAAGTTGGCCCCCCCATATGTTTCAGATTTCAACCAAACTGGTCTCAGTCGTATGTGCCGCGTTTGTGCCGGTTTGTACCATAAAATTTTTTGTTTGTGCTGTTTTAGTTTGAGATATGCTTGTTTACATGGTGACGTCATCAGCGTGAAGTTGGCCCCCCATTTGCGTCTGATTTCCACCAAACCGATCGCAATCGTACTGTGTTTGTGCCGTCAAAACTGTTCTTTGTGCTGCTTTAGTTTCTGAGATATTAATGTTGTTTACATGGTCACGACACCAGCGTGAAGTTAGCCCCCAATTTAGGTTTGATTTCTACCAAACCGATCGCAATCTATATGTAACCTCTGGCAACTACTACAACCTTTGAAGTGGGAGAAATTGGTTTACTATGCAAGTATGACAGATGTTGGTATTAGAAAATCTTAGCTGAAATGCTCCAGTAGCAATGCTTGGTTCTCCAGAATGCACTTTGTAGATGGTCCCTAGCAAAAGGCTGCGCTTCCAATGCTGGCTTATTAGTTTTGCAGAAAATGCCTTGTCACTACAATAATTAATGAACATATCAGTCACTATACAATGTTGTAGTACAATCTGCATTTTCTCTGAAACAGAAAGTGTGACTTTTGTGATTTTTGGTGGTGTCATTTCAAAGATATAGGGGAGGCAAATCCGAATATCAAACGAATATCGAATATAAAACCAACTTTACCACTCTTGCGATCGGTTTGGTGGAATCAGATGCAAATGGGGGGCCAACTTCAGGCTGACGACGTCACCATGTAAACAAACATTTATATCTCAAACTAAAACAGCACAAACAAAAATTTTAACAGCACAATCTGGCACAAACGTGGCACATACGATTGAGACCAGTTTGTTTGACAACCAGAATGACATCACCACAACACGTGAAGGGGGAGTTTTGTACTGAATTCAAAAATGGGTATAGGGCTAAGCAATGGGCCATATTAATATCGACATCAGATGTTAAACACATGCAGTTCTCAAATGGTAAGGACCGCAATAGCTAGGTTGAGATCAGTCTTTCACATATCATCATACTGTTGAGGAATGTTAAAGCAAAATTTCAGATATCTGCTTTTTTTACAGTATCATGCAGCCCTAGTATATTATAGAAAATACTATTTAGTTCTTGTCATGGCATCCATATCTCGTTGAATCTGTTTTTCTGACCAGACTGCAATTCAAGCTTGAGTCTCTTCGTTTGTCCAAATATCCATATTAAAAAAAAAAAAAACACATTGTTGTATTCTCAGTTCATAACTAAACTTTTTCAAGATAGAGGTTGTATTTTGTGCTTGCAAGGCAGATTATTCGCATTACCAATCAAAGTACCAAATGAGTACCCCAGCTGATCTTGTACTTCAGTACTGGTACTGGACAATCAATGGAAAGAGCAGTACCAATTTTCTTAGTACCAAAAGTTTGTACCAAAGTTTGTACTTAGTACCAATTTTAACTTTGATAAACGAGCGATGTCTTGCAATACGAGTATTACGTATACTCTGCCGAGCGTCATGAAATCACAACTGAGCCGATGGTTCGAGAGAGAAGAGAGAGATCTTTCTCACGCTGCAGGATTGTGGGTAATCAATTCCAGTGAGCCAACAGATAGCAGTGATTCTGTTAGTTATAGTGAAAGTCGTCCTACAAAATAACCCTCCTCTCTCTCTCATCTCCCTCATAACATCCATGATTCTTTTCAAAGGTAAAGTGCAGGTTAATTTGTTTTATGTATTTTTACTTTATATTTTGTATTAATCATTTTTATAGGAATATGTTTGGGTTGTGGAACGAATCATCTGAGTTTCCATTAATTCTAATGGGAAAATTCACTTTGATATATGAGTGCTTTGGATTACGAGCACGTTTCCGGAACGAATTATGCTCGCAATCCGAGTTTTTACTGTATGTGTGAGGATGTCTAAACAACATAAATGTGAGTACCTGTAAGAGAGAGCATCTATTGAATCCCAGAGGTCAAAGTCAAAGGGCCTATAGCCCTCGCGTTTGAAGGCTAAAACAGCATTGGGTCCAAGCCACACACTGCCATCCATTCGAGGGGTGAAATGAACCCCAAGAAAGGGGAAACGAGGATCAGGTACCTGAAAAATTCATGAGGACATATCACACAAATACTTCCCCAAATGACCATTTTTGGAAAAGATTTAAATCTAATGGCGGTCAGGTCACTGACAGGGTAAATGTTGCCTCTGACAAGGTAATGTTTCTCTGGCTTCAGAACCAGATAGTCCCCTCTGAATGGGACGATGCGAGGCTCAGGACTGCAGCCAGAGATTTCAGACAGACGATCAGAGTAAAGACCCCCACAGGTCAATACATAACGACACTGTACTTCATCCCCCTAGGACAACCCAGAGAGTCATTATAAATCACAATACAGTGTTAAAACTTGATGCCAAACTCAGAGTCCTTCAAAATAAATGTAAGAGGAATAAAGACTTACCTTTAAACTTTTAACTGATATAGGAAATTTAATACCTAAATATAAAAGTGAAAATAATATTTAGTTCACAAGAACAAACATCCAAGTTCAAAACTTAAGCGAGGAACAAGGACTAATGCAAGATTTTTATTGCAAAAGCCAGAAGAGATTAGTCACATTTTTTTTACCACTGGTATCGCCAGCTGGGCTCTGAGGCACAGATGAAATTGCAGCAGCCTCAAATTCTGTAATTACAGTACCGCCTGCTGCTTGGAAATCTCTTCCATAGGTAAGAGACACCAGATGCCAATCCACAATGCCAGTGTAGGGTGAATCAATAGCCATTAGCCCCTAAGAAAAAAAACTAGTTACATTAGTCCCACATACCAGATTTAGATTTTAATGAAAAGCTTCAGATTTCGAGGCTCACTCTCACCCTGCAGTAGGGTTCTCGTTCCCTAATTCCTTTAGCATCAATTATGCAGAGGTCTCGCACATTGTTGCTTTGGCCACGCTCATAGAGGGCCTTTAGTCTTGGAATCTCTTCCCTCTCTACTGCTACAATCAGCTGGAAACATGAATTCATGAAACCCAATTATCATAAAAAATAAATCCACACACTAAATTCTACCAGTCTTATCCATCCACAGGTACATAAAAACAGACAACCCAATGGACTATGATAGTAAATGTTTAGTTGCGTGGGCATTCAGCTTCACTACCATTTACCATAATTAATAAACATTCCAATTGATGTAACAAACTGTCAACAAAACTTCAGTCAATGGATAATGTCAATTAAAGTGTAGCTTATCAGTGTAGGATACAATTGGCTTATTTTGTTTCAAATGTGTCAAGACGACTTTTTGAACAAGAGTTGCACCTCACCTTGCCACACCTTTTATAAGGGATGCCCTTCTTTTCACAGTATTCATAAGTGAGTGTGGCACCCCGCACACACAGTTTGGCCTTCAGGGAACCAGGGGTGTAGTAAATACCACTATGGATTACTCCACTGTTGTGTCCACTCTGGTGTAGAGCTATGGAAAGGGGAAAAACGTTTATCATAGTACAGGCAATTTTCTTACGGTTCAAGAGATGATGCGAAGTCAAACAAGTTCACATGATTTTGGTCCCCAGTTGAGGTTTTTCTGAAATCCTCTGGAAATGTTTCTAGAAACCCTGATATGACAACTTATTTCATGTAACCTTTCTATGAGATGATGCCAGTTTTGGTTTTGTGTTTTCTCCCAATCAGGTCAGGTCAGGTTGGGGAGCATGCACTGATACAGCATGGTGCCATGCCCATCACACAGCGAAACAACTCAGGATTACAGTTGGCAACCCCCCAGGCCGACACACAGTCCATTCCCACCCTCTGGAAGTGCCTATCTGCCACAACAAAGTGTTATAAGGGCGTCCCCTTGGCCTAGTCAAATCGCTCGGGTCCCCAGCAATGCCTGCAAGCTGGATCACCCTTAGAGAAATGCACCACATGATTGTAGTACTGTATCTGAAATGCTTTCCCAATGTAGGTAATGTACCTCATTCGGGACTTCCTGACCAACCGCTCATTCGATGCAAAGTCAAACCAGTGTTATCCATGGATTCTATGAAGAGACAAAGTACTAAAGAACTCCAGTCTTAGTCTCAGGTCACTTGATAGCCTCCATGTTTCACAGTCAAACAGCAAGAACGAGAGCACCAGGACTCATAAAGACTCAGAACTTCCTCCTCTTACAAAGATATCAGGAGTACCACACATCCCATTCCAGCGACCTCATGACCCCGCATGCATCTACTAACTTCTTAGGAAGAACCACCAGAGATATGTATGTCACTGCCAAGGCAAGTGAACCACTCAAAAAGACACACTGCTGATGGCTGTGTCATTAAAGGCCTGGATCTTAGTTTTGATTCAGGTTACTTGCAAACCCAGGCACTCAGATTCCTCAGTCAGTCTCTCAAAAACCCCATGAAGAGCCTTCATTGACTTTGCAAAGAACACAGCACCGTCAGCAAAGTCAAAGTCAGTAAATCTTTCCTCACCAACAGATTCCAGAAAGTTGCCGGACCCCATCACCCTGCCCAACACCCAGTCCATGCAAGAATTGAACAGAGTAGGAGCAACACCCCTGCCAAACTCCAGAATCCAATGAGAAGAACACAGGTTCTGCCACCACTCTGCACAGCACTCACAGAACTGGTATACAGGCTAGCCATGACATCCAGCAATTTCTGGGGAATCCCACAGTCTAAGGATGTCCCACAGGGCAGCTCATTCAATGGCGTCTAATACTTTTCTAAAAGGCTGCAAAGAAACTGCTGAATTTCATGTTCGCGACCGATGAGAACTCTGAGCCAGGATGTGGTCAATGGTAGACTTTTTAGGCATAAAACCAGACTGCTTCAGACACTACTCCAATCAATGACCTTGCCAGTCAGTAAGAGCATTGTTGTCCACGTACAGTTGCTGGAATCCAGGTGATCACCCTTCCCTTTCCAGATAGAGATAAATCCTGTTTTCCAGTCAGTTGGGGTGATGCCCATCTCCCAAATAAGAGCAGACTGCTTGCAATGCCTGGAGGGCAGCCTTACCACCAGACTGGAGAAGTTCACCCTGGACATCATAGATCCTTGCAGCCTTCCCTACCCCCATCTGGTTCATTATCCGTGCAATCTCAGTTAGATTAGGTGGTTTACAGCTAATCCGAGGATCAGTCCCAAGAACTGTGGACCCAGAAATGTCCAACGTCCTAGTCGGAGGATCAGCCTTAAACTGCTGCTCAAAGTGGCCCAGCAGGTCACAACTGTAGAGACATCCAGAAGACCATTCCATCACCTATCCGAACTAACACAACTGTCTGAAGAACAGACTTGGTGTCTGAGGAACAGATCTAATTGTGCAGATTTGGATGGTGTCTCACTTGCTCACAGATTCCTCTAATAATTGCCTCCGCAGCTGCTCTGTGCCCTTGCAGCAGTCCTTCTGAGTTTCCAGTACAGACCGGAATCACAATCAAGCCATGAGCTGAAACTCCTCTCGACATCATCTAGGGTGCCCTGCAAGAAGAAACACTCCTTCTAAAAACAGAGGCAGCACCAACACAACCCTCAGCAACCTTCAGGGTCTTATCACGGAAGGGCTCCCATATTACAAGATCAGAAATTGCACCCAAGCTGGCAAATTCCTCACACAAACTGCATCCAAACAGTTATGTAGGAGCCTCCAGCATATGTGTGATCTTTTTTGCTGCATCATCACTACTGGAGTATCAAGTACAATAATGGAGCTCAAGACACTGGAACCAGGATCCAGCGACCTGCAGACACTGACCTTTTTCAAAGTCAATGAACTTGGAGCCACTTTCACCACAGTCACCAGACCAGTGGGGACCAACACACTCCTCACAACCAGCCCTGTTAGTGCCAGTAGTTGCTTTATAGTCACTCTTGAGCAGTGGAGGGTCACCTTGTGGACACTAGAGGTCGACTGATATATTGAGCTGATATTTGGCATTTTTTAATATATCGGCATTGGCCGATATCTGAGGGTAGTATACCGATTTAGAGACAGGCAGGTCTGCGGGCGGCCCAATGTTATTGTTGCTGTGGAACACGTGACCCATGCTGCCTTGTGCAGCCAGAAGTTTTGGAAGAGTCCTGGGAGAAAACGATAAGGCTTAAATTGTGATCTTTCAAAGACCTATTTATTTAACTGGTTTGCTATAAAATATGCTTTAAAAGAAAACGCGAGCGTTTTTGAAAGAGCGTGAATTACGCTCTCAGGAACTGGCGTAATAAGACGTTTTTGTAATCGTTAAAAATCATTTTAATTGTTAAAATTTTAATTATTACCATATCAGCTCGATGTTATCAGTTCTGTTTTTGAGCTTCACTCTGTGGGTGGGGTGGAGCAGGCAGCTCTCTCAAACACTGCAGCATGTGAGTTGCGTTACTCTGCCCCGATCACAGACAGCATCGTCCTCGGAGACACAGAGCTGCTAACAACAATGCATGGCAGAAAAAACTGTTTGTCCGAAAGTGTGGTTATCATTCACTTGCTGACAATGATCCTTCTCTGCAACTTGTTTGCATTTGAGAGTGGAAATTCGAACAATTTGTTAGACATCTAGATAAAAAGTGCATGACTTTGCGCAGTTAGTTTCCTCATTAAACATGTCTATCCTTTATACGGGCTTATCCATTGACAACGTCACAGTAACTAGGGGCTTACATAGCTTTGTATGCAAGGACAATGTAATACATCAAAGATATTTTATTTTCTGCGATTGCTAGATTCTGATTGTGAGTTTGGCTTGTAAGCTATCCGTCTGCTAACATAACATGTTACTGAATTGGTTTTGAGCTTTGTACACTACTCATCATACCATGATGCACTTAGTTACTAGTGTTTTTTTTTTTCTTTCAAAATGTATGAGTGCAATTGCTTTAATGTGCATAGAATACTGGAATTATAGAATGAATTGAAGATGCCACTATAAAAAAATGCTAACCTTGCATTTTTTCTTGTTTTCGTAATTGCTGTCTGATGGCTGAACAAAAATCTAATCCTGTATGGCAGCATTTCAAGAAGCCAAGTTTAAGTTATTGTTTGCAAGTTGTATTGTGTTTTTGTTATTCAAGTTTATATTTAAATTTACAGTCAGTATTCAATAAATGCTAAGCTGAGAAATTTTGTGTATCATTTGTTATTAGTGTGATATTTTACCTTGCAAATAGAGGGGAAAACGTCTAATTATCAGCCAAGAAAAAAAAAGAAAAAAAAAAATCGGCAGCATATATCAGCCATCGGCTAACCCTGACTCCTAAATATTGGCATCAGCATCAGCTATTGAAAAACCCGTATCGGTTGACCTCTAGTGGACACGCCTCACCCAATGAGCAATGATGCAAATAAAATGTCTCCCTCGCTAGGATATCACTGACCACAGTCAGATCATATACAGAAACAACAGAAGACACACCCATCGAGTGCCTAATATGAGAATCATAATACGCTCATTGAAAGGAGTGACTTCAGACACCATAGGGAGAAGTCACAGCAACAGCCACTCCATGAGCATGACAGCCATTAGAGAGACCAGACCAATAATAGGTGTACCCACCTACAGAGATCTAGCCACTCCCCAGTCTGCATACCTCAGAGAGTGCTGCCACTAAAAGGCAGAGTTTACAAAACTCTGCCGACAGTAGTAGAAGATGGCCAACACACCAAATAGATAACCCGAATGCCTACCTGGATGGACTGCCTCAATACTGGACCCGAGTGCTGCCGTGCAGCGGGTGACTCCTTAGCACCACACCAGTTCTGATCCCCAACAGGCCTGACTGTATTGGCTCTCCACTGGTTTCGACTGAGGGGTTCCCTTGTCCCTTCAGAGTGTGTACCATTAGTAGCTACAGCAGAGCTACTCCAGTGGAGAGAAGAAAAGAGTCCAGTCTACTGCCACAGAGTTGTTGTGAAACATTTTTCTGCTGCCACCAAACCCCCCAAATTTTCCCTTTCCCTTTGGAGGACAGCTTTTAGGGCTGGATGCAGTAACGTCATACCCAATGCTTACACTAAAACAGCCAGGTTTCCTTTTGATCCTCTTCACTGGTATTGTTAAATCCCAGGCACAGTCTGTCATCTTGTAAGCCTTATTAAAACAAATTTTTTGCTCATAGAAAGTAATTGCAAATAAGTGCACCTTGCTGCAAATTTTTCCTGGGGATCAATAAATCTGGGCTTCATTAAAGGAGTACTTGAGTATTACCAAAATACTATTTCAGATACAGTGCTCACAGCAGGAGGACACAAGATTTGCTAGGCAAGTTTTATCATTCATGAAAATTCTGCTTCTTGAATTACTAACTGGGGGGCTTTGGGTAGGGATAACATAATACTTTTTGACAATGTAACGTGGAAATGTGCTATTTAAGTAAAATTAAATTTTATATTACTGCACTGTGTTTTTATTTACTTTAAAAACAGGCATTTCTGTGTATTGGCAAACTGCTGACTTGTATACATTGATTTTTGATACTCTTATGCCAATTAATTCCTTTCTGTAACGCCCAAAGGTACCCTGTCATACCAAGTTCTTTTTCCTTTTCCAGCAGTACAAAGCTTAGTGTAGGATGTCTCAGGATAAGCTCCCTTGCTGCTGCCAGGCCAACAATTCCACCACCTATGATTGCCATATCGTACAAACTGCAACACAAACACACTGTCATTAGGGCCTACTAATTTTTTATTCATTTAATAAATACAGATCAAGCCTAACATTATTGTATTAATTAAACGTCTTTAATATGAATGTATTTTCAATACAATCAAATTATATACAGCGTCTACAGTTTTTCATCTCAAAGTACAAAAATGTCATTTAGGTGGTGCAAAGCAAATGTGAAGAAAATTAATAATTAATATTAATAATATTTAAGTAGAGATGCACTGCTTGAAATTTTGTCGGCCGATTCTGATTTTTTTTTTGCAAGCATGACCTGCCGATGCCGATTTTTGCCGATTCTTATTTTCTTTAAGAACCATAATTGACAGCATATAGAAACAAAAATCTAAAAATGTAAATTTTTATTTTCACAATAAAAGAAACTGTTAAACTTTAAAATTTTCCCCAACATCATATGTTATGCACATACAATTCTTACTAAATCTCAAGTAAACTAGATTAAGATCAGAGTTTTTCATACCTTCATACTGTTCGGACATTATAGTGCAGGGGGTTAAAGATTCACCAAAACATTTTTATTTCGTCAAATTGAAACAACCTTACCTAGCTTAGCAATTTTGATTATTTCTCCTTTTTGAGATCATGTAGTTTGTTTAATAATCAGTTTAATCTAGTTCACAATCATAAGTGTACAATCCCACAAATTTATTTACAAGCAGCATTTCCTGATCAGCGTCGTAAACAAATTGGTTGACTTCTACTACAAAATTGACTCATTAATAGGCCATTCCCTTTTTAATTCAACAAATTTCCAAAAATGTTTTTGCACCACCATTTTGATTTAGTAACTTTATCATGCGAATTACACATTTGATCCTTTCTACAGCTCAGAAATGTTATTTTTACAGCACAGATACAGCACCTTTTCTATACCCAAAAGTGTTTTTATGAACTAACTTTTTCTAACTATGGCAGTGACATGTTTCAGCTATAGCTTGATATAAAACTCAGTAGGTATGTTTTCATGGTCAAACTCAACTGCATGAATCTAAGTTTCTTTGTTCAAAGCTATCTTGCAAACTGCATGTTTTACTACTTTTGCTTATTAAAAAGGTGAAGGGCTTGGTGCATCAAATCGTTTGTTTGATATAAGGAAGTAGAAATGTATTTTGAATACTTATCTAGGAAACACTGACCTGCTACCCAGTCCCTTCATGAGACAAGCACTCCAAAAAAAGTACAAACTTTTTTAAATAGTATTTTTGTCTCAAAAACACATCTTGGGGGAGGGGTAATTTCTTCATTAAACTGTGAAGAATGTATTCTTTACCTGCTTTCAAACAATAAAAAACGTATTGTTATTCAAAAGGGTGTATAAGTTGTAATTCTATAAGAGAAAAAAAAAAAACAAATCAGACCATACACTACTCTCTCTTTAGATCCACTAATTTGATAAAAAAAAAATAACCTGAAATGTCGCCTGAAGAGTGTAAAAAGTTTTGGAAAACTTGTCAAAGAATATCTCCTTTATCTTGCAAGATGTACTCTAGGCATACCACTAAAAAAACTCTTTATGAGCTTTCAATCAAAAATGGTGATGCAAAGGCCATTTTTCAATTAAGCTGGAATAACCCTAATAGGTATTTGCAATAAACCTGTTTATGGCACGACTTTAATGGAGAACATATGATCATATAAACGACATAACACTTCTTGACGAAATCCCACAACTTACTTTTAACACAAATCATTTTTTTTTACAGAATCGATTTATGACACAGGCAAAATAATTCCTCATCACAACCGCAACCGTATATGTACCCAAGTTTATACAACGTACCGTAGAACGTGGTTATACAATTAAAACCGCACTTGCCTTACCTGTGCTGATACCTCACGCGAATGCATTTCGAGAACTTACTAGTGGTTTTCGTGAATATCAATGAACAGTTTGAAAAGGTATTTATTACAGTAGGGATCATTATCGTTGTAAAAAAATGGTCTTTTAATCGATCGTGAACGACTCGGAATTTGGAATGTACGGCAAACTATTTGCTAAATTACCACCCAGTAGCCAACACGACCTTTCACACTCAATGACAACGCCAACTTAAAAAGCAAACGACAAACAAAAACACTAAAGACTGCTCCTCCTCGTTTTGCAGTGCGCATGCGCAAACGTGCGAGCTATCTTTGCGCATGTGCAAACCATAGTAAATTTTACTATGCTGCCTGATTGGCCCCAAGAGGATCTGGCTGCGGTACAACTGGCACTCTCTGCTACAATGTAGCATTTATGGAAGTCGGTACTGTCACTGCGTAGTCTAAATCGGGTTTTCCGGTCTAAATCTGGTAGTGACAGTGACAGGTAAATTGCGCAGCGTTCGCGGAAGTCAGCACATTGCGCATGTGTTCGCCTATCGGCCAGGCATGCGTTCGTAGATCGGGCACCAGTGTGCGCATGCGTCCGCAGCTCGGGCCAGGATCGCAGTTCGGTCAGTTAAAAAGGCTTATGACCTTTAGCATAGCGGCAGTGCCGTAAAATGCTATGTGGGGTACGCATGCGCGGACTTACGTCTTGCAAATCGGGTAGGAGCTACTAATCGAGCAGTGATATTGACACAGCTTTGCAGATAAGTACTCAGCTTTTGGTTGACTTACCGAGCAGGCGTCTGTTAATGGGATATTTTGTTGAACTATTATACCGTTCGAAAGAAAACACCTGGTTGCACACTCTATTTTCAGAAATAGTTCTCAATTCAATGAACGAACTGTCTGCATATGCGTCCACACACTTGATCTGTGATTCTGATTTTTCTGCCTGCTCAGATAATTGTATTGTATTAGAAAAAAAAATTCTTAAAATGTAATTAAAATTTAAACAGCAATTATTTATTAATAAATAATTAAATTATTAATTACATTTAGCCTTTAATTTTTAAATTTTCGTTAAACGTACAGACTTTTGAAGGCAACAATGATTGTCCTGTTGGTCAAGACTGCACATACACCCCTGGCCCTCCAGATGGCCGCACCAAAAGCAAGCGCTAGACCGTTCTGGAGTTGGTTAAATGCCGTTTTCAACAAGTAAGAGACCGCGTTTTTAACAGTAAAATTTCTAAGAGCAGTGAACTTTTTTGCGACAGTACAACGTCTGCCACAACACACACAACAGACGAATGGAAACTGCTTCTTTTTCAGAGTTGCCTTTAGTAACTGGGGAAAAAAAAGAATGCTAGCCCTACATCTTTATATAATATACAAAATGCACACAAGAGTACTACCGACTATTACTGAGGAAGTATTTAAATGTAACTTGGATTTTTATTATTCTTTTTCCAGAGTGGATTATGATCGAATTAAGAAAGTGGGTCCAGACCGTGCAGCATCAGAATGGCTATTGAGATGTGGAGCTAAAGTGAGGTATCAGGGCTTTGATCGCTGGCAGCAGGACTACAATGGGTTGCCCTCTGGCCCTTTGGGCAGATACAAGATTGAGGCCATTGATGCTACAGAGTCTTGTATCATGTACCGGGGATTTGACCATTTGGGTGAGTGTCAGGCATTTTTTTAGCAGGAATGAAAAGAAAGCAACCACAATCACTCCTATGCAATTTAATTTCAACCACTAAACCAAGTGACTGAAGGACATCTGACCAGAATCAATTACTTGTCCAGGGCATAAGCAGAGAGTTTGATATGGGGGGACACAACTCCATAATTGAAATGCAGAGGTCTATTTATTGTGGAGGGTACCCTGCCTCCCTCCATTTTTTACACTAGTTCACTATAATTTTATTGTATTCCTTAGACTTCAGGGTATGAATACGCTTTTAGCACCTGTCTGCTGCTGCCACAGATGCTTTGCTTGTTAGAACTATAATTCAAAAATGGGTATTTTCATACTTGCAGGTATTGTATAGGTGAGAAACTAATTGATTACATTTTTTTGGATTGTACCAAAATTGAAGCAATGGCCCTAGTAACAGCAAAAAGAAGTGTTAATGAAATATGAGGCTTATTGCTATGAACAGGATCAAACTTTTTGTTGTTGATGCATGTGGTGGGCCATATGGTGATATTTTACAAGGCTGCACGCTTTTTTTTTTAAAGTGGTACCACGGTGTTAGCAGGGAAAATATTTTGGATGCACAAACAAAAATCATTAGCATGCAGACAAGCTGAGCAAAACGAGTTCACTGATGTCCCATCAGCACCAAAGCCAATTAGCTTCTCCATCCAACCACTGGTGTCAGGACTCGGTTTATTATATGCTTGTGTCGGTGGCTAGAAATATATCTAAAAAAAGTAAAAATGCAATTCAGTTACAAATAGAGGCAACAGTTTAAAGTAATTCTACCTAATTACATGGGTCATTGCATGTCAAATCACACTTTCGAAACTCATCACGGATTTTAACAAAACTTGGCATGCTGATTTGGTCACACGAGTAACTCATGAAACTGAAATTGGGCGTGTCTGGGATCAATATTGAGGGAAATGTAAGTTTGTGGTTTTTTTTTTTGTTGGGGGGGGTGGGGGGCTATGACTTTAACTGGCTATATTTACCTTAATGCTTAAGTTACCTAATTGCTTAAGTTGCACAGAAGTGGTCTTTATACTGTTTTAAAGCTATTGTCCAGCTCTATAGATTGAACAAATAATATGCCATCCCCATATGAATAAATAATATGTAATAACTGATTAAAATATTAAAAATTCAACAACAAAAAACCTATACACTCACCTAAAGGATTATTAGGAACACCATACTAATATGGTGTTTGACCCCCTTTCGCCTTCAGAACTGCCT
>JAODJW010000026.1:6264065-6275865 GCA_026777045.1 Hyperopisus bebe
GAGTATGACTGTTGAGAAACTTAAGATGGATTTAAAATTGACGGGGGAAGCGCGGAGGAGAGCTGCTTGCAAACAGCAGCAGTTGTTGCTGACTTGGAGTCGCACGGTTTAATGGCAGCCAAACTGACATGAAATAGTATAAGAAGCACAGATTTAAGTAATAACATTAATTAAGGTTACAAATCTGCTACAATGAAATTTAATGAAGCTTCATTAATGTCACTGCAGACACCCACCGGGAATCAGTCTGACTTACTGCTAGCAATGCAAAGCAAACTCTCGCTCCATTTGTTTAGGGATCTGATAGTCCGCAACAATGGACCCCATACCCGATATTCCTGGTGCACCCCCCACAGGACCCCCTGAGGGGTTCACTCGTATGCCTTTTTCAAGTTCAATATACACATGTAGACTGGTTGAGCAAACTCCCATGAACCCATGAACACATCCTTGTGAGGGTGATGAGCTGCTCCACTGTTCTCCGACCAGGACGGAATCCGCATTGTTCCTCCTGGATCTGAGATTTGATCAACAGACAGACCCTCCTCTTTAGTACCCTGGCATAGATCTTCCCAAGGAGGCTGAGGATTGTGATCCCCCTGAAGTTAGAACAGATACTCTGTTTACTTTCTTAAAGATTGGGACCACCCCCCCAGTTCTTCAGTCCAAAGTCACTGTTCACAACTGCCATGCAATGTTGCTGGACGATATCCAACACTTTCAGAAACTTCAGCTTAACAGCTCCTTTTACTGCTGGTGTCCACCCCCAGGTTCGGGGTTTTCCACTGCGATAGGGACTAACAACTTTACAATGACAGGTCCACACAGCCACCTCAGCAAGTTCTGCTGGAAGTGTGGGTTGAAGATCTCTCTGACAGGGTCCTCTGCCAGATGCTCCTGGCACACCATCACTATGCCTTTGGGTCTGCCATGTCTATCTGGCATTTTTCCCTGCCATCTGATCCAACTCACCACTAGGTGGTGATCAGTTGACAGCTCAGCTTCTCTGTTCACTGAAGTGTCCAAAACATGCGGTCACAGATCCGACTATACAGTTGCAAAATCAATCCTTGAACTGCAGGCTAGGGTGCACTGGGGGCCACGAGTAAACCTACACCTGCCCAGTGTCTCTCATCATGGGCAACTTCAGAGTGGAATGGAGTCCAGCCCTTGTCCAAGAGCTTGGTTCCAGAGCCTGAGCCTTGCGTTGAGGTGAGCCTGACTATATCTGGTCAGTATCACTGTACCTCCTGCACCAGCTTAGGCTCCTTTCCTACCAGAGGTGTTACATTCTATGTTCCTAGAGCCAGATTTGGCTGACAATCGGTCTGGCGAGGCCCCTGCCTTCGACAGCCACGTGATCTACATTGCGCCAGACTCCCATGCACCCTGCTGCCATTGGTGGGCCCACAGAAGGCCAGACCCATGTAATTGCTTCGGGGTATGCGCCCTTGCTGAGCTATATGGGTAGAGACCCAGTCAATGAACGCTCACCTTTGAGCCCCCCCCCAGGCCTCACTCCAGGATGGGGCCCTGATCTCCCAAATCTGGGTGTGTTTCCCAAAACCATGATAGCACCATACATTGTTGTAACCATGCAACGTGAATGGGTCAAGCCAAGTAGTTTGCCATTGAGAACTTTGGAAAGCGCACCCCTGGGCAGAGTCACATTGCTGTAACTTGTCCTTGCTGTCTGTCTGGCCACTCATCTAGGACCAATTTGCTTGGGAGACCCTAGCGGGGGCAATTGCCCGACGACATAGGTCATAGGATCACAGAGTCGCACAATCTCCTCCACCATGATGAGGTGGCAATTCATGGCATTTTAATGAAAAAGAACATTTAATCAGTTTGTGTATATATCATCTTATAAAGATACCTGCAATGTATATCATCTTATAAGGATACCTGCAATGAAACCATATCATACAAGTTTTTCTCTTTATCAAAAACGAATGATTTTTATTGCAAACTGGTGTTTACTATTTCACAAGATATAATCAGCAACAGATTTAGAAGGTCAAGTATAGATTCATGGATGGTGTAAGAAACCACTTGCAGTCTGTCACCAATATGATTAAAAAATAGAAAATAAAATGCTGGAAATATTTCACTGTTGCTTTAAGATGGATATGAGGAATCATTTTTTCCCCTTTTTTCCCTTTTAGATGGTCTGAAATACTTAAAGGAGATACGGCTTAACAAGTGTGTTTATATAGAAGATACTTGTTTAGAGAGACTGAGCAAAATTGAAAACCTACAGTGCAGTCTACGTAGAATGGAACTCATCTCCTGTGGCAATGTGACTGACAGAGGCATCATTGCCCTGCACAAACTCAGGTACGTGAAATCTGTGAAATGTAGTAGTTTCTAGATAGAGTTGTGACCTAAAATTTTGGCATCTGTTCACAAATAATTACTTTCCAATAATTTATTAAAATTGATTAGTACATTTTTTTGTTGGGATTTGTAGTGGGACAAACAAAACAGTAGTAATTTATGATAAATTGCATGAGAAATTCTAAAATGGCCTAGCTGTGTTCTTGGCTCCTTCTAGCAGGCCTTAGATGTCAAGCAGGTGATTCTGATTTACTTAGATGGTATTCATCTGCAGTTCCTGCAGTATAAATTTCAGATTAGGGAAAAGGACACTTTCCTGTTCTAAGCCATTATATGTACAACAGTGAGCATAGAAAAAAAGAAAGAAAACCAGAGAACTATCTGAGATGGAAAGTCAAGATTGTGCATGCTTGGCTGCAGTCCCAGGGCTACATCTCCTGAGACCTTGATGCTCTATAGCCAACCTCCTTAAATGTGGCTCCAAAAGAGAACTTAACAGTTGCAGTGAAGCATTGATTGATTGGTGCACCACTATTGAAAATAATTGACTGAGAATTTTCACAGATAATTGTAAATTATATAAAAAAATCTCTACAACCACTACTTAGCTGAATTGAGTAGGACTAGTTGTTTGTCTGGTTTGCTGTAGAAACCTGGAGCACCTGTTTCTCAAGGACCTTCCAGGGGTGAAGGAGAAGATGACCATAAAGACACTGTACACAGCCCTTCCCAAGTTGACTATTATGGAGGAACTGTTGTGATCTTTCAGTGTAATCAGTTTTTAAGCTGAAACACTTCATAAGAGCAGCTGATCATGGACAAATAAAATGCTCTGTATTAGTAGTTCTCTGAAGTATATGAAAGTATAACAAAATGTAGAAACTATGTAATTCACTTAAGGATATGTTATTTCATCAATAATATGGGAAAGCATGGAACAAGTGACAGCAGTCAAGAAAATCTCACTTTTTGTCAGCATTATATTGCTTTTTCAGATCAGGGTCAAAAGACTTCACTGTCTAGTTTCCTAGCCATTGTCACAGACCATTTTTATTTACTGTAATACACATAATCATAGTGTCTTTGTAAAGGAATTCCTCTGATGAAAACGGGAAATTCCAATACAATTCAGTTCAAATTTTTGGTAAAGTTAAGGCAATATTCATAATTTTCCCAATATCCTGCTAGTGATAGAGCAGAGAATTGCTGGAAACACAAATCCTAAGAAAACAGGCATATTATTCTGACAGAGTGTATTTTCTGCAAATAAGAACAACTTGATCCATGATTAAACAATGTAAACTTCTAGTAAGAATACGGTTTTTGGGTTTATGACAGTTTTTGTAATATTTTCAGCCAATCTGGATGCTTATCCTGTACAGGTTGTGGAGGGTTTGCAAAGGGATGGATGGGTAGATCAACACTACTTTCAAACTAAATTTGTTTTTAAAAAAAAATCTGGCATTGCCCAGATTTATTTTTACGAATGGTACTGGGTATCAACAGCTATTTGGAAAGCCAAGAATGCAGAAACCTACTATATCGCAACAGCCCTTTTAGTAAAATGTCTCCTTTTGCCACTGTTATGGACAGCATAATCTGTCAATTTCTGCTATCGAATTAAGGTAGACTAATCAGTATTTTACTTTATATTCAAGGAAAACATGACCTCAGACCTTGTCCCTGGGTTGTTTCATTTTAATTCAACAAATGACCTTTGCATCACCATTTTGATAAAAAAAAAATGCCTTCAAGTTATGCCTTTTATATACAGCAGCTAGCAAAATAATTATAATTCAAAGTGTTTTGTTATGAGCTGTAACTCTTACTGTTACAACTACATGGCTCAACTTTAGCTGTTTGGAAAGTTTAAGTTTCTTTTTCAAGGCCAAAAGTACATCTCATTATCTGCATTTTTTCATTTAGTTTTTGTGAATTTAAAACATTTTTGAGCTGTGGAATGTATGTATAATTCACATGCAAAATTAAATCAAAATCAAAGATGGTGATGCAAACAATTTTTTTGGAAATTGAAATAAAACTGAATGACCTTCCGTTAAAAGTTTATATTCCAAGTGATGAGCAAGCAACGTGTGTTACTTGAACTGAGGATCAATAAATCAAATGCCTTGGGAGTTTGCCTTGTATAATCTTATTATAATATTTTCAAATGTTCTTTAAGATAATGACCCTTGACATCAGTTGTTCACAATGTTAATACACTGCTTAAAAAAATTAAAGGAACATGTTTTAATCAGAGTATAGCATCAAGTCAGTTAAACTTCTGGGATATTGAACTGGTCAGGTTAAGTAGCAGAGGGGGTTGTTAATCAGTTTCAGCTGCTTTGGTGTTAATGAAATTAACAACAGATGCACTAGAGGGGCAACAATGACATGACCCCCCGAAACTGGAATGGTTTAACAGGTAGAGGCCACTCCATTTTTCTCTCATCATCCTTTTTGACTGTTTTTTCACTAGTTTTGCGTTTGGCTACGGTCAGTGTCACTATTGGTAGCATGAGGAGATACCTGGACCCTACAGAGATTCCACAGGTAGTCCAGCTCCTCCAGGATGGCACATCAATCCGTGCCATTGGCAGAAGGTTTGCTGTGTCTCCCAGCAGTCTCAAGGGCATGGAGGAGTTTCCAGGAGACAGGCAGTTACTCTAGGAGAGCTGGACAGGGCCATAGAAGCTCCTTAACCCATCAGCAGGACCAGTATCTGCTCCTTTGTACAAGGAAGAACAGGATGAGCACTGCCAGAACCCTACGAAATGACCACCAGCAGGCCTCTGGTGTGAATGTCTCTGACAAAACAATGAGAGGTGGCCTGAGGGCTCGACGCCCTCTAGTGGGCCCTGTACTCACTGACCAACACCATGGAGCTCGATTGGCATTTGCCATGGAATGCCAGAATTGGCAGGTCCGCCACTGGCATCTTGTGCTTTTCACAGATGAGAGCAGGTTCACCCTGAGCACACATGACAGATGTGAAAGGGTCTGGAGAAGCCATGGAGAACGTTATGCTGCCTGTAACATTGTTCACCATGACCGGTTTGGTGCTGGTTCAGTGATGGTCTGGGGAGGCATATTTATGGAGTAACGCACAGACCACTGCAGGCTAGACAACAGCACCTTGACTGCCATTAGGTATCGGGGCGAAATCCTTGGACCCATTGTCAGACTCTACACTGGTGTAGTGGGTCCTGGGTTCCTCCTGGTGCACGACAATGCCCAACCTCATGTGGTGAGAGTATGCAGGCAGCTCCTGGAGGATGAAGGAATTGATACCATTGACTGGCCCCCACGCTCACCTGACCTAAATCCAATAAAACATCTCTGGGAAATTATGTTTTCGTCCATCCGGTCCACTAGGTTGCACCTCAGACTGTCCAGGAGCTCAGTGATGCCCTGGTCCAGATCTGGCAGGACACCATCCATTGTCTCATTAGGAACATGCCCCGACGTTGTCAGGCATGCATACAAGCACGTGGGGGGCCATACAAACTACTGAGTACAATTTTGCATTGCTGCAGTGAAATTTTGGCAAAATTTAATAGCCTGCCACATCATTTTTTCACTTTGATTTTCAAGGGTGTCTTTGAATTCAGACCTCTGTAGGTTGATATTTTTAATTTCCATCAAACGATGTGACATTATTTAATTCCTAACACATTGCCCAGTCCATATCAGTATAGATACCCAGTAGGATTTCTTTTCCCGAATGAGATCTGATATGTTTCCAAAGTGTTCACTTTTTTGAGCATTATATTTAAGTGCAGCATTAGTCTGTAACTTGTCCTATATTATGTGTTTGTATATATTCTTAAAACATAACAGGTATTATAAAATTGAATTAATGTAGTATAAAATTAGTAAAGGAAAATGCTTTATATCACAAAAATCTACAAAGCTGCTTATATAATGCACACTGAGCAGATGTAACAAGCCAGTACAATTTTAATTTATACTATATTCAAATACTCAAAGTAAAAACAATCAAGAACAGTGAAGCAGTCCTATATTACAAAAGCCGTACATAATGCAAAGCTCCTCGGGAAACTTTTGATAAGTATTTCAATCCCAGAGAAGCCGTGTCATCTGTCTCCCAAAACTCTGTCACTGGTTAACACTGTTAAATACACTTGTAATTCAATAAATAATTTACATTAGCCAGTTGAACTATGTATTATGAAATTAATATTTCATTTTTTTTCAATTTCTAATTCAGATTAACATTGTTGGATGTGCTGTTTTTCTAAGCCACATTTTTCAAATGCCAATCTCACTTTAATGAGCATAGAATATATGGCACATATGCAAACCTGTTTATATACTTTACTTACCATTTATTCTAGCATGGGCTTATTTTTAAATGTGTAGGGCTGTGTGGGAATTGGTTAGGTACTGAAATTCTCACAATGGCCCACAAACTACCTAAAGCTGCCTCAGAAGTGACATATCACACCTGTCACCCTGTAGTCAAAGTCTGCCCTATGTGTACGAATGAAAAGGGGCATATGTATGTGTTTATAGAACGTCTATGTAAAACACTAAGTTTTACTCAGCATCACCTAACAAAAGGAAGGCCCCATGTTCTGCTGCCACCACCAACAATCTTCTTAGTGGAAGCAGGAAGTTTTACTAATAACTGTTTTCATGGCCAGCGAGTATATAAAGGTTGCTCAGAGCTGTGGGGTTGTCTGTTGGCCGACTTTCCAGGACCACCACCCTGTAAGAGCAGAAAGAATAATCACAATAGATATAGAGAATAGGTCCTTAATTCCTAATTAGCCCCATTAAAGAATAACGTGGAAAATATCTTTAAATGGCCAGCATCAGATAACATGCAAAATATGCAATTTAGCATGGAAAAAAATGAACACGCACACACACACACACACACACATGATTTAACTGTAGCTAGCGGTGTGCGATCTGGAAGACATTCATGATCTACTTTTCATGTGAATCGCAGAGATTGTGATGTTTTATGTCCTCTTTCCAATACTTCGGCACTTCACATAAAACTTCGATGGCCAGTAATAATGTGCCACTACCCGATTCACACTTCCTCAGTTCCTCACATTGAACTCTTTTTCAAATACATCACATGAGAGACCCTGTGATAGACACATGATATAAATTGGCCAATCATCTAGTAGAATGAGGCACAATACATATCAACAGCCTGATTTGTACCTCCAATTCTGCACTGCATTATATTTCCTGGTACTGTAAGATTTGTTTATCAAGCCATTTCACAGAAAACTATTTTCTATATTTACATTAAACTACAGGGGTGGCTTTATTGTTTAGTAAGAACTGATGATTTTGCTGACTGGGGAAAAAAAATGTTTTCTTTGCTTTTCATTTTAAATGTTCACAACAGTCATCTATTTCTATGCCTTGTTGCAACTAAGCATCCCATATATGAAATATTAGTTTATATTTCCATCAGTTGAAAGTACTGCTGCTCGGTGACATAGTATTTTGGTATACTTAGAGCTTTGGTTCACTCTGAAATGAAAGGACATATATAATCACCCACCATGACCAGGGTACCTAACAAGACCCATAGAGATACACTCAAACAAGTACAGGTGCTATGCAGAACTTTCATTGAACAGACGGAGAACACAAAGAATCCAAAATCAGGATATGTGACTTAATATGCCATTCTGGGCTGGTGAAGATTGCTCATACGCAGACTGTAAACTGAACCTGATGTAGTGAAAAGAAATGATGGGACCAGGGGTGTTTCTCAATATGCATACATCACTGTATTTGTATTCTCCTGTACCCTTTTTATGTCATCTTCCATTGCCGAAGGCCAGTTCCAATCTCAAGAACAGAAGTACAGAGGATGGTAAAAATCCCTGGATGTCGTTCTTGCCCCACCCAAAATATTAGGGATACTTTAGTTGGATCCTCGCCAAATGAGACCATGATTTATTGTGGTCCAAGTTTGTTTGATTAGTCTTGCCAAGACCACAAGTACGGACTTTTTGTTCTTGGTATTGAGAAATACCCTGTATTGGGTCATGAAAATGTGAAATGAAGTTGCAAAAATTGTTTACCGTCATAAAATATGTTGTAAAGTGTATGCTGCATATTACACAGGAGGTGTGAATCCATTGTGCACGGTCAGATATTACACAAAGCAAAGTTATCTGTAAAATTGGCTGGGCTACAATCGGCATTTGCAGAGGTAATACAACAAATATATTCAGCCACCTAAAAAGGAAGCATCTGACATGGCTTTATATAGTATTTAAAATAAGGTTTAATTTAATTACCACTTTGAAAACAGTGTATTTAATGCAAAATTATGTTTTAAGTCCTTGGGCTTGTTTGATCAGGGTATTCTTGACAGTACATTTCAAAACTGAGAAGAAATATCGCAATTCAGATTGCGACCAAACTGTCCAACCAAAGAAAAAAAACTGCAAGATGTTTGTGCATTCATAAAACATGTGCAAGGCTCTGTGACCTGTGAAAACTCATATGCCATTAAAGTTAGTTTATAACATTTTATGTAATTTTGTGTTTTGTGTCAGAGGGCATCATGACATCTATTCATGTAATGTTTGCTAAAAATAACATAAATATTCCAGGATGTCTTGTACCTGTCAGATCCCAGCAATCGGAACACCCTACTTTGATCAGAAATCTCCTGGGTTACCTATGAATGAACAAGAAGACAAGTTAATCAATATTCAGTTTCTGACAGTCCTAGCTATTTAAAAAATATCACTAATAGTTGCAATGACAAATATTCCATTAACAAAACCATACCTCTTCATTTTATATTAACGAAGCAAAACTGCAGTTGTACTTGTTATACATTACACAGAAACACAGAAAAGCAAAAATAGAAGAAAAATAAAACACAGTAAGTTATTACTATAAATTGTGTCAGGTTTGTATGTTCTGCCATTGCCCAGAATTTTCCAAATGTACAAAAAACACAAGATTAGGTGAACTAAACTGCTCTTAGTTTTGAATTTTGTGTGTGACTGTGATAGACTGGTATCTTGTCCAGGTAATATCCTGCTTTGTGTAGTATTCTGCTTTTTACCTCCGCTGAGTGTTGCATGCATTCCCTGAAATAATCATAATCATTTTCATCACTACTAGACGGGTTTGTGATCTTTTTGTTGTATCTCTTCCTAAGACCAGATCACAATGGAATTTTTTTTAAAATTCATTTATCATTGTTTTCTGAGTTTGCAACTGTTTTCAGGGCAATGTTTGTATTGTCTGTCACTGGCAGGCTATTTGCATAACGAAACACTTTGTCAATTGAAGTCCTACCCCAAAGTACCAAAATACTAAAGTAGTACTCCAGCTGGTTTGGGTCTTTTGATATTGGAACTTTTGGTACTGGTACTATTACACCTACAGGAACTTTTATGACATCCCATTACAGAAGAACATAAAAAGTTTACAAATGAGAGGAGGCCATTTGGCCCATCATGCTCGCTTGGGGAGAATTCAACTAATTACACTGGTACCTCAGAACTCGAACTTAATCCATTCAGAACTCAGGTTCGAATCCTTAAAAGTTTGAGTTCTGATCAAATTTTCCCCATAAGAAATAATGGAAAACCTATTAATTAGTTCCCAGCCCCAAAAAATTACACCTAAATATGTTTTCTGCGCCGATCATCCACTCCTTCGGCGTGCCACGCCCCCTTATTAACCTTGTGTGGGATCCCCATGTGATCAGCTGTTTCTGGTTGTTGTCATTAGTCCTATGTATTTAGTCTACGTTTCAATTTGTTTACCCAGTCCGGTCATTGTATCGTCCATCTGTGTTTTGCCTGCCTTTCCTGTAATTAAACCCCATATTCCCCGACACCCTGACGTCTGCGCCTTTGTCTCCAATATGTCCCCGCTCGGCACAACAATATTATAATTAAATGTATTAATGATTTATTTAATATTAATCATATTAAAATAATTAATAAGAAATCTTTATTTTTAAATGTATTTTATTATATAATTACTGTTACTGTCATTGTCTAAATGTATTTTTACTGTCTAAATATATGTATTCAGCTAGTGTAAACATGCACGATGCTATCACAGCAAATGTGAGGCTGAGACTGAAGCATTACCCTTTGTTTCCGCTGACAGATGTGCCGCGTCGCGTGACATTTCACTGTGCGTACAAGTTATCTTAGGTCGGCATTCGCGGTTCGACTTCTGAGATTCAGATCCAGTTCTAGGTAATTTTTTTTTCGAACTGGTTGGTTCGACTTTTAAGAAATTCAAGTTCTAATGAATTTGAGAACTGAGGTACCACTGTATTTAAAGTTGTTAAAATCTTATCTAGCTCTGATTTAAAGGAACCCAAGGTTTTAACTTGAACTACACTAACACAAAAACTATTCCATACTCTAACTACACTCTGCATAAAGAAGTTCATCCATCCATCAGCTCAGCTTATCCGAGGTCGGGTCGCAGGGGCAGCAGTCTCAGCAGGGAAAGCCAAAGGCTCAGCTCTTTCTTCACCATGACAGACCGATGCAGTGCCTGCATCACTGCTGGTGCCGCACTGATCCACCTGTCGATCTCCCGCTCCATCCTTCCCTCACTCGTCAACGAGATACTTAAACTCCTCCACTTGGGGAAAGACCCCCTCCCCAACCTGGAGAGAGCATTCCACCCTTTTCCAGCTGAGGACCATGGTCTCGGATTTTGAGGTGCTGATTCTCATCCCAGCCGCTTCACACTCGGCTGTGAACTGTCCCAGTGAGAACCGAAAGTCACGGTCTGATGAAACCAACAGAACCACATCATCTGCAAAAAGCAGAGACCTAAACCTGAGGTCACCAAACCAGACACCCTCAATGCCCTGAAACAAATTCTGCCCATAAAAGCAATGAACAGAATCAGTGACAAAGGGCAGCCCTGATGGAGTCCAACCCTCACCGGAAACGAGTCCAACTTATTGCCGACCATGCGGACCAAGCTCTGACACCGGTCATACCGGGACCGAACAGCCCTTATAAGGAAGCCCGGCACCCCACACTCCTGGAGCAGGACTCCCAGGACTCCCCAAGGAACACGGTCAAACGCGGTCGAACGCTTTCTCCAAGTCCAAAACACACATGTAGACTGGTTGAGCAAACTCCCAAGAACCCTCCAAGACCCTGCTGAGAGTATAGGGCTGGTCCACTGTTCCACGGCCAGGGCGAAAACCACACTGCTCCTCCTGAATCCGAGGTTCAGGAATCCGACGGACAATCCGACCCTCCTCTCCAGAACCCCCGAACAGACCTTACCAGGCAGGCTGAGGAGTGTGATCCCCTTATAGTTGGAGCACACCCTCCGGTCCCCCTTCTTAAAGAGGGCGGCCACCCCCCGGTCTGCCTGTCCAGAGGCACTGCCCCCGATGTCCACGCGATGCTGCAGATGCATGTCAACCAGGACAGCCCCACAGCATCCAGAG
>JAODJW010000026.1:6370821-6394732 GCA_026777045.1 Hyperopisus bebe
ACTGAACTAGTTCATTTTAAAATGTGTGAACTGAACTTTGAACTAGTTCATGTAGAAAATGAACTTTCCCAACACTGTATAATGCAGGGTGCCCAATCTTATCTGCAAAGGGCCGGTGTGTATGCAGGTCTTTGGGATAACCTGTAGGTCAGCTGTTCAAAACCAGGTGTGAGGACTCTTCATCCAATCAGTCCTCTAATTAGTAATCTAATTAGGGAGTTGCAGCAAAAACCCGCATACACACCGGCCCTTTGCTTGCAGTAATATCGTTACATGATGGTCATTTTCTTTTATTTTATTTTGCGCATGCGGGGTCCTAAGAGTGGTGAGGCTTGAGAATGGCGAATTATTTTGTTTGTGCGTGAACCTGAAGCAGCCTGAGATCGGCGGCTGCAACCGCATTTGAAAGTGTCTTTTCTAGTGATCACGTGACAATATCATGTGACACGAGGTTCTGAAGCTCTGGCTCGAAGCACTATTGCTTTGGAAACTCAACACGTGATTCGACAGTGTATCGAGAAGACCACCCCAACTGTACTGCCTATATAGTTTAACTTGTCCATGAATTCACGATCGTGGGGCCCTACGAGACAAGTCGCATTTTGATTTTGATTCAATATTATTATGATTTATTTTATTAATCCCAGTAGGAAATTCTGGTGCCTACAGCATCAAGAACATAGTGCACTGACAAACCTACATATAGTCCCAAATAGAGCCACAAAATATGCAATAACAGTACACACAGTGCAGACTAAGTACATGAGCAGTCCCAGTTAAGAGCATTTAAATAATTTTACATTAAGAAAAGAAAATCTTATGTGTATTGTAAAACCAACCACTTGTTTTCAGGAGCTGTGATATTCTAGATGTTTGTCAATTATTGTGAATTTATCATTTGAGGTAAGTGTTCATATATACTGTAAAAGTACTGATTTTAGGTCATATTGCCCAGCTGGACAGATACTACTGATAATAGGACAATTCATGTAAAATGGGCTTCAAAAATATAGCAGTGATTTAAGCTATATTGCATTAGGTGGCATTACACGGGCCATCAGTCAGTGGCTGGAGCAGGAGTCACAGTGAACCTATTGTTCGAGAGGTAAACTTGAAACGTTCTATTTTCCATACTTTAAGTTAAGCATTAATACAATTTCATATGAGTATTTTGAATAAGTCTATTTACATTTTAATCCACCCTCATTACTTATATGACTCACAAGTATAGGCAACAATGTTAATGATAGACTCTTGACTTCGTTAACCTTGGCTAAATGCCATAGCCTGAATCATTTCATTGTTCTGATAATTACGATTCACTGATTATTTTATTTTTTAAAAATAATAATAAGGCACTTTAGCAAAACAATGACTGAGTAATGTTGTGTTCACAGGTTATTCCTGAGCTACATTAGGTGAGTTACTGCCCAGCATTTCTATTTCTGTTGGTTTGTCTCAAAAGTGAATTTGCAACAGCAATATAGGAATAGAGGAATGCTGCTAGACATTAGAAAGGCTTGCTGCCTAATATGATACCTGATTTTTCAATTTCACATAGCTTTATGGATATTCTAGTCAGCAGTTCTGCAGGTCTGTTCAGAAGAGACAGATGAAATCACTACACATTTGTTAGACTTGGGAAACAAGGTCCACATATACTTCTGTCCACCATTCATGGTAAATCTACTTTTTATGCAACAAATTGGACAAGCTGGTACAGTACAACAAAAAGAATATTTGACCCATTTTCCTTTCCTGTGCTTCACAGAAATCAGGTTTTACAAAGTTATTCCTGAAAGCACATTACTGATTCCCAGATTTCACCTGCTGAATGTAGATTATGACATGGTGCAATGAGAAAAACAGGCCATGCAAAAAAAAAAAACTAGGGAATCCTGTGGGAGCGCTACTTTGTGCCACTGTATACCTGTATATGGAGGGTATGATAACAAAGCCCACTTGACTTTCCGCCACAAACCTCAAGCCTGCGAGAGTGATGCACTAAGGTGTTTGGCTGAGCAGATAACCAATAATTTACCATAACACTCAGACACCACACATTGTCATGGGTTTTGGGGGGGTGGGGGTTAGCAAAGCAAATCCAAGTAAGGTTGTCTAAATACAAATAACATATTACATGCTCCACCTGAGGCAAGAACACTCCCAACCACTGCAATAATGTGTGAAACAACAATTTTCATACAGTTCAATGATTATGGTCAACCTCATCCCAAACTATGGAAGAAATTAAAAACTGCTAACCCTGAGGTTAGTACAGTGAAGAAATCAACAAGAAAGGGCAAGGAAAAGCTACAAGCCTCTTTTGACTACACTAAATACAGCATAAATTACAGCTTTGACCTGGAAACCATAAACCTGCATAAGTACACGGACAGTGATATCTTATATTTCAATTCAATTCAGTTTATTTTTATATAGCGCACTTCACAACAGAGTTGTCCCAGGGCGCTTTATATGGGTGTGTTCGAATACATTGATATACATATAAAATGAGATACATAAGACAAAAGAAAGACAGAATAGAAAAGTAAGAAAAAAAAAAAAAAAAACAATTCACAACAGAGGAGAGGAACCAAAAACTCCCACGCAGGGAGAAAAAAAAAAAACCTCTGGGGGTCCAAGGTCAATTGGCTGCCCAACCCCCCTGGGCATGCTAACATTCCAAAAATTTAAGAGTGAGCATGCTTGCTCAGAATGAGGACTTGGTAGCAAGCCAAAGTCCAACAATGAATACATCAGTCCTCCATGCCGGCCCTTGAAGGTCGCCCCGATGATGCTCATGGTAGTCCATATCCATGATGTCACCCCCTTCTTGGGACTGGACTAGGACTCCAGCTCAGAAGGTGCCCACCCCAGGCTTATATCAGCTTTTGTGAAGTTATTTCCATTCCTACCAGAACCAAAATTAAATAGAGCAGAATAGTAGAATAGAATAGTGATTCTTTATTGATCCCTGTGGGGAAGTTTTTGTTCCGTCAATCCCACTGTGTTCTCCATATCCAGGTGACAGCAAGCTTGGTGGTCACAGTGCAGGGTTAGCCAATGTGCAGTGCCCCTGGAGTTGGGGGTTAAGGGCCTTGCCCAGACGCCCAATGGCAATATCAGTGTGCCAGCCTGGGGATTTGAACTGTTGACCATCCAATTATGGGTATAAGCCTTAAACTGAATGATACATCACCCAAAAGAAACAATGACAAAATCAGGTTTACTACTACCCAGCTTCATCAGTCAAAAGCAGCCTGCAGTAGTGAGGAAGTACTCTCAATAGCCAATTAAGAAAAATGATGACAAAAGGAAATTACAGCAGCCAAAATGAGATACTCTGACAAGGAGCAGAACAAATTTCCAGCCAATGACCCAGCGTCAGTGTGGAAAGGCCTGCATGAGATCACCAACTATGAGGTTCTGTTCACAAGGTTCATCAGATCACAAGTGGACAGTGCTAATTACATGTGTGAACACACCAAAAATGCATTGAGGATGCACTGAGATCCAATTGGTCAGATCATATTTGGAGGTGGTCTGGGACGCATATGGTCACATTCTTATATCAGAGCAGAATGGGCCACTGTGTAGTAAACTGCATTGTGAATAACAACGTGTCTTTTTTTCCTACAACACCGAAAAATAAGTTTTAATCTGCTAGGAAGTTGGTGCAATATCAGACTGTTACAAACCATCTACATAGAAACCTTGTAAAAAGTGGGCATCATTAATATTCCGTGCGAAATCAGGAAAAATTGTTTAGGAAGTGATTTATTAAAGACGTTTACTAATTTGTACAGATCATATTTAATGCGTAGTTCGATGAAGCTTCCTTATTTATGTCAAAGCTGATCCAAGCTTTAATATAGGTGAACTGTGCTGGTAAAAATTGCATGAGTGTAAAATGAAAGCATGTTGGTAACAATGTGTGTTCAATAGCCTAGAAAAAGGATATGATTGAAATTTTCACAAATTCTGGGCTTAACTGGTTCGAATTAAAAGCTAAAATGTTATCATATAGCAACCAACATAATGCATTATAGACCTAACTCTTTGCTCTTGAATAGAAAAGTATCAGCCTGCCCTAGGTATATCTCAGTACTGAAAGACCTTTTTAACACGTATATTTACGTATGTTTTACTGACGTGGTAAACATGCATATCTACAATCTGAAAAGTTTAACTTTATTGTGAATTTGATTTTTTTTAAGTAATCACATCTGCATTATGTGAAATAATTTATAATGACTGTATAATGAAAATCGCATTTTTTTTTTTATTGATTCCCGTGGGGAAATTGTGTTTTATATGCCTCCCTGAACTTGATCTTTGTAGAGTAAGCTGTCTGCAAAGGGCAGATATTACAAAATACAATTTAAAGATTATACGTAAAAGACAACCTTTTTGAAAAATAATACCTTTTATGGAATTATTTAAAAATAAAAGGACATTAATTATTGAAATATTTATTCATTTATTTATAAATTTATATATTTAATTTTGAGTACAAATGTCATAGGGGGTTTGGTTAGCCTGGAATGCGGCAACAACTTTTGATTTCTTTTAATGTTCGACAGATTCTGGACATTGAAGAGATTTAAGTGCTGATTTAAATAAAGAGTGGTCAGTCGCTTGCCAGGTGCGAACGGATGTATTAAGCGCTGTCCACTTGTGATCACCCAGGAAGCATGTTAACACCAGGTGTGAACAGGGGCCCAAGTAGCAGATCAATTCACACAATAGTGGACCATCATCTGGCTAAGTCCAGTCTTCCAGTCTTTTCTGACACCTCCTCACCCTCCACATGCCCACCAACTGACCTGCACTCAGCATTTGAGTGTAAGACATACATCTACTCTTTCCTAGGCAAATGACCAGGAAATCAGCAGCTCATGACCTTCCAGTCAGAAAATATGCTTATGATTAACTGGCTCCTGACTTCAGTATGAGGTAACCTCCTGTTTCAAAACTGATTCCTGTTCCAAAAAAATACACATCATGGCACTAAATGACAACAAACCCCTTGCTCCCTCTTTATGTGCAAGATTTTAAGATTTTCTTATAAAATTGTCTAATTTGTAAATTTAATGTCTGAAACTTTGTGCAAGACCTTGAACTAAGGGAAGGTTATTTTACTAATCATATACCTGAGAGAACCAACAAATAAATCTTGAAATTCTTGTAAAAACCGGTGTTAGCCCACCTGAAGGATTTCATAGATGCTCTATTAGACCCCTGCAGTTTGCCTTTTGATATGAAGATGATGCAGTCAAATCAGGGCTGCGTGATGTCCAAAAAGATGTGATTATTTATTTTAAAATACCGGGATAAATCAGGGCTGTAATGGTACACCAGTGGCAGTGCCAGGGAGGTACTAGTCTCATATTTCTTCAGGTTCCAAGTGAAAAAACTAATTTTGGTTCTTGCATTCTGTATGTTCTACTGAGTGGCAATGCATCAAGTGGTGAACTAAGTTCACATTTCTGGTTTTAGTTTGCACAAGTACTAGGGAAAGTTTACAGTATATAGCACCAGTCTGCTGCAAAACACCTACAAAGTAGTACCACCAGACCAGCAACATCATTTACCTTGTTTGCTATCAAGCACTGTTGTTTGTCAAAGGTTCTCAATCTCTTATCATGTAACACTCAGCCCTAGCCTGTTCATACTATGGGGACATTCTTATATGCAACTGACGTAAATCCAGTTTTCTGCAGTCAAAACACCTGCAGTACCAAGATTTTGTGTCCTATCAGCCGCCGACTGCACTGGTTCTATCCCACTGCACACGTCTCTATTTTGGAATATTGTCTTTCATCAACTCAAATATACCATTACCCACCCAATTAAAGAAATGATACTATTGCATGCAGAACACCTGAGTAGGGCGGCACAATTCTGGGAATCACATTTTTTTTTCCGTTGACCCAATTGATTGAAAAAGTATTTTATAGCAGTTGGCATTGGCTGATTAATCAGATTGCATGGCTGATCAGTGTGTCTCCTAGATGGGGGTGGGTGGGGCAGCACGATAGGATTCATGGTGTTCATGTGTTTCTTTTAACGACAGCAGTCAATATAACAACGGAAGTAAACATTAGAACATTCTTTTATTGTGTGTATGTGTATATATATATATATATATATATATATATATATATATATTAAAAAATTATTCGTAATTTCGGGCATGTGAAATCAGATGGAGGTCCCAGGACAATTATATATATATAGATATTTTTGTCTGCTTTTCAGGTAGTTGACGCAAAAATTTTCCGCGGCGCGGTGTTCGCTGGTGGGACTGTACTCACCTGTGTGTGCATGCACATCGGGGCGGAACTCCGCCACGCGTGATAGAGAGAGCAGAGGAGAATTGTAAACGCACAACTGTGTAGAGACAAAAATGACAAGCTGTTGCGTAAATAAGATAAATAACATAAGGCTATTTAGTTTGTTTGATAAAAGGACAATGTATAGACCTATTCTATAGGAAAGGTGACCTTAAATGATTTCTGCTGTGATCTGGCGCTATATAGAAAGTAAAATTAAATAAAATTAACTTGACCTTCAAGGGGGGTGGGGCGCCCCTCTAATATAATGGTAGGGGAAACACTGCTGATATAGTGAAGGCTGCACGCAGCTGTGGAGCACTCAGTCCGTCATTATTGTAGTGTGGTTTATCAGCACCTACAGTAGTTAACCTGCACCACAACCAAAGGTAAGAGTTCTAAATTCCTCCCGCTTACATCAGTTTCACTTGATGAATAACAAAGCCAAAAAAACTTGTTTGTGAAACACTGTTTTGTTACTTTTGTTATAAATCATGGCACCAGTCTCAATTTTTTTGTATAATTTTTAAAACGCTGCATGCCCTTGTTTGAAGTGTGATTGCTAGTTAAATTGTTTTTGTATGTTATTAATGTTAGTGAAGTAGCTGTCACTCATAAAAAAGCCATACCAGCCTTCGCCCCCTCCCCCCAAAAATTGGCATCAGCCACTGAAAGGTCCACATCAGTCGACCTCTAATTATATATTTCTCCATTGTTTTATATAATAATATATACTATTTATTATATATTTTATATAATATCTAATTATATATTTCTCCATTGTTTTATTTTATATAGTCTTTATGAAGATGGAACCAATATATAGCGATGCATGACATCTCAGTAAGCAAAATTTAAACATTGGATGGCAGTTTTATCAATATTCAAAGTTATATGCACTAGAGCTACACTGAAATAATGGTGATGATTGCATTGGACAATCTGATGTGAAGGCCTGGCTTGCAATGTTCGATGGGGTTGAGGTCAGGGCTCTGTGAGGGCTGTGAAGTTGTTCTACATCAAACTCACCTAATCATGCATTTATGGATCTTGTTTTGTGCACTGGGGCACAGTCATACTGGAACAGAAAAGGGCCTTCCCAAAATTGTTCCCACAAAGTTGGAAGCATAGAATTGTCAAAATTGTCTTGGCATGCCAAAGCCATTAAGAGTTCCCTTCACTGGAAAAAAAGGCCCTGTTCACACCTAACAGGCGTCCTAGGTAATCCATTCCCAAGTCGACAGTGCTAACAACATCCGTTCACACCTGGATTAACATGTGTCGCTGCATGCGTCTTGACCGACTTTGTAATCAGATCTCACTTTCCAGCACTTAATTTAAATAAGCACGTAAATCACATCCGTATGCACAATCTGCCAAACATTAAAAGAGGGAGAAAAGAAATCAAAAGCTATTTGCGCACTTCAGGGTAACTAAACTGCCTAAAATGTTTGTATGGAACGCCCAAATATGCAAAATGAAAAATATAAAATTAACTAAATAAATGAATAAAATATTTCAGTAATTCACATGTCCTTTTATTTTTAAATACATCTATTAAAGGTATATTTCATAATGTTTGGCTTCTACGCATAATCTAAATTGTACTTGTGATTTTTAGACAGTCATTATTATAAAATATTATTTCACATAATGCAAATCTGATTACAGTAAAGCATAATTCGTTCTGGAAACATGCTTGTAATCCAAAGCACTCACATATCAAAGCAAATTTTCCCATAAGTAATAATGGAAACTCAGATGATTCGTTCCACAACCCAAAAATATTTATATAAAAATGATTAATACAAAACATAAAGTAAAAATACATTAAACAAATTAACCTGCACTTTACCTTTGAAAATCTGTCAATCTGTCGTGGCTGCTGTGAGGGTGAAGAGAGGGAGGAGCGGAGGGGGGTTAATTTGTATAACTAATGGAATCCCTTTCATTTTGCGCAACTTTAATAAGGAACCTATCTAATGACTGTTGCTTTTGCCTTGTTTTGAGGATTTCGCGAAAATGTGCCATTGCATTGTCATTTAACAAATTAATCGCCTGCACTGCTACAGCCTTAGTCAGGTGGTGCTCTTCTGCAAAAAACCTTACCCACATTTTACACATCTCCCTAATCTCATCTGAAGTGAGGGATTCCTCCTCCTCAGACGAAATCTCCTCCATAACCTATTGCTGTTGCTCGCGATACAGATCCATCAGTTCGTCAGTGGTCAGTTCCTGGCCATGTTCTTCCACCAGCTCTTGAATATCTTCCTCATTCACCTCCAGTCCCAAGGTCTTCCCCAAAGACACGATCTCCATTCTCCAAGCAGAACTGAGGGTTCTCTTGGTGACCCCATCTCAGGCTTTATCGATGATCTTGAGGCAGTTCACGATGTGGAAATGATTTTTCCAAAATTCTCAGAGGGTAAGGTTTGTTCTTTCGGTCACCTCGAAGCATCGCTGAAATAGTGCTTTGGTGTAAAGCTTTTTAAAGTTCGAAATGACCTGCTGATCCATGGGCTGCAGTAGTGGAGTGGTGTTGGGAGGAAGGAACTTGACCGTAATGAACTTCAATTCCTCCAGTAAGTCATCCTCAAGGCCTGGAGGACGACCAGGAACATTATCCATAACTAGCAAGACTTTGAGTGGCAGATTCTTTTCTAAAAGGCATGTCTTCACCGCAGGACCAAAGACCTCGTTGATCCACTCAACGAACAAGATACGAGTGACCCAAGCCTTGCTGTTGGACCCCCATATAATGTTTAACTGGCTCTTCTGCACCTTACATTTCTTGAAGGCTCGTGGATTCTTGGAATGATACACAAGCAGGGGCCTGGCTTTGAAATCCCTGCTTGCATTAGCACACAACAAGAGGGTGAGTCTTTTATGGGCTTGTGCCAGGCATCGCATTCTCTTCTGCTGTAATGTAGGTCTTCTTTGGCATCTTTTTCCAAAAAAGCCCTGTGTCATCGTAGTTAAAAACTTGCTGCGGCAGGTAACACTCAGAAACCATGAACGTGAACGCCTCAGCTGCCTTAGCATCTGAACTCACAGCCTCTCCATGCCTCACAAAACTATGGATGCCACTTCTCTTCTTAAAGTTATCAAACCATCCCCTGCTTGCCTTGAAGCCTTCGTTTTCTGTCGACGTACCTGGCAGTTACTTACGAGGTTGGTGTACAAGGTCTTTGCCTTCTCGCAGATATAGTTCTAGGTCACAGTATCACCTGCTAGTTGCATGTTAAATACCTCTCGCGTGTTTGAGTACATTCTGCTAACACCCACATGAGGATGGCAGTTGAGCTGGCGGTCCATCAATGCAGCCTGGGACACATTCACATTCAGACTGCTATAAGAATGTGGTCATATGCGTCCCAGGCCACTTATGAATGTGGTCAGAGAGATTCGAACTCAATAAGTTCTCAATGCATTTTGGGTGCGTGTAATTAGTGCTTTCCACTTGTGATCGAATCACCCCAGACACATGTTAATACCAGATGTGAACAGGGCCTAAAAGGCCTAGCCCAACGCCTGAAAACCAAGCCCATACCATTATCCCTTTTGTGTGGGCACATTGTGTGGGCTTGACCACAGAAATATGATCAATTCCATCTCCGCCACATGTGGGGATCCACGAACACACAGCTCACGTGTGGAGCCACAAATCAAACACCTTTCACCATCTTGACTGCTCAGGAGACTATGTCAGGATATTATTGGTGTTTAAAACCATCAGTTCAGAACAGACACACGCCAAATCGCTCTAACACGTTGTCTCCACCTACACTAATTTACAGGTGCATCTCAAAAGATAAGAATACCGTGAATAAGTGCAATATATTCCAGTCATTTAAGAAAGTGAACATTTAATATAGTGTAGATTCAGTACATGAAACATTTTAGTTATTTTCATTTTGATAATTATGGCCTACAGCTCAAACAGTGTAAATACAAACATCTCAAAATATTAGAATCTCTCATTTCAAGTTTGACTAAACATCCTAAAAGAATAAATACTTTGTACTGAACTAGACCGAGAGATATACACAACCACAATCACAAGGAACCCTATTACTTGATAGTTGTCCAGAAGATGGTCATCAATACCCTCCACAAGGAAAGTAAGCCACAGAAGGTCATTGCTGAAAAATTGGCTGTTTAAAGAGTGCTGTATCAAAGCATACTAGTGAAATGTTGACTGGAAAGGAAAAGTGTGGTAGAAAAATGTGCACAAAAGTGAAAAAAGTAGGAAAAAAAGTGAAAAGGCACCTTATTCACTGTGAACGTGTGTATATGTGTGTGTGTGTGCATATTTTATTCTTTGGATTTTACTGTGTATCTGCTGGCGCGCCCAAAACAAAATCTCATTGTACTTGTACAATGACAATAAAGCATCTTTATCTTTACAAGCAACAAGGATGGCTGCAGGATTGTCAGGAAAAGTTGATTCCAGAACTTGGGAAAGCTTCACAAGGGATGGACTGAGGCTGCTGTCAGTGCATCAAGAGCCACTATGCACAGATGTCTTCATGAAAGGGGCTATAACTGTCATACTCTAAAGTAACTTCTGAACCAGAAATGATGTCAGATGCATTGTGCCTTAGCTAAGAAGAAAGAACTGGACTGTTGCTCAGTGGTCCAAAGTCCTCTTTTGGCATTTCTTTTAGACATCAAGGTCCTAGAGTCTGGAGGAAGAGTGGAGAAGCACAGAATCCATGGCAGTTACCACAGTCTGCAATAATTTGGGGCACCATGTCATCTGCTGGAGTTGGTCCACTGTGTTTTGTGAAGTCCAAAGTCAATGCAACCGTCTACCAAGAGATTTTAGAGCTAGACTTCATGGAGATGCCAATTTCTAGAGATGCACTGATTGCAATTTTCTTAGCCGATTCTGGTTTTCTGGCAAGTATGACTGGCCAATACTGATTTTTTCCAATTCCAATTTTCTTTCTAAGAACTATAATTGACAGCATATACAAACAAAAATCAGCTTTTGTACAATGCAAAATTTAAGTTTCATAATAAAAGAAATCATAACCTGTGCAACAGATTTAAATAAGATGTCAGTTACTTATACCATTTTCCAGTATGTTTAAATTCACCAGATTGACCATTTTTTTTTTACTCGTCTTAAAAAAAAGTCCTTAGGTTACAAACCTCCAAATAAAACTGAAGAGTAGTGTAGTATACTCTTCCAAATAATAATAGGTCCATGGTAATATTAATTAGAGACGCACCGATCCAAATATTGGATTGGTGCCAATCCAGACCTATTTGACGAATAGGGTATTGGCCATGCGTGACCGATCCACGTCCTATACATACTTTAGTTTTTGGCAATCTCTAAAAAGATAGATTTAACATGAAATAGGAGCTATTTGCACAATCAATCGCACGATGACTCTCCCATTTTACATGTGTTTTTTGCAGCATTCAAATCGAACGCTAACACTGCCCCTCAGTCTTTTTTGCTACTCAGTGGGTGTGAGTACAGTGACTTCTGCCTGCTGTGACGTCATGTGCATACCCTTTGCAGTACGAGGAGCATAAGATAAGACGTGATGATCTGGGAGTATTTTACACTTTTAACAGAAACCATTAGCACAGCGATTTACAATATTTGTAAAATAAAGTTTTGAGAGGTGGGAACAGCGTTTAATGGACAATTCCACTTAAAGCACATGCAACTGTGCAACACAATGAAAAAGCAACGGATGATTTGGGCATTGCTAAGTTGGACTGTTTTGCAAACTCTCTGCAGCTTGTGATACAAGAGGGGCTGCCATTACAACAAAGTGTAACTGAGTTGACACCAATAGGAGAAAAATTGTGTTAAAATTTTAAGCATTCGCCACTTGTGGGTGAAAAATGTCACCCACAAATTTTACGCATTCGCCACTTTATACTTGCTTTGAAGATATTCATATTGAACTGCAAATGCCTGAAAAACACTTAAAAAAAGACATACAAACGAGGTGGAACAGTACTTTATGTATGTTTGTAGTAGCCTAATTAAATATTTTTTGTCATACATTTTTTCCATCTGTATTTACTAGCTTAAGAAAAATTAATATATAAAGTATAGCAAAGTAAAAAGAGCTCTTGTATCGGAATCTGTATCGGAACTAAAAAAAGTGGATTGGCCCATCTCTAATATTAATACCAACATCGCATGTCAGGAACACACAATTCTTACCTTGCTAGTAAGCTAGATTAAGATCAAGCCTCATCATACCTTCATACTGTACGGACATTATAGCACAGGGGATTAAAATTCTGCTAAAAGATTTTTACTCTGTCATATGAAAAAACCATAGCTAGGCTTTGGAATTTTAATGATTATTCCTTTTCAAGATTATTCAATATAAGTTTAATAATCAATTTATGTTGGCTTTACACGTATTGCAAATTGCAAGCTCTGTGTCATCTTCACTCACAGTGAAGAACTTCCACACTAACAACGTGTGGCTGTGAGTGTGCATCCAGTTGCAAAGCTATTGTCTGCCCCACTGTGCGTATGATGGCGCATGCATAAAATGGGCCCGTTCGGTATCGGAAATACACAAGACTGATCAGCTGGTCTCTTGTCCAGGCCAAGCAAGATGAAAATCGCCCAATTTTGGTCCCTGGCCAATTGATCAGTGCATTTCTACCAATTTCCTTTTCCAGCACGACTTAGCACCTTCCCACAGTACCAAAACTACTACTAAATGGTTTTCTGACCATGATATTACTGTGCTTGATTGGATCAGCCAACTTGCCTGACCTGATCCCCATACAGAATCAATGGAGTATTGTCAAGTGGAGGATGAGACACACCTGACACAAAATTACAGACAAGCTGAAGACCACTATCAATAACACCTCAGCAGTGCCACAAGCTGATTGCCTCCATGCAACGCCATACTGGCAAAGTAAATAATGGCAAAGAAGCCTCAACCAGGTGTAACCACTGGATTATGATTGAACCAAAATAGTCACGTGACACACAGTTGGAAGGCAATAAAATAGGTGTAATGTGTAATATTTATACAATATTCAGCTCACCCTTACTTTAAATACAATAACTAATTTGTGATTAAAACATGTTATAATGTTAAATGTAAAATGAATAATGAATTTTGTAATATTAGTAACGTAAGAAGAGCTGAACGGGATGCACCGGCAGTGGTGGCAGTGGGTCGGCGTTAGGGCTGAGGTGTCGTGGTTTTGACATACAGAATCGCGCCAAAAGATCATGAATGTCTGTATCGCGGTTTCAGAACAGTTACACCATTACAAATTACTACATTATGTTTGTACATCCATGACATGACAGATGTTGGGCTGAACCAACAACATACTGATGACACCACACTTAAAGCAGAAGATGAAGATTTAAAAAATCTTGAGAAAGGTTAGAGTGAAGCAAGAAAAAAAAAATGTTAATCCATCCATAACCACAGAAACAACAGCTAACTTTAGCGTTGAAGGCACATTATATTCATCTTTTCCATACAATAATTACCTAAACAACCAGCTGTCAATTCCACAGACTGACAGTTGGCAGAGTTATAATAATGGACCTAGGGGGAAAATAAAAAAGATTGCCCATGGTAGAGAGCACATAGCACAACATTCTCACAGACTCACATAAAAAGTTCATACAAGCTGAAAAGATCTTTTAAAAAGAACAGATACAGACTTGACAGCTAGTTCTTCTGACAGTTCTAGTATCTAGTTTTCCAGAGAGCCTTTCCATTATAATTTTCATACAAAATATACTTGCATACACTACCAGGAATGCTATTTTCAACCTTATATTCATGAAATTTTAAGTAATTGTGTAATAAAGTTATTCTGTAAGTCCGCAACTATATATTTAACAAGAGACCTTCATTCAGACAACTGGCAAGGCAACTGGTAGCTGCAACTGCTCTTTTGTCCAGCCAGAAATCACCAGCTTGTTTCTCTCAGCTTTAACAACATTAACCGGTCAATCAAAATGTTTATGGCTATCTTTCTTGGTAGTAAGTACATATTTCCTCAGAAAAAGACAATTTAACATCATAACATATGCAATCTAACATTAACAATAAAAAACAAACAAGGATTTCCTCTGTCCAAAAAGATATTTTGTTGACCAGCTAGATAAACTCCGCTTTGGTTCCCAAACCTCTCCACAGGGGCACCCCAGCTATTTTATGTATTTGTTAATTAACTGAGCTAGCGGAGGTATTTAACTTGACTTGTTAAATATATTCAATGGGGTATTGACTGAAAAAAAATACATGGGGTGAATTAGACAGGTGCTGGAAACACATTGGTGATTTTAGGAGAGGTTTTGAAATGGCTAATCTGACACGTCAAAAGACGTACTATCATAATTTTACATCAACATGAAGATCATTTTCTTATCATGAGATTATGAAGATCAGTTTCTGTGACTGCCTAAGACTATTGCACAGTACTGTACAGAACAATCCAATATTTTAATGCAGTACAAATATTCTTATAATACCATACTAGGTAAAGATCTGGAAGAGCTGGCCTAGAAAAACTGTTCTGGGATAGATCTTTTCACAAAGGTTTTGATTTTTTTTTTTAAAGAATCGGCTCCCATTTTCGAAACCGAAACTGCACCTCACTTATGCAGCATGTTTAGAAGTATATATATAAATATATATATTATATAGCAATATATTTAAAATCAGAGAAAAAGACTTATGAACTAACTCTTCCATGTCATGAAAACTGCATACATTAAAAACTGTAAAACAGGAGATGCGTCAGGAATCTCATTGAAACAATTACATCTAAGGGTTATTATTATAGCTGTTTAAACGGTTTTTAGAGCAACTCAAATCTTTTTCTCTACTCTTTTGTGGTGGTGAGACAATTTAAATGGTTTCAGGCTCATCAGAAAAGCTTGGTTTGCACACAGATAAATCAGTTATTATGGTATTTCTAATAAAACGTCTAAAAGAACTTTTAGAAACTACTCTCATGCATTTATACGTATGAATATGTAAACTTTATATTAAAATGTCTGATGATACGTATTAACACAAAATGATGTAGCTTTCTACAACATCAAGGTTAACCATTACTTTCTCAAGTGCTGGCAAATCAAAAGAAAATATTCGGACTAGTGCAGTTTAAGTATTCAAGTGAATATACATCACACTTAACCATCAAAGATAACAGTCACAAAGCAGTTTATTTTGCTAGTTAGTCATCCACACACGTGGTAGCGGAAAACACGTACTGTATATTTACCATAATGAAATTAAGTGTAATGACATTCCACTGATATAAACAATCAGCAAACTCCACGTGAGATTAATTTAATGTGAACAATACGATTGTTTGACAGGCTATTTTAATCAAACGCTTTATTGAAATACTTAGCCAGCTACAGACAGTCAGCCAGAGGTTTACAGAGAAAGTGTGTGGGTGAATATTTGCGCCTAAATGATGATCCACGGAGTTACGGGCAGTTACCAGTACACAATCATTCTCTGTAAATAAACTATTGACAACAAAAGCAATATTGAGAAACATCATAATAAATACCTTATACACGTCCCCATACGTGCCGCTCCCAACTCGTTGTATAAGCTCAAAATCATGCTGTGGATTTCTCCTTTGAATTTCCCCGCTAGGTCGGGTGATCACATCCATGCCGTTCAGTCTTTCACATTAAAACATCACAGAAAAGAACTCTTCTGTCTATACCATTTAGGCAACTAGTTCCTTTCCTTTTTATAGAAGCAAAGTTTTTACTTCCAAAAATGGCTTCTGGCCCATTTCCTGCTGTTAAGAAAGAGGAAAAAACGATTGTCAATAAACACAAAGTAGTAATTATGGTAAGAAATCAACTCGTAAGAATATTTTTTGTTCGTATATACAAAAATAAACTTTAAGTACGTCGTTTTGAAAACGTCTAATAGGCAAACCACATATCAAAATTGTAAAACGTCTGTATTCGCGTTCTTCACAATATATGAAAGAAATATTCTCTCACTATTTGCAATTTTATATATACAATGATTATACAACACAACAATATTCCTGACATAAAGAGGGAAATGAGAAATCGATTGTTTCTAGCTAGCTTTGATAGTTAATGCCCGTCCACATAGCAAGCACTTTTTGGCAACACTGAACAAGCCTGTTACGCATTCGGCACAAATGAATAAAAATACGAAATATTAAACTGGCCTGTTTATATTTTTACGGGTTTTATCGTCTTACCTGACTAAAAGGTTGCTTCTTTCTAGGACAGCTTGGCGATTAATGATTTGAAGTTGTAGCTGGTCAACTATTTCACCAGACGGCTAACTAGTAACAGGCTAGCTATGCTAGCTATAAAGAGAGTAACTATGAATACTTAGGAAAAATACGCAACATTTACATATCTAAGTCAAACATTTTTGAGAAATAGAAAACATATTGATGGGTCAGAATTAGCTACTAATATTTAACAAATATATATTTAGTAGTCGACGTTTAGCTGTATATAACCCCGTACGATCTACGTAATATTTTAAACGAGCGCCTGAAATACCCAGAAGTCACCAAGCGTCTAGATGTCTGTGCAAAACGTTTTGCACAAAAGGAACTCATCCACTACACCTCGGTTACCCAATGCCAGCCGCACACTCGCTATTTTACAGAACCAATTTTAAAAAAGTATACTTCACCTCAAGATTCGTAGACCGTTATATCATTTCCTGACTATACATATCTATATCTATGGAATTATTTGAAAAGTAAACAATAATGCAAACTGTATGGTGTGATATAGGGGAAAGGGATCACAGATTGTCCCCATTCCATATTATTAGAAAGAAAAGTTTCTGATTTCTGCATTCTATGACGAATATTATTATATCGAAAATTTTCATGTTTGCTATAATAAAGTGTTATTGAAGGCCCTGCTTTGAAAATTAATTGAAAGGAAGTAATATATGACTCTAGACTGTTCACGGCATTCCCTTTTAGTGAAGGGCATGATCATTAAAAGTAAAGGAAATGTCGTTACAAGCGGGTGAACATTCAAACGGCCATGTTTCATATTTTTTCATATAAAATCCGTCCATTTATGTAGGATTAAAGTAGTTAGCTAAGTTATAAACGGGAAAAATTCATAGGTTTATCAGATGAATACATTGTAAAAGCATATTCATTTTAAGTCTGCTTTCCTTAGTGAATTCACGAGAGATGTAATTTGATGCAGCCGGCCAGCTATCGAAAGGGTAACTTTCCAATTCAATAGATCGGTTTGCTTAAACCTACTGGTAGGTGTTGTGTTCGAAGATAACGCGAATCACTCCCCCTGGTGGCATTTACACGTCGTGGCTGTGTCTGAGATGAGAATGAGGCTTCATCCATCCATCCTCTTTTTTCCTCAGAAAGCATTCTCAGCGTTGAATGAAAGAGATTTCCTTCGTCTGCGCGTTCGCTTACTAGAATATTATTCAATCGAAGCAGCACACGCAATAATTTTCTGATATACCTGGCAGCTCCATGGCTAGGAACCGCAAAGACAAGGATAGCTGGGGTGAGCGTTTTATAATGAGCAAATATAGCGTCATTGTTCTTAGCGAAAGGTAATTGTGATATGTACCTCTTGGATATTGTCTGTTTGTCTCACATGTTCAGTGACAGCCACAAATATATCTGACCCAACTATAAATCATTGGGAGCGATTTCTCGGTACGTTTTACTTAATCAGAGTGACACTATTCCGTTTATTTTAAATATGAACTTCCTCCGTTGGTTTGGAGAGCGACTGTAAAAAAACACATAACATGAATGCGCAGAGTAGGCCATACACTGTTTTCATTTGATAATTTTTGGGTACCTAATTATAATGTGCAGTATTGTCAAGCAGAAAAACATTTGCTCGTTCTGAGCGATACATTCGTAAAACAGCGACGCGATAATTTTATTAAGTAATAGTATTAGAACATATCTGTAATCACGTAATCGGGGCGGAGGGAGGTGAATATCGTCGCACATAAATTCATTTAGTTCCTTCCGTATGTGTATAAACCATGTTTACTAGTAGTATGTATGGCAATGTTGTTATTTTGTGTGAGTATTTCAACAAACCCATTACATTAAGCATATTATAATTATATGTCGTTGCACAAAACCTAGTTATATTTTAGTGCGTGGTATCTGGACATGTGAAAACAGTGATATTAACTGGCCATGATGGTGAATGTGGAAGAAAGCATTCATTTATGGCTTCAAATGATAAATATCTTATTTTCCTTTAAAGTCAGTAGGCCTATTTGCCTAATTGTGCTAAATTGTGCTGATTCAGTGTACACATTTGACAACAGTGTTTTTAATATGTCAGTCTCTTTCTTTGAATAGGTATTATTTTAAAACTACTAGGGGAAAATAATGAAATAAGCTGTCAGTAGTTGTAGGACAAATACATTGGTCAATGGGGTTGTGGAAAAAATTATAAATTCAATATTAGAATTGGGGCGGTACGATGGTGCAGTGGTTGGCACTTGGCTCACACCTCTGGGACCTGAGTCTGAGTCTTTGCCAGGGTTCCATGTGTGTTGAATTTGCATGTTCTCCTCACGTTATCGTTGGTTTTTCTCCAGGTAACAAAAAACATACTGGGGTTAATTGTAGTTACCAAATTGCTCGTAGGTATGCATATGTAAGTGAATGGTATGTGGATGTGCCCTGTGATGGGTTGGCACCCCATCCTGGGTTGTTCCCTGCCATGTGCACTTAGCCTCCTGGATAGGCTCTGGACCCCTCGTGAACCTGAATAGGACAAGCAGTTACAGAAAATGGATGGATATTAGAATATGTAATTAAACTGTTGGCAATTTTTAATTGTTAATAATAATATTTTTTTAATGAAATGGTAGCTGTTTTGAGTGAATGACCCTGTACGTTGCTTTGAACAAAATCATGGCCGGATGAATAGAACTCATTTTTGTACATAGTGTAAGAAGGAGGGGTGGGGGAAGCATGAATGTCCTGAGGTCAAGTGACAAGCCCATTCATTCATTTGTACTTATTAATAAAGAACACAAAATGGATTTGGGCTTTGCCTCCCAGCATCAGCACACACACCCAAACCATAAAGCCTAATCCTACACCCAGTTGAACCAATGCCCATTTTGTCTTCCTGGTTGTTTACTAGGACTTGATTATTTTGTTGGTCCACGCTATTTTGGTATACCTGTCTCCACTCCTCCGCTCAGGATGTCAGTTGTGATCCTCTGAGTGTAATTAATTACAGGGGCTGTTGCATAGTTTGGATCTGAGGTTATGTTACGCATTAGTTATGTATTAATAGGAAATATTGGGATCCTTCTGTGGAATGGAACTGTGAATTTTTTTTTATGTTTTAGCATGCTAAAGTAATTTAATTTCCTTCAAGTATTGAATCATCATTAACATCGATCCATGATGCCAAATACGTGTGTCACGGTTTGATAGGTGAAACAAGATATTAGACTTTCTGTTCACTTTGGCAACTGATTTTTATTTTAGTATGTTTGTTATTGTAAATATGCATATATTGATTTATGTTCCAGTCAGCACCGTATTAAAAGACATTATACCACAGGGTGGGGGTGTGTGTGTGTGTGTGTGTGTGTGTGTGTGGGGGGGGGGGGGGATAACCTGGGGTTTTTGCACACGCTTAGATTTTCTACATTTGCATGTTACTCACCTAACATATAGAATATATAAAATATACCGTTTTCTTCACTAACAAGTAAATTTACAGTATGTTTATTAGCAAGAAAATGTCATATCTTTGATTCATCAAAACTAACCTCATCTAGCACTTATAACAGCAGAGAAAACTGAAGGCATTCTTTTCTACGAGGGACATGAAATACTGCTCTGTTTCATGGGATGAAACAGTTAAATATTGCATTTAAAGTTAAAGGACAGCCTAGAATTTAACTATGCCATCACCACACAACTAGTTAATAGGATGTCAGACATGCACTGTTACATACTCTTTCCATGTTATAATGGAAACTTGTTTTATTTGACATATATTGTTATTTATAGTTCATCACACAGAATAAAAAAATTGCAGTTTTGAAATAAATGGTAAAGTGGTAAAAACCTGTGGTGTGAAAAAAGTTTTGACTGTGTGTGTGTGTTCATACCTCCCCTCACTATATATTGTTTAAGAAAAGACATAAAAACTGAGCCAAAAAAAATGAAAGCAGCAACTGAACACATTAAAATTTCATTACGAGCAAGGAAAGAAATAGATAATGCTTTATTTTATTTAAATAGGCAAGGAGTTGATTGCACCAATATACCTTCGTGATTCGATACCCTTTGTAAATGTGTCTCTCACTGTAAAAAAAGGCATGCCTGATCTAGCTTTTAGCTAAGTTACATCTTCTTCTCTTTAGCTTACATTGGGCACGTTCTGTAGTAAAGAATGTTAACTAGCTACACTCATAGCCATGATTTTCTTTCCACTGTTTCTACTGTCGACTAGCAGAATTTCTTATTTCTTACTATGGCAGTGAACTCTTGCACCATAAAAATGGCCGAGGCTGCCCATTGGTGGGAACATTGGATAGGGCTGCCCATGGGTGGGTTTGGCCTTCTTGCAACATGCAATTAATGCTCCCCTGTGGACAATTCTGTGTAATGTCAGGACCAAACTTCTCGGATTGTTTACAAGCAGGAAGGAATATGATTGGTCTATTAAAAATCTTAATAGAGCCATAATTTTAATGCACAATACATGTATATGGATACCAAGAATATTGTGTCATCCTAAATTTTTCCTATAATTTTGAAAATATATTGATATTCCATAAAAATTTGATATAATGCCCAGCCCTAGGCAAGGGTAGGATGAACTTCTTTATAAAAAAATAAAAAATCCTTAATGGGCAGCACTGGGTGCACAACAGCTCACTTAGGAAGGCATGGCCCACGAATGCTATAAATGCAAAGTAATTGCTATAGGTCATTGAGACGACAATACTTTTTCAGATTGAGGACCAGGGCCTGTGGTCAGTAATTAAAAACCAAAATGATTTTGCTTGTAGTTCAGTCATGCTTTACAGTCCTGTTTAACCTGCCTAAATGAGATGGTATGAATGTCCCGTTTTAATAATCGGTAAACACTAAATAAGTCGGGATTAACCCATAAGATAGCTGAATGTCAGGAGGGGCATAAAACATAAATAATAATGGCTTTATACATATATATTTTTATTGAAATTTTCATTGATTCTTCTTTTTATTAAAATAATGTTATAAATTAATCTCTGAGTTTTGAGAATGTACATTGATAACAGTATACTTCAGGGGCCTGTATTATGAAGCTTGCTTAGCTGGATAACTTGCCATATTTAAGGCAGTCTGAGCTGAACATAAGTGAATGAAGAAAAAGTCCGCAGGTACTTTGCCATTGTAGGGTTTTTTTTTCTCAAAGTTCCTTCCGAACAAAAGCCCAAAATAAGCATACGCAATTTCTTACACAAAATCCCGAGGCCTCATTTATCAAACTTGCGTACAAACAAAAAGAGCCCTGAAATGTGTGCGTGAAACTGTTTCTGGAAAATCTCAGATTTATCACACAAAACATTTGGGCAAGTTGGAAAAAGGCAACACCCATTGTAAAGCATGGAACTGCAGGTAAATTAGCAAAATGACCACCTGCATGCCAACAATTCGCACTATCAATCCACACCTTCACATGAAAAAAATAACAAATCTAAAAATGGGAACTGGGATGTATTTTATTTATTATTATTTCATTATTATTTATTTATTGTAATAATTATTTATTTCATTCTGCTGAGATTCTGTATATTTGTGTTTATTTGATAATTTAATTTGATTTTTCAAATAGTACATCTTGTCACCTACGCCTAGGAATTTGATCTGTAGCTGTCACTAGTTGCATTAAATGTGAATGAGGCATCAGGTATTCACATATGGACAGCATGGTGGCACAGTGGTTAACAGTGTTGCATTATACGTCTGGGACCTGGGTTCATGGCGTATGGAGTTTGGCCCCTTGTCATCGTGGGTTTTTTTCTAGGTCCTCTTGGCTCCCCCATTCTGCTATTCACTGCCTTGTGTCTTAGGCTCCAGTTATACGAGGGCAAAAACTGGGCAGGATCTGAGGCTCATGCACACACTCACATTTACAAGACATTTTCAAGGGGAAATTTGTGTGTGTGTGTGTGTGTGCGTGTGTGTGCGCGCGCGCTTGGGGTGTAAATTGCTGGCCCCAAAGGCAATTTAATTTGATTATAGTTATTGAGGGAAAGATTAGATGCATTGGAAATTTTGAACTTCTATCACGATTTGATTCAATTAATTGATTACGTTGATGGCCTAATTAAAATAACTAATGTATATTAAAATGGGAACTTAATTACACACTATTAATGGAATAAAGAAAGATGACTCTCATAACATTAGTTTTCATTGTTATTATTAAACAGGGAGATATGGAAGTAAATCTGTGTCACCAGAATTTGAATTTTATATGCCACTGAAATTCTAACATTGAATATTTATGCATTGGAAATATGCATAGGAAATTTGATGGTCCGAATTCATATGCAAAAATACGAGGATAAAAATACAAAGACAACATTTCAAAGTTGCTCCAATTCGATGGTCCAAATTTACGTGCAAAAATACAAGGTTAAAAAATACAAAGACAACATTTCAATGCTGCTCAAATTCGACGGTCCGAATTCACATGCAAAAAATACAATGTTAAAAATACGAGGTATACATCCGGGATACCAAGGCTAAGCAATTGAATCTGTGCCTGTGATCGATTTGGGCTTAGGTCTGTGTGCAGCTGACGTGCCAAGAGCATCTACCGGATTCATTACATCATCCACATCTACTCCACTTCCCTGGCCTAACACATGAAACACATTTGGCAAGTCCTGCAATGGCTTTTTGAGTACCCCCCTCTTTGTGAAAGGTTAGAAGTGTGAGTTCCATCAAGTTTTTTTGTTACCAGATCCAGCCTAAGACAGTGGGGATGGATGAGGGACAAGGTAAAAGCTGTCTAGGGCTGGCCCCACGTCTGGAATGTCAAGGGCCTGCAGTGCTTCTTGGAGTTCACTAACTTTTATTCATGCTTTATCTGAGGTTTTAGCTTGGTCACCACTCCACTCCCTAACTTGCTGAATGTTAAACAAGTCACCTTCCTTTGGAATCCAGAAGCCAAAGCTGCCCTTCAACAACTGAAGAACCTCTTCTGCTCAATGCCAATTCTCCAGCAGCTGAACCCCTCAAAAGCCTTTGTGGGTGTTGGGGCCATCCTCTTGCAGCGTCAAGAAGGCAGCGTTGCTCCTTTGCACCTTCTTCTTGAGGAAACTCACCCCAGCAGAATGCATTTATGACATCAGGATCCGAGAGCTGCTAGCAATCAAACTGGCCTTTGAGGAGTGGCAGCACTGCTCATATTGCACTCATCTACTTTTTAGTACTGCCTATAGTCTCCCCTACCTCGACTAATTGCATATTTTATTTCCCCTACTCCTCCTGGGGGGTGCTGCCTGGAGACCTCAATCTATCAAGATGTCCAG
>JAODJW010000026.1:6469561-6490594 GCA_026777045.1 Hyperopisus bebe
AATTGTTTTCATTATTACTTTATTTAACTTGACACATCACATCTTTAAATTCTCATCCTTGCATTAGAATATAGACCGGTTAATATTGATGGTATCTCATGCTGCGTCATATGTTTTAAAATTACTACACACTGAATATTGAACTGAAGCTTAACATAAAAAATTAAATCGCAAATCAAATCGCAATTTCTATCAGAAAAATCGCGATTCGGTATTTTCCCCATATCGTGCAGCCCTAGTTCTAACAAGAAAGTGTTCTTAATATTTAGAGCCATCATTTGTGTTTTTAACAAAACAAAAAAAGGTAAATAGGACACCCTTGCCATTTTCTATTCCCAATCTGAAACCTTTTATAAGTCCCCTGTGCCAAATTTACAGAACTAGAACTATCCTAGTATATAAAGTCCTTATAGCTTTAACAAAGTACTTCCCAAAGCCAAAAACAACATTAAACTTTAATCCAATATATAGTTGCTATAATCTACCATGTCTAATACTAATCGGATATTATTACTAATATGTCTCCCTTTAAAAAAATCAGGCTGCTCTTCATCAATGATCTGAGCTAAACCTGTTTTGAGTCTTTCGTCCAATATTCCTAAGATACCTTGTCTCGCTGTTCCGCATATTTCCACTATGTGTCAGCAGCACTGCCATCTTGAAGCAGTACTTAGATGTAAACAAACAACATGACTATCAAGCTTAAGGTGCAGCTGATTAGCAGCCAAGGGAAACACAGGGAGCAGACAAGCAGTTCCTTTTCAAAACTGGTATCCCGTGCAACACTGACTGCACAAACTGTGAAATATTTGGTAAAATGTGGAATTATCTTCTTATACGTGTAGCTTGAATAAATATAAAGTGAATAAATAAAAAGAAGGTTATGAAGATGGTGGCACAGGAGGTAGTGCTAGCGTCCTGCAAACCAGACTGTTGCAGGTTTGAGCCCTGGTTCCTCCTGACCCCATCAAAGTGTCCTTGAGCAAGACACTAAACCCATAATTGCTCCTGGTGAGCAGGTTGGTGTTGAAGTATTTGGTGAACTAATGTAAACAGTAAATAAGGGCAAATTATTGCATCTGCGAAGACATTTTTTGTGAAAAATGTAAACTTTAAACTTCAATAAGGGCTAAAGGAACAAATCCATACCATGACTTAGAACCTGCAGTATAAAAAGTGATTTCTAATTCCAGAATATGACCATACAGAACTTACCTTTTCCTGGGAGGCAGAGAGTTTAGTACAGAAATCAGGGGACTGTGTCTTCATAGTAAATTGTTCCTGCAAGAGAAAAACATTATTATGGTCAACTGATATGTATATGCCATGTGCCATTTAATGTGAATGCACAGTGCACTCATCTCCCATGGTTGTGGTTTAGGATTTTACCATGATACTCTTGTTAGCAGGTATGGTGCAGATTCTATTCTGTGGCTGTTGTACAGCTGCTTCTTTTTCACACAGCTTTATAAAGCTGCCAGGCTGGTAGTTCATCTCCTGAAAATCTGAAATCTGAAAATGGAGAAAGAATTATACAGATTCAACACAAACTATTCAGTCTGTCATTTGCTTGCTGGAAATATTTGGAAATGGTTTTCATTAACGGCACCTCCATAATGCATTCATTATGCAACAATACAATCGTATAATGACATTGTTAGGATGTTAAGATAACGTGCTTAAATGCTGCTTATTAATCCTGTATGAATGCATTATGAAGGTTCACTGAATGTTCTACGAATACATTTGTCACGACTTGAGGGATGAAGGGCAGGTGTTGGGGTGAAACAGAAGGGGTTTATTGAACTAAATAAACAAAATCTGGAAACAAACAGGATTGCGAAGGAGCACAGGCAACAAGAAGGTTCGACATTAATGACTGGACAGGGACAGATAGAAGAAGAGAGAAACGGCTATTTAACTACATGGACTAATGAGGGGTAACAAGCACCTGAGGTGGCTCGCTACGGTCACATAAGAGAAGAGACAGGAGGGTCAGGCGTGCAGGACATGACAGCATTATAAAGGCATTATGAAGGTGCAGACAATATAAGGCATTACCAAACATTTATATATACTTTCAGCTGGACATCAGTGAATGTATAAAAATTCATGTAAGATGTTAAAGAACTTTGTTTTACCTGCTTTTTGAAATTTGTCAACATCGTTTCTGAAGTCTCTTTCTCCAGTTTTTGCCTGTATAGTAAATATTAAGTCTGAGACAGTTCCACTTAAGACATTAATTTCTCCCATGCGAGACGACTAGTTTATTTCCTGTACTAAACAGAAACAAATTTGCTTCTTTATCCTTTTAAAGCCTGAAGTGGTTTAATTTTTTGTTTAAACTGTAACTAGGTCATATGTAAACAAAACAAAACATCACACATAGGTATGATTTTTACATAGGCTTCAGGCTCCATGGCAACTCTGACCAGGATAAGCAGTAAAACAAGGGATGATTTACAGGATTATACACCTAAATTATATAAACTGTAATGTCTGATGGGTTATCTGTAATAGAAATAGCCCCTCCGGGGTCAGGTAGTGAAAACCAGAATATACAGACAAGACTGTAACTTTGATGGTACCTATGGGTTCCTGGGTGTCCACATCATCGATGACCTCTCCTGGTCCCTCAACTCCACCTCTATAGCCAAAAGGGCTCAACAGCGTCTGCACTTCTGGCAGAGGCTGAAGAGAGCGAGCCTCCCCAACTGATCCTCACCACATTCTACACCTGCACCATCGAAAGCCTGTTCTGTAGCTGCATCACTGTCTGGAATGGGAACTATAATGTCTCGGACTGTATCACACTTCAGCGGATGGTTGAGCAGCTGAGAAGATCATCGATGTGCCCCTAGCCCCCTTAAAAGACATTTTCCAGACCCGCTGCTACAACAGAGCCATAAATATTGTAAAGGTCCTTCCCCACCCGCTACATGGACTATTTTCTCTCTTAGCGTCCGAAAAATGGTATCGAAGCAACTGACCTGTGCAATACAATAATCTTGTGCAATATCAGTCATTATGGTTTATGTCCCTCCACTGTTACAAATTGGAATTGTGTGCTGTCTATCGTCCTGTCTATTTATTGTTTGTATTGTTTTTGATTCTGTGTCTTATGTTGGGGTAAATCTTGCTAATTGCCTTGTGCAGCTCCACAAATCATTCAAAGTTTACATTATCTCCTTGCTACTGTAAAATCTCTGCACTATTTATTTACTGCATGTTTGCACTTTGCACCCCTTGTTACTGTGATGTTAAGTGTAATATGTGTTACTATATGTTGCAACGGGGCCATGGAGAAACGTTGTTTCATCACTCTTTGTACATGTATGAAGCTGCTGATGACAATAATCCCTGTAGCTTTGAGCTTTAGCAAGAGCCGTTTGTGGGGGACAACATCAAAGGCCTTCTGGAAATCTAAGAGAAGCTGAGGAGTGTGATCCCCATGAAGTTAGAACACATCCTCTGGTCCCCTTTCTTAGAAATTGGGACCACCATCGCACTCTGCCAATCCAGAGGCACTGTTTCTGACCTGCACTCATTGTCAAAGAGGCATGTCAGCCAAGACCATCATCAAAATCATCAAGAGCTTTCAGGATCTTAGGGTGAATCTAATCCACCCCTGTGGCCTTACCACTGAAGAGCTTTTTGATTTCTTTAGTGACCTCAGCGGTAGTGATGGGCATGTCCTCCTCTGAGTCCTCCAACTGTCCTTCCTCCATGAAAGGCAGATCAGTGGGATTTAGGGGGCCCTCAAAGTATTCCATCCACTACCCAACTACATCCCCAGTTGAGATTAACAGCACTCCATACCTTCTGTAAACAGCATGGATAAAGCCCTGTTTACCCCTCCTGAGATGTCTAAGGATTTTTCAGAATCTCTTCAAGGCTTACGAGAAAGTCATTTTCCTTGGCTTCAACAGATGTCACCTAGACCCAAGTTTTTGCTTTGGCAACTGTCAAAGCTGCATTCTGGTTAGCCTGCTGGTACCTGCCAGTTGCTTCCTGAGTCACAGAAGCTAACCAAACTTGGCAGTCATTCCTTAGCATAATAGCATCTTGCATAAAATACACACTATGAGGATATATTACTTGTGAACTAGGCAACATTTCCATTTGTCTGCAGCAACTTAATTTGAATTTAATGAAGCAATCTGTTTATATTCTGTTTCATAAATATTTCATATTTCTACTACTACACATTTCTAGCTCCTATTCGTGAATCCCAGTTTTAGTCACTTCCAACAACTTATCCTTTTTATCAACCTGCTTCTCAAGCAAGGTAATTCCTTTTTTTGCCTTGTTAAATCAAAATGTTCTCCAGTTTGAGGTCCTCAACTACATACTGTATATCAGCAGCTGGTGCATTTGCAAGCTACTTCTCCAATTTCCAAATGGTCATCTCTGTTATTAAATTTGTTTTCATGTCTGTTGTGCTGGTTGTTACACTCAGCTTTGTCTCTGTTGAATGTGAAGTACTAAGTTTCCCACTCATTTTAAAGATCCCATAACCATAAAAGTAGCTCTTGCCTTTTCAGCAGTCCCCAAATGATGCACACCTTTTTCTTTTTCTGCAATTCTATAAAACATAATTTTCTTGTTTTCTCTTCCCCTCCTACTCAAGTTTGAAAATCAGCCTGATAGGACTGAGATGGCCTGTTTGGCTCCAAAGAATTACATTCCTACCTCCCTGTACTCTGGGGAAAATGGCTCCCTACATGATACATCAAAATAGATTTTTTTTTTAATGTTCAATCCAAAATATAATGTAATGTAATGTTCAATCCAAAACTGGTCTGGATTTCTATTAAAATAAAATAAAAATGTAACATGCTAAAAGTGATACGCCCACTAGACCTTCCCTCCCCCAGCAGCACCCCTTTTACCTAGCCTCTGGAGTTTCATCCCAGAATTTGTATAGAAGGTCACCCAGCCACTTCCTCTCTTCATTGTATGCAGGAATTATTTCTTGCATGGCTTCCCAGGGGCTATCCTGCTGTTTTATTCTCTCCTCCTCTCCTGCTGCTCTGTCTTTCTCCCTGTGATACACAAGTTTCCTTTTGGCCTGTTTCTGCTCATTCAAAAGTCTGAGTCTTTCCTTATCCAAGAATACTTGGGTAACCCCCGCATGCTGCTCCTCCAGCAGGGCCTTCTCATGTTCCCATTCCTCTTTGAGTTTCCTTCCTAGCTTCTGCCTCTCTTCCTCTAATTTAACCTGAAGCAAATGTTCATGTGTTTCTTGTAACTGAGCCCTTTCCCTGTCCCACTCAGCTATCAGTCTTTGCTCCATCTCTTCTTTTACTGCCTGCAACTGTTCCCTTTCCACTTTTATCAATGCCTGAATATTTTCCTTATGATGTTGCTCCACTTGTATAGTTCTCTCTTCATAAATCTTCAGAAGTTCTTCCTTTTCCTCCACAAAGTTCTGCACCATTCTGGACTGAAAAAGTTCCAGTGTCTTCAACTTTTCCTTCAACTCATTAGAGTAGGCTTGGGTATCTGAAAGCTGCTTCTTGATAACACTCATTTCCTTTTCATGTTGCTTCACTTTTTCTTGACTGCTTTCTAGCTCAATCTGCAATGTTTCTTTTTGGTTCACTTGACTTTGAAGTTCATCAGCTCTATCCTGGATTTGTGACATATTTCCTTGTAGGGCCTGGATCTCCTCTTGGCATTTGAGTGACAGAAGCTTTTGTTGCTCTTCATGGAGTATTCTTTGCTCATTTACTTGTTGTTGGTATTCACTAATCTATCAAACGGAATATAAATGTTATGCAAAAGTAGTTGAATCAGTATGGTCAATGAAGGTCTTCCATCCATAACACAGAAATGGCTTTACCTCACTTTCAAGCTGGTCTCTGAGTTTCTTAATCTCTTCCAGGTGCTGCTCTTTCAGGTTTTCTACAAGTATTTCAGCTTCCAGACTCATGTTTAATGGCTGACATTCTCCTAAATACACAAAGAAAACAACACTTGAAATTTAATAATTGCTGGTTTTTGGACTGAGGTAGTATAACTTACCCATGTTATACTCTGAGACAATTAGACTAAGTTCACATTATCCGGGTCAGTGTACAATTTGTTTTTCGATTTTAGTTGGAAAAAAAACTAAAATGAAGAATGAGTCATTTTCCCTTTAGACTAATCATAAAGAGAAAACTGGAAATGGTTTGTTTTGTATTCATTGGTGTGTGTTCAAAAAAGTCAGAAAACGCCTTGTATTTGGTCTGATTGGAGGTGGGTTGGATTATAGGTGTGCCATCTGTTATTAGCCAGGTACATGACATACATAAGGTAATACATGAGATAATAATAAGAGTTGAATCACCCCTGACTGCTGGGGTACCTAAGAGTTTATTATTTTATTATTATTATTATTATTATTATTATTATTATTCGTTGTAGTAGTAGTTATAGTATACATTTGCATCATTATGATTTTGAAGCAATGATATACTATGATTGCCATTCATCTCTTATAAGATGGGATGGACCACATGGGCAAAATGAAATGCTGTATCCATTATTGATCATTATAAGAGATCAATAAGCACACCAAATCTTCACCGTAGTGAGAAAAATGATCGTACTCTGTTTCAGCTATAACACTTCATCCTTGTATGATGTCTTTTTATATGAATATTCTGTTTGTTATATTGATTGCTGTAGCAGGGGAATTCACTTTAACTGTTTAGAGCTAGGCTGCTGGATTAGGAAGCTTGAAATAATAAATTACAAAGTTCTCAAGTGCAGCTTTAACAAAAACTTTTAGGTACCCCAGTCAGAGTGACCTGAAACAATTATTCTGTAGCGATGTCATGGGAGGAGTCGTCTTTGCAATGTACCTGGCCAATAATAGATGGACCTATAAAACACCATCCATACCCCCCCAAATGGAGTATGGGGCATTTTCAGACTTATTTGAACATACGCACCAATGAAAGCAAACAAACCATTTTCCAATTTTCCCTTTACAAATAATCCAGCAAAGGTAATGAAAATTACCAATTTTTTTGATTTTGTTTTTCCCATCTGAATTATACTCACGTACATGGACTTATCAGGCTGAAGTGACTCACATCTGACTTTTTGTCCTAATGTGACACAAATCTGATTTTTTCAGGTCTATGTAGACAAAGAAATGTGATCTTTTCAAATTACACTTCAGTCATTTTCATATGCACTCCTAGATCAGATATATATCCGATTCATGGCCAAGCAACATGAACAAGAACAGTCAGATCAGAATTTGGCCTATACACATGTGCTGGGCCCTGTTGTCATCAGCCAGCAGTGGTAGCACGGCAAAACAACAATGGAGGAGACCTTCAACAGTCCCATTAATAGCTGTAAAAACAGTAAAAGCCAGCCATCTGCCTTTCTTTCACCTTTTCAACTTGATCATGTACAGCTAATGAACTGTCTGCTGTCCTCCAGAACAAAATGTGATGCATACATTAGCTAATAGAGCCTCCATTTTGTCGATTTTTAAAATACCATGTCCCACAAATAAGATACTTTTTGTTGTTGGTGACATAGATGACTTGTGCAAAAATGGATTAATATGCACGTGTGTCATTTTGGAGGACAGATGCCTTCACATTACAGTTAGATACATGTCATTTGTCATTTGTAATAATGAATGTAAACCGACAAGATCAAATCTAAGCAAAAAAATCTAAATTGAACAATGAGGCTTGTAACATGAACATAGAACTTTGTGTTCTTATAACTAAATTAGCGGTCAAAAAGAAAGACACTACTTCCGCATATATTGACTTTAATCTTTTAAAAATGGGAAACTACCTTGGTTAGAAAAAATATCAGATATATTACTATCAACATTGTGAATGAGAGGGATCTTCTTCAGTGCATGGTATTTCTCCAGTTCTGATTGAAGCTCATCGATACGATCCTGCATTTCCTGTTATATAGGTGCACACACAGAAATGAGCACATAAGGTTCACTGGATGAATATATATATGCATTACAACAGAGAATCTCAAAAGTCACATACCAAACACCAGGTAACAATTTAAACAATTTAATCAGTTTTTCTATGTTGCACTAAACCACAAAAACACTTTATGTGAAGGGGACTCTTCATGAATAGCAAATAATAATGCAAGTAATAATGCAAACAAAATTACAAGACAAGTTAAAAAACAACAAAGAAAAAGAATATGAATCTGTTCAGATGGCCGCAGAACTTTGGTGTGTGGTTTGGACAACTTACCCTACATTGTTCTTCATGCTTGCTAAATATTTGGCGAAGATGCTCTTCATGTAGAAAAAAATCAGCACTTCCACGGTCCCAATAACTAAACTGAGGAAACACCATCAGAAAATACTTATGACCGAAAACTTAACTATGGGTGGATATGTACAAACAGTAAAATCCCATTATAATGAACTTCAAGGGACCTAACAAAACAGTCCATTATATCCAAAGTCCGTTACATCCAGAGTTGCTGCATGCCCAAAACAAAACTACAGGACACCATTTACTCATGCCACACCCCAGCAGACACTCTTGTGGTATAGATTATTATATTGTACATGTAATAATCGAACCTTACCTGACCAGATGTGTGACTATTAATAATACTGACTACGTATCTGCGCTGGATATCACCAGCATGCCAGTCGGCTTGTAGGCGGAGCCTGCATGTCCGTTATAGCCGAACAAAACTACAGCTAAAAGCGGCCCTGGGGACCAAATTGTTTGTCCGTTATAAGCGAAATATTGAATATGCGAGTCCGCTATATCCAATGCTTTTTCTGCGTGTTCTTACAGGCACACGTCCGGGACCAGTGGACCTCATCAGTTATAGACGATATTCCGTTATAAACGAGTCCAATATAACTGTATAATCAACACACTGACAAAAATCCAATGATACGGGCAACAATTTTAGTGAAATATATGAGAACTTCTTAGTCTTACTTTTTCTTCAAGAATGCTGTCTAGTTTTGTCTGCAATTTACAGACCAGATTTTCAGTCACCAAAAGTTTTTCTGTGCTATCCAAAAGCTGGGCTTCCAATTGGCTGTTCTCCTAAAAACAAAACAAACATAAAAGGTTCCTTAATGCACTTTGTCTCTTTCTGATTTCGTATAAATACGAGCGTATATGCTTCATAGAACACACCCATTTGGACAAACTGGAACAAAACGGTACTTTTAATTGCATTTACTTAGGAATTCAGGAATTCCTAAAGAACTAAGAAATTTTTATAAACTGCTTAAAATATGCTGATTGATACTCTTCCTCTTCAAGAGAAATACATTCTCTTTACCTTGGCACCAAATGCAAGACGTTCTCTTAGCAAGGTTGTTTCCTGTTTAATTTTTTTAATTTCACCATCAAGTTCTTCATGTTGCTGAGTTGCCTGTTGGTGGATAATATCTCTCTCTCTGGTCAATTCAGCCCTCACACTTGCCAGCTTTTGCCTATATTCCTGTTCAAGTTTTCTATAAACAAACAGTAAATAAGGGGTTTGGACAATGAGAGACAGAAACACTGAGTAAAGTAGATGTTGCCATGTTACCTGATGTTGAGGTTGTAGTTGTGCTCAATGGCTGAAAGGTATTCATCCACCTCTGTGGTTAGTTTGGTCTTCAATTTGCCTGCCTTCTCCAGGTCACCACATAGCTTTTTCTTCTCATTAAGTTCAACATCTAACTGCTCCCTGAAAAAAAACAAGCTTTGTGCCATCCATTCCGTTCCTTACAAATGGTCATATAGCATGGAATACACTGTCCTCCTGAGGTCCAGCAATTATTTTTTCTCCTTCATAAAGAATATATTTTTGAAAAAATTGCCATAATACACTATTAAATCCTGTTGTTCCCTAAAGAGGACAGTGAGGGCTTGAAGATGACATGTCATGTATGTGGGTGTGTACTTGCTAACTTGCTCTTCCTGCCAAATCAAAAATGTAATCATTATTAAAAAAAACTGAAAACTTTACCCTGAATCTGAGCAGAAAATAGAAAAAACACATTAAAATGTGCCACAAAATCAATACTGTACAACATTCATACTGTAACAGTCCAATAATACCATTTAGTATTCCACTCAATTACCAATTAAGCATCATGGTTGGGCACTGCATAAATGTCTCAAAGACACCTATACCATAATGGACACCCCCCCCAGCTCCCCCCCTCCATTTAACCCTTACTCTTCCCACAATGCCCAGGTTCTACAATTTCAAGAATGACTGGATGAATCAAACTGGAAACGTAAAAGCCAACAGATATAATTTTACCTGGATGCTTCAAGACCTAGTAACACACAACTCTGAAAATACACCTATTAATTTATTTTCATTTTATTTTATATTCATTTTATTTATTAATTTGTACAATCCTTCCCTACCAATTCGGTTGAAAACAACATATCTCTGTGAATGTCCATGCCATGAAATTACTTTCACTACAGGAAATAAAGTGTTGGGTATTCAAGTATTACACCTACAGGAACTTTTATGACACACCATTCTAAATGCATAGGCATTCCAAAGCTCCCCGTTCCATCTTTAACAGTTGCCACTCTTCTGTGAAGGCACTAGATTTCACAAGATTTTTGAGTGTGTCTGTGGGAATTTTTGCCCATTTATCCAAAAGAACATCTGTGAGGTCAGGCATTGGTGTTGGCCTGGGTTGCATTTTCAGTTGTCCCAAAGGTGTTCAATGGGGTTCAGGATTGGCCCGCACAGAGCCCTGACAAGTTCTTCCATACCAAACCCACCCATGTCTTTTTGGACCTTGCTTTGTGCACTGAGGCACAGTCATGATGTAATAGAAAAGGGTCTTCCCCAAACTGTTCCAAAAGTTGGAAGCATAGAATTGTCCAAATTGTCTTGGTATGATGAAGCATTAAGAGTTCCCACTAGAACTAAGGGGCCTAGCCCAACCCCTGAAAAAAACAACCAAACCACATACTATAATCCCTCCTCCAGCAAATTTCATAGCTGGCACAATGCAGTCAGGCAGATAACGTTCTCTTAGCATCCGCCAGACCCAGACTTGTCCATCAGACTGCCAGACAGAGAAGTCTGGAACTAAGCATTTATTGAGTCAACAGACCATTGGCGACTTTTACGCACCATGATACGCTGTTACGTTACTTTATGTGGTCTGCCACTTCGTGGCTGAGTTTCTCTTGTTGCTAAAGGTTTTCTAAAGAGTGGTAGCTCTAAGGCTGGGGATCTGTACTGGCAATCGGAAGGGTGCTGGTTTGAATCCCATGAATGCCAGGAGTGATTCTACTCCGTTGGGCCCTTGAGCAAGGCCCTTAACCTGCAACTGTTACATCCTGGGTATGACATTAACCTACATCCAGCCCTGCAAGCAGATCCTCAAAGTCCAGTAGATCCACCAATTTGAGAGTTCGTGGCTGGATTGGCATTCCAGTCATTGGAAAAAACTTCACTATTGCACTACATTTGAACTAATGTGATACTGAGGTATCACCTGCTCCATGGCTGGGTACTCTCTGTGGCAGGTATGGCAACACGCTGTATCAGCGCGTGCTCCTTAAACGCTTCAACTTTGCAATAATTCCACTTACAATTGCCTGAGAAAAAACTAGTAGGAAAGAAATTTCACAAATTGACTTATTGCAAATGTGGCACCGTATAACAGTACCACGCTTGAATTCACTAAGCTCTTCAAGATGGCCCATTCTATTGCAAATGTTGTCAACCTGACTGCATGGCTGCTTGATTTTATACACTCGGTGCAATGGGTTGATTAGGTGTCCTGATGCTTTTGTCCAAATAGTATATATTCTAAATATCTATATTCAATTTATTACTTTCCCAAGTATACTATGAACAACATTTTAAATGACATATTTACCATAACAGCCACATAAATTATATAATTAAAGTCACTTTCCTAGCAGAGTTCAGGGATCCGGGGCCTCAACCCTCTATAAATTTCATTGGAAAAAAAGGTGTATGCATGAAATGGAAAAAGAAAAAAACTCCATGTGCACACAATAATTAGGATTTATCATATCTGGTGTATGCACATTTCCCCTCGGAAATGCTGGACCTATCTTGTAAATGTGTGTACGTACACGAGCCTGAGATCCTGCCCAGTTGCTATCCCCAAACAGCCAAAAATGGTCAATGTAAATGAGCTGCTTGTTCATATAATACACAAATCAAGCCTTTCCGACAATAGCCGAATAGATGAATTTTTAACACTATGAGGTAGAGGCATGACAAAATGTGAGGGGCAATGTATAGATGTACATTTTCAAATGATTTATTTATCACATATGTATGTTGAACAACTGATTCTAGTACTTTAGCAGTATTTTGCACTTTTGAATTAAATGTCAAACTGCATTTTGTTTTTGGAGTACTTGTCCTTTGTGCAATGATAATAAAATTGAATCTTAAAATATTAAAAATGTATTGAATGGCAACAGCTTGCTGCTGCAGTAAATTCGATCAGCTCCACAAAATGTCTAAAAAAAAGAAGGGTCAGATCTGAAGAAAGAAAGAGAGAAAGAAAGAACTAGCTTGTGCACAGGGCCAGCATGACTGCAACTATCAGAGGTAAACCTACATCTTCACCTTTAAACTTTGACTGGCATATAGCATCTATAATTGGGGATGCATTATTATGGAGTGTCATGCCAGAGCAGTTGGGAGAAAAAAAATCAAGATACTCTGTCTAACATGCTGCCTGTGAAGCCCCTACTACTTGTGACGTCCTTTTGGCCTACCTGCCCTCCTGCCTGCGACATCTCTTCTGCCTGCCCTCCTGCCTGTGACGTCTCTCCTTCCTGCCCTCCTGCCTGTGAAGTCTCTCCTGCCTGCCCTGCTGATGTGCTGCTCATCTTGCCATCAGAAGCAGCACCATCACCATCACCTGCCTGCCCTATGCACTTTAACTTGCATCTTAAAATGACAAATTTGTCATTTTGTTTATCTAACTTCTTTTATGTAACTGGCCCCTAGAGGATGGACTCCCCCTTTGAGTCTGGTTCCTCACAAGGTTTCTTCCTACTAGGAAGTTTTTCCTTGTCGCTGTCGCCTCTGGCTTGCTCACTGCGGACTTTGGGCTGGGATAATGTAAAGTGCTTTGAGACAATGTAATGTTGTGAAAATGCACTATACGTATAAAACTGAATTGATTTGTAAATTGAAACTGCTTTTTTTGGCTACCACTATCATCGCCCAGGGAATACAATTACTTAACTATAGGGAGCTCTCAAGAAAACTCATTTCATTGCCTACTCATCTAGAGGTTCAAAATGAAACAACATATGATACAGGAGCACAAAACAGTAGTGCTTAATGTGAGAGACTGAACATCATGGAAAAGAGTGAGCAAGAAATGCAGGAACATGACAAAAAAGGCACAGATTTTATACTTGTACACTTGTATTTTCCAAAATACACATTGGGGCTGCATGAGTTATAAGTTTTAATGATATAATGAAATGTATAGGAATTTCATGCATTCTTATGCCCTGTGTTTTCTGGGACGGATTCCAGACTACAACACCGACACTTAAAACATAAAAGACGTGAGCATCACTTACAGAAGATACTGTATCTCAGCTCTGAAGCTGGCCATCACTGCCTGGTGAATGCCATTCTGTGTAACAAGCAGCTCATTTTCAAGGGCTGTGGCAAGTTCACGGAGATTCACCTTATCATCCACTGAACTGAAACCCAGTGCCTACACAAACAACATATACATAATTAGTAAATTGTAGTTCACATGGACAAGCTAATGCTGCTATTAATGCACATAAAAGGAAACTCGTTTCTTAAAAACAAAAAAAATACAGTGGTACCTCAGAACTGGAACTTAATCTGTTTAGAACTCCGGATCAAATCCTAAAAAGTTCGAGTTCTGATAGAATTTTCCCCATAAGAAATAATGGAAAGCCAATTAATTGGTTCACGGCCCCAAAAAATTACACCGAAATATGTTTTTGTTTTTAGCATTTAAACTGAAAATGAACCAAACAAAACAAGAAGAGCATATACTGTACCAAGCACGTTTATCAAAACAGTAATTTTTAAAGTAAGAAAATAAATATATCCAAACAATGTGTCCTGCCCCGATCGTCCGCTCCTTCCGTGTGCCACGCCCCCTTGTTAACCCCATGTGGAATTCCCATGTGATCAGCTGTTTCTGGTTGTTGTCATTATTCCTTCGTATTTAGTCCGCGTTTCAGTTTGTTTTCCTCAGTTCGGTCATTGTATTATCCGTCTCCGTTTTGCCTGCCTTACCTGTAATTAAACCCTGTATTCCCCGATACCCTGACTAACCCCAATCTGCGCCTTTGTCTCCGTCCTGTCTCCGCTGGGTAGGACAATATTATTATAATTAAATGTATTAATGGTTTATTATTATTAAAATAATTAATTTAAAATGTATTTTATTATATAATAATTACTGTTACCGTCTATCATTGTCTAAATGTATTTTTACTGTCTAAATATATGGTTTCAGCTAGTGTAAACGTGCACAATGCTATCACAGCGAATGCGAGGCTGAGACTGAAGCGTTACCCTTTGTTTCCGCTGAAAGACGTGCCGCGTGACTCATTTCCCCGCGTGTACAAGTTATCTCAGGTCGGCGTTCACGGTTTGACTTCTGAGATTCGTATTGAGTTCTAGGTAATTTTTTTTTCAAAATGGTTCGTTCGACTTTTACGAAAATCGAGTTCTAATGAGTTCGAGAACTGAGGTACCACTGTAGTATCTTTTCAAATGAACAAATTAACTGACCTCTAGAATTTCAGTGCTATTTTCAATGCCAGCCTCCTGCCAAGCATCCAGGACGCACTCCACCTGGGTGTACCCTGTTCCATCATCCACACTGGAGAAGAGTTTTATGGCAGTTGTACTTCTCCGGGATGTTGGGGTGACTGTACTCCGACCAGTCCCATCAAATAGCTGATGAGCAATAAATAAGATAAATAAAATCACCCAAGTGTTGATTTGGCAGCTATTTTTCCCCAAATTTCCTTTAATCTAGAAAAATTATAGTACAAAAGTGTAGTACAAATTATAGTACAGTTTCTTCAAAATTATTGACACTCTTAAATAACAACTGACTTAAATAACAAATCCCCCAGAGAGGATAACAGCACTGAGGCCATTGCGCCACTCCTCCATGCAGAACATTCCAACATCTATGATAGTGTTATGCATGCACTTATGTGCTACCCAATTCACATCAGACCATAAACGGATTTAAATCACATGTAGGGATTACTGTTTTCTGCTGAAAGGTTCATCTACAGCTAAGTCTCAGCCACCTAACTGTTAATTTTTAAACTTGATAACCTCAATATTACCGTACTGTGCAGTTCTAAAACATCTCCAGACCCATCAGTTGCACAGCCACCCCACGACAATCTAAAGGCATTACATGCCTCATTCAGGAGCTCTTCCTGTCTGCCTGTAAAGGGAAGTGCTGCCCGCTGCAGGATGTTGGGTCCATCAGGATTCCACAACTGTAGCTGACCTACAAAAAGATGCACTGCAGGAGGCTTTCCGGAGTGTAGTCATTCAAGTTCATCTGCATTCCCATATCAACAGTAAATTGCTTTGGAAGGAAACTTACCTTGTGCTTCATATTCCTCTACAGTGCTTGTACGTGTATCCCAGCACTTTGGAGAAGCAAACATTGAAATCGCATTTATATATATATATAAACACACATATATTATATATGAAATATACAATTAGAAATTACAGCACCTTTGTTGTGTGTGTGTGTGTGTGGTTAGCACTGTTGCCTCACACCTCTGGGACCCGGGTTCCAGTCTATGCCTGGAGTACATGTGTCTGAAGATTGCATGTTCTCCCTATGTCGGCGTGGAGTTTCCTTCTGGGCACTCTGGTTTCCCCTCAAAGTCCAAAGACATGCTGGGGCTAATTGGAGTTATTAAATTGCCCATAGGTGTGCATGTCTGAGGGAATAATGTGTGAGTGTGCCCTGCGATGGGCTGGCCCCCCTGTCGTGGGTTGTTCCCTGCCTCGTGCCCACACACACACAGTGGAATCTCAGAGCTCGAATTTAATCCGTTCAGAACTTAGGTTCGAATCCTAAAATGTTTGAGTTCTGATTGAATTTTCCCCATAAGAAATAATGGAAAACCAATTTATTTGTTTCCTGGCCCCAAAAAATTACACCTAAATATGTTTTTTTTAAAATGCATTTAAACACAAAATGAACAGGATAAAACAAGAAGAGCAAATTCTAAACACATATAAGCACATTTATCAAAACAGTAATTTTGTCACACCACACGCAGGACGAGCAAGCAAGGAGCACAGAATCAGGGTTAGGTAGACGGAAATCCAAGAACACAGGGTTTATTGCTGGCAAACAATGCACAACACGGAGTATACTTCAATGAAAGGACTGGGGAAACATACTTGAACGTGGACTTAAATACACATGACTAATTGATAATAATGAGAAACAGCTGATGACATTGGGATATCACACAAGGTTAACGAGGGGGGCATGGCACACAGGAGGATCGTATGAGGTGGGCGTGACAAATTTGTCAAGTAAGAAAATAAATGTATCCAAACAATGTGCAATGGCTACCAAAATTATATAAAGTACAGTATTATCTGATATTTTCAATAAAAAAGCACTATCACCATCATGCTATCATAACGAATGTGACTGAGACTGAAGCGTTAACCTTTGTTTCCACTGAGAGACATGCCGCGCCTCATTTCCCTGTGCATACAAGTTATCTTAGGTCGGCGTTCACGGTTCGACTTCTGAGATTCAGATTGAGTTCTAGGTAATTTTTTTTCTAACTGGTTGGTTCGACTCTTAAGACATTTGAGTACATAATGAGTTAGAGTACTGAGGTACCACTGTGTGTATATATATATATATATATATATATATATATCCCCCTCCTTATCAAGAGACCAAAAGTAATTTGGCCAGCTGACAAGCTGTTTCATGGCAAGGTTTGGTCTCTTCCCACATTATTTCATTAGGCAGAGAAAACAACAAACTCATCAGTGACATAGCAGAAACACTACGAGCAGCCAGATCAATAGTTTGCTACATTCTTAAAAGCAAGGAAGGCATTGGTGAGCTCAGCCACACAAAGGCCCCGTTCACACATGCATCCTGGGTGATCTGGTCACAAGTGGACAGCGGTAAATAAGTCTGTTCACACCTGCCAATGTATGGCAACAATGAGATGACCCCCAAAACAGGAACGGTTTAACAGGTGGAGACTACTAACATTTTTCCCTTCTCATTTTTTCGGACTGTTTTTCACTAGTTTTGCATTTGGCTACGGTCAGTGTCACTGTTGGTAGCATGAGGTGATATCTGGACTCTACAAAGGTTGCACAGGTAGTCAAACTCCTTCACTGTCATTGCCAAAAGGTTTGCTGTATCTCCCAGCACAGGCTCAAGGGCATGGAGGAGATTCCAAGAGACAGGCATTTACTCTAGGATAGCTGAATAGGGCCGTAGAAGGTCCTTAACCCATCAGCAGGACTGGTGCCTTCTCTTTTGTGCATGCAGGAACAGGATGAGCACTTCCAGAGCCCTAAAAAATGGACCTCCAGCAGGCCACTGGTGCGAATGTCTCCGACCAAACAATCAGAAACAGACATCAGGAGGGTGGCTTGAGGCCCCGATGTCCTCTAGTGGGCCCTGTGTTCACTGCCCAGCCCCGTGCAGAGCAATTTGGCATTTGCCATAGAATACCAGAATTGGCAGGTCCGCCACTGCTGCCCTGTGCTTTTCACAGATGAGAACAGGTTCCCCCTGAGCATATGTGACATACGTGAGATGGTCTGGAGAAGCCGTGGATAATGTTAAGCTGCCTATATCATTTTGGTGATGAGTCAGTGATAGTCGAGTTACATGTAACGGCGTTATGTAATTTAATTACAAAAATTAAGAATTAAATATGTTACAATTACTGGCAAAAAAGTGTAAATTACAGTTACTTATGGAAATATTCATTATTGTAAGTATTAGTTAAAATTGACCACTGTGGCCCTATCAGATCAGGCCTCTTAATCACCCCTCATATCTAATTGATGCATTCTCTCATGCTCCTTCACCACCTTAACTACTATGTGTTGTGAGCATACTGGTGCACAATGGCTGCCATTCAGTGTTGGGGAGTAACGAGTTACATGTAATGGCGTTACGTCATTTAATTTAAAAAAATGCTACAATTACAATATCTTTAGTAACAGTATTTTTATTGCTTTTCATGTTTTTCTTATGCAAAACATCCTCCTTTGCTATTTCCTTCCACAGCTGAAAGTTTGAAACTATTCGGTGCTTCTCTGATTGGTTATCCTGTCACGTCTATATTTGCAGCCAATTCTGCTAATTAACTTGCCGGAGCGGTCTGAGTTTCAGTTGCAGGCAATGACAGACAAGGAAAGGAATGCATACCGTTGCTGGAAATATAAAACACATTGATGAAACATTACGGAAAAAGGGACACATTTAACTGTGCAATGCAGTGTGTGTTTACCGGCTGAAAAGATATTGTCCACTTCTAAACAGTCCATGTCCAACCTGAGGAAACACCTAGAGGTAAGTGCAGCTTACTGTAACTGCAAACAGTCATATTAAACAAGGCAGGGAAGACATGCCTACCTTCAGCATGCCACACCATGCTTCTAAAGCGTAATGCCTGGTGCACACTGTGTGATTTCACTAATCTTATAAAATCATTACCGATCACACTGTACGATACGGATCTAATAATCTTGGCTATGACAGGTATGCAGACTGTACGACGACACCAACTCAATCATAAGATAAGGCGCATAGGACAACAAAACAAAATGTAAACATTGACAACGTGCGTAAACACTGACAGCATGCGTGAACACCACACTGAATTGCGAAGTGTGTACCGCGCTGGCACTTCTGATCCCGTTGACAGAAAATGTGCCGTCCTCCTTCAATATGCTAAGGTTATTGGTAATTTATGTTAGCATGTCGGGAGTGCTAATAACAGACCTATGTTTTAATGAGTTTTGAAAATTCACTAACTAGCTAACCCCTGGGCAATGCAGCATTACCACTCTGCTAACCCATTTTATTTTAGAGTGCTGCGAAGACACTGTTTTAGACTACTCCGTGATTTGAGATTGAAAAATTGACTTAAACAGAGTGATTATACAGTACAATCACCTGAAATTTCATTTCCTGTCTGATGCAAAAACTGTTCAGATCAGAAGTAAAATGGAACCATTTATTTTCGCAAGTATATAAAATGTTTGTATCATAATGTAATTCTGAAGCGTAACAGAGTGGTCAAATCACTCATAGTTTATCTTGTTTTGACTCCCAAAAAGTTTATATTATGAACACACATTAGAATTTAATAACTGAAGGCTGAGTTTTAACAATTCTTTTTTTACATTTTAAGTATATTTTATGTAACATTAATGTTATGACTTGTTACACTGAGAGAATCTGGGTTTTCACTGAGGATGAAGCGAGGATCTATTCTTACCCGTTGTCTAAAATCATTACCCCTATATGGTATGTATGGTATGTTTGGTATCTTTATTAAATTGATCAATTATAATCATGTTAATTCATGTATTGAATGGTGTTTGACAGTAGTCTGTGTTTAGTACTGCTGTAAGATAAACACCTGTTTAAGATAAATGCCCTGTTACAAAATTTCAAAATGGTTAACGGTTGAGAATATTCATTCATAATTTAGAAAAGTAATCAAATGTAGTTACATTGCTTTCATATAGTAATTGAAATAGTTACAGTACTATTACATTTTAAATAGAGTAACTTGTAATTGTAACAAATTACATTTCCAAAGTAATCTTCCCAACACTGCTCCTGGTGCACGACAATGTAACATTTTTTCACTTTGATTTTCAGGATGCCTTTGAATTCAGCCCTCTCTAGGTTGATAATTTTCATTTCTATCAAACAATGTGGCATTCTTTCGTTCCTAACACACTACTCAATCCATATCAGTATAGATATCCAGCATGATTTTTTTTCCCCAATGAGATCTGGTGTGTTTTCTGTGTTTAATTTCATTTGAGTAGTGTATAAATAAATATTTCAATAATTAATGTGTCCTTATTTTTAAATAATTATTGTAAAATACATTTTAAAATTATTTTTAAATAATTCCATAAGGTATTTTTTCATAATGTTTGTCTTCGACATATAATCTTTAAATTGTATTTTGTAATAGCGTTGTGATTTTTACAGTCATTATTACAAAATATTATTTCACATAATGCCAATGTGATTCAAAATCAAATCCAAAAACTAGACATGGACAAATTTGATACCCTTCCACAAAAAAAAAAAAAAACACATCTCTCTCTGATATAACTTGAAACTGACAAAAGTTTAATGCCATCCCTTATTGTTTATTCCATGTAACTCAAATCAGACTTTGCTTTTGATTATCAATTTAGTTATATATTTTATGTAATTAAAGAAATAAAAATACTATGGACAAAAAAACATTTTGTGGCACCACCTTTTGCAATCACTGCCAACAAACGATCTCTGTACTTCACAATGTGACGTCTGCATTTGCCAACAGGTTCTTTGGCCCACTCTTCCTCAGCAAAGCTGTCTCAGGTTTAAAGGGTGGTATATCCACACTGCAATTTTCAGATCTTTCTAGATGTTAAGTTGGATTATACAATATATGTCCCCACATTCGTTTTCCACCCTGTTAGGCTCTAGTTTCCTGGCTCCCTAAAAAGATTACAAATCCATACACCCATTTCCACTATGTGACATTATTTGTTTTTGGAGGGAAACTGGAAGACTAAGGTAAGCTTTTACTGTCACTCTCTCCTGTATTTTTCTCAGTTTTATATTACACACCGGTTTGAGGCACCCTCAAAGTTCCACCCTGTATGTATTATGGGAAATATTTATTGGAATAAATATGTTTTAAAACATGTTAAAAATAGCTATTTAAATGCTGATTAGCTGTAGAGTGTGTGCTAGCTAAATGTTGC
>JAODJW010000026.1:6508726-6519592 GCA_026777045.1 Hyperopisus bebe
GAGCCCAGGCCATGCGTCGAGGTGAGCCCGACTACATCTAGTCGGAACTTCACAGCCTCGCGCACCAGCTCAGGCTCTTTCCCCACCTGTCAAAAATATCTTTCAAGTAAATCAGTTCCTTCTTGCGACTGTATTGCGACTGTAGAAGAAAAGCATTACTGTAGCGTCTTAATGAAAAAGTTTCTGTCACATTTGTGACGAATTACAGGAGGTTGTGGATGATAACTTAAGGTTCGACTGTAAAATGGCATAATAAACAACTAATTTGAGTTTTTTTCAGTCGGTTTAGGGCAAGAAAATGAATTTACAGCAAGCGTTCGCTTCTGCTGCGCTGGAGAAGCGATTTTGCCTTTAAATGGAGCAATGACGTCAGGGGAGGCAATCCGTGGCAGGGGGGCAGATTAAGACACAACACCTGTTGTTTATAAAGTGTCTCGGAGTGGGAAAACGACCCTTAGTTGCCCAAAATTCTCAGAATGACGCAATTTTTGTCCTACTTTTAGAAGTAGGAGTGTGGGCATTTTATTAATTTTCTCATCATAAGAAAGTACTCCCAACTGTAGCAGGATTTAGCGAGGGCTCTTGAGCTTATCTAAACCGCCAGGACCTGCCAGATGAGCTGCCAGACGTTCAGGCGAATATCAGCACATTTCAAGAAAGGAGGAACACTTTGGAAACACTGGTATGGAGTTAATTTTGTGCCAAAAGTATTAATAACAATTTTGAAAACCGCAAATAAATCAAGTATCAGAATGAAAATATGTTTTCCAAATATCAAAAAAGTCGAATAAAATAATTTTTTTCTTCTTCTCTAATTTGTTTTGCTTCTGGAATGGTTTTCTTTGCTTTTGATTTTTTTTTTTGCTTTTGGAATGCTCTTTTGCTTCTGACTTTTGGCACTGTTTTAATTCCATGCTGTAAATTGACTCTGGAGCTTCCCGCCATGTTGCGACGTTCTGAAGCGTCATGGAGTGGGCGTGCTCAGATGGTTAAAGGCGTGTTCACTCTAAATTCCAGCTGACCAATAGACGTGTAAGCTGCTAAGGCCCGCCCACCAGATAAAACAGTGCCAAAAGTGCAAAAAAAAAAAAAAAATCCAGAAGCTAAAAAAGTTTCATTCTGATACTTAATGATTTGCTTGCGGTTTTCAAAATTTTGATTAATACTTTTGGCACAAAATTAACTCCATACACTGGTCAACAAAGAGGTTATAAAAAGGTATCGGTTTGACAGGGACGGAATAATATTCGCTACCAATCTTACATGTAATGCAGTTGTATGGACCCCCTAAGGAAAAATGGAAGGATAACAAAATCAATCAAGAGTCCCTTTGCGAGAACCTCGCAATACTTTTAAATTACCATTAATAACTGAACTGTGTCAGTTCAAAATATAAAGGATAGAATTAATGGATTAATGAGTATTAAAGCAAATGACACAGATTATGTATTTTCATATATCTTTATTACCAATTGCACTGTGCCCAGTGATTGTAAACAAGACAGGGTAAAGTGCACATGCAAGCATTGAAGTTCATCCCTTCTCCGAAGTAGCTTGTCCTTTTACACTTATAGAAATCTGTGCCCCTACAGAAATATGGAAAACCATACAACCGCAGTGAATTAAGTTGGTTTTATATTCGATATTCGTTAGGTTTTTGCCATATAAACGGTAATAGCTTCCTGAATATGGCAGCGATTCCTTTCAGATTAGGCTCGGATTGTAAAGTAAAACGAGGGGAATATTACACTTTTAGGTATCTCCACCACCTCCGGCAGTATGAATAAAAATACAAAGCAAGAATCGAATATCCTTCTGCTTACACAAAACTCCTATAGGCCTACCATTCTATACAATCATTTGATGCCTTATGAATAAAGGCTATTATAAACACTAAATATTTTTGCCTGAGTTCATAATTATATATACATAAATAGTAAATCGAACGAGGCTGTTATAATAATTTATGCACATTTTTCGATTTTTCACTGTAACACACGTCTACGACGGCCATCGTAGGGAAAATAATGTCGTAAGCTATAATAAAAACTCATATATTCTGGTTTCAAATGTTTTTAGTGAAAAAAGCTACAAAATTACGCCAGCTGTTTGAACCTGCTTTTTGAGACTTTAACTGTCTAGCTGCCATTACTTTTATTACACTTCTTAGGAGGATGGTATCTTTTACTATTGAAAATGACGTCTTTAAAAAACTTTTTTTTTTTTTTACTATATTCATAATTCTGAATTGTGAATTCTTTATCAACGATGCTCGTCTCCAATGGTCATTTGGTAGTGTAAATCGGTGTTTTAAATTACAAGTACATGATGCTTTAGTTTTATCCAAATGATATCACATGTTGCAGCAACCCATTCCCAAACTATGGATACATCTTTAGCACTGCAGCCAGTGGTGTCCTTTATGGCATTATATTCATGCAAGTTTGTGGTACAAATCTGAGAAACACGCAAGTCATAAATTGTTCCCAGCCATTTAAAAAACATGCTGCTGTTATTTATTCGAATAAGTCATTAAATCATTTAATCTTATGGAACAATTTATTCTAATTATTTTCTATTTTTGTCATTCTTTTACCTGGCAACTTCACCATCATTTTCTCCCCAATACCTTAAATACAATCACATCATTTATATCTCCGAGACTTGGTTTATGTTTAAGAGTTAAGAGTAGACTGTCATATAAGGCAGGTATAGGAACTACAGTATACTGAGATACGTTATAATATAACACTGTAAAGTATGCAGTACAATGACTCTGTGTAATCTTCATGTTCTCATCCTGTTTGTGCAGGAACTTCAACTTCCTATCACAACCCAAACACATATGGTTATGTGAACTGATGTCTCTGAATTTCTTGGCTTTCTTCCATTTTTTTTCTTTTTCTTCCCTTTCCCTGTTTTTGTATTATTCTGTCTTAATGATAAAGTACACACACAACACACCCATATAAAGCACCTTGAGGCAACTCTGTTGTGAAAGGAACTATGTAAAAATAAATTGAACTGAATTGTCCGTGGTGTACAAGTGTGTCCCATGTCATAGACTGGCTCACCATGGCAACATAGATGAAATTTTGAGTAATGTGAGAGCAGTTACAACTTACTATGTGCAAAATAATTTTCCATGTTTGAATAAATAAAACATTCATATGCCAAATTTAATCAAAATCAAAAATGGTGAGGCCATCTGTTGAATTAATAATGGAATGCTCCAGTTAAAGTACCTTGTATTTAATACAATTATTTAATAATTGTTTAATCATTTAATTAACTTCACTGAATTTTGGCAAAAAAGAACTTTTACTCAAAGTTTAATATGCAGATAGCAAAATAGCAAGAATAGAGACAATCCTCAATATGCTGAAACACATAATAAACACCATTTTGGAAAGTGGATATATTCATATTCATTACATTCAAACTATTACTTGAATATACAAAAAACAATTGGACATGTCTGTTGGTGTAAAGGATCAGGGCGGATTCGGGGTGACAGCGAGGCATGGTGCAGGTAGACAACCCACTGGTGACTCACAGGACAGGGGTTTACTAAACAAAAACAGAAAACACTGGAAAACACTACAAAAAAAAATCAGACCACGAGGGGTCAAAGTAAAACAAAGACTAATACAAGTGGGTCAGGGCAACAAGGGGTGGGCACGCAACAAATAACACAACAGATATACATTAATGGCATACAGACCTTCAACAACATACAAACAACAAACCACTAGGGAACTGAGGTCAGGCAGGAACTTAAACATGAAAACTGAACTGGGTAACAAAACATCAGGAGTGAGACATAGACAATTAACCAATCGGGGAAGGTGCAGGACAATGAGCAATCAGGAAAACACACAAGGGCAGGCATAAGAACAGGCAACAGGTGGAACTAATTAACTCAGGGACTAGAAAGGGAAAACTAATGCCTTGTCCACATGTACACAGATATTTTTTAAAAGTGTTTTTTCTAATCCATTTAAAAAAAATAACCGTCCACACGAACATTGTCTTCTAAAAAATTTCCGTCCACATGAAAATGCGGCATTATAACTTTAACCGTACTGCCATGTTAGCCAATCAGAAGCCTAATTGCCAGTCCTGTTAAGTTGAAAACCATGGCGCACATTCCGATACCTGTGCTTATCAATGTATTGCGAAAGTGACTCAACATTTATTTGTACATATGTAAGAAGTCCTGTCAGCAAGGTTGGCACAAGCACTATTTCGGCTAAGTCCGCCATTGCTCAAACTGGCCTAATGTATACAGCAAACAGCGCACGCTCTGACGTTAAATAAAGTGGACAACGGCACACAATCTGACGGTTCAAGCCAAAAACTCTGTTTTCCCTGTCTACATGTCAACGCTGAAAACTGAGTTTCTTAAAATATTCACCCTTGATGGAGTTCTGCAAAAGCTCCATTTTCAGTGACCTGAGATGCCGTTTACGTGGGGACAAAAGCCCAAGACGTATAGAAAAAGGTACGTTTTAAAATATACCCGTGTACGTGTGGACAAGGCATAAGACACTGACAGAAACAATGACACAGAATCTACACTAGGGGAATAACAGACAGTAAAAACACAAGCACAGGCACAAAGCATGAAATCAAAACCAAATACAAATCACAAGACACAGGAACTAGAAGACTCATACATATGAAACACTAGAGAACAAAACACAAAAACAGAGGAGACAGTATAAAACACACAACAGATATGGGTTAACAGGTAGCTGCACGCTCAGCTCATTGAGGCATGCGGTCAATGGGGAGCAGGGGAAACACTACAGACTAAGACAACCGGGAAGACGCAAGACTGGGACAAAACAGGTGCTGACCCTGACAGTTAGATGTTATACTGCACAGTTTGCCTAAACAGTTGGTCTATAACAGGGGTGCCCAACTGCAGTCCTGGAGGGTTGGAGCCCTGTGTAACTTAGTTCTTCCCTGTTCCATCATAAATGATTCAGCTCAAGAGCTGTGTGGTAATTAGCACAAGAAGTTGAATGAGGTGTGTTAAATGAGGGGAAACCCAAAAATGTGCAGGGTTCCGGCCCTACAGGACTGGAGTTGGGCACCCCTGGTCTATAAGAACATAAAAAATTTACAAACGAGAGGAGGCCATTCAGCCCATCAAGCTCATTTGGGGAGAACTTAACTAACAGCTCAGAGTTGTTAAAATCTTATCTAGCTCTGATTTGAAGGAACCCAGGGTTTTAGCTTGCGCTACTAATTAAATATTCAATATGAATTTATTCAAAACTGTTGTCAGAAATGTACTCTTTTAGAAAGTTTAACTTCTATTCTCTGTTTAAACAGACTGTTGCACATTCATATTTCAGGTTTTGTTTTTTAGTTATAAATGTTTGTTAGAGTTGCCAACCTTGGTTTCCAAGTCTGCTATCTTCAGGTTTTGGTCACTAGTATAGCCATTCTTGTCCTGTGAGGGAACACAGGTGCAACCCACAGGGATGGAAACATAGCTCTCAATGTAAGAATAGTGACCTCCTGAGCAGGAAGTTGTACGGCGCAATATGACAAATGGCATGTAGATTGGCATACTCCGGTATAAATGGCTTTCCTCCCCAAACGGATGAGTCAGGCAACCTTTACACAAGCAGTAGGCCTCAGGGATGAACCGGGGGTATCTCGTAGGATCATGTGATATCCTGTGCATAAACATAAAACCATTTTAATACAGGTCACACCATAAAATAGAAACCCACTGTATGGCTGATTTTTGTTTATTGTAAAGAAAATAATTCATTTAAATTGTGCTTAGGCAATGGATTTTCCTGAGTAAAAATTTAAATATTTCAAAATTTGACACCCTTGTATTCATATTTAAGTAGCATATTTTGCATTGCATATCTATGCTAATGACATCCCCACATTCTGGAATGGAGTAGATGCATTTTGATAACATGCAATAGTTTTCAAGTAACAAACACCTACCTGTAAGCCCATGGAGAAATGCTAACAACATTAATTGGGAGACTGGAATTTTTCCTTGGCATTGGGTGACCTGCTGATGGACAGGTTAAATTCTCTTTCTCTAGTGGAGAAAGTTGCAGCGTATGGTGGAATGCACTTAGGACACCAGCCGAAAGACGTCCAAACGTTTGTTCCAAGAATTCCTCCGGTAAATCAGAACACTGACGGGTACGTGGTTGTTTCTTGTGTGACTTAGCAACAGAAGACATCTCATCCAACAGAAATATGAGCACAACCGGGATCATGCATAACATGATTGTGGTCTAAGGCAAAACGAATCGACACAGAATATAAAGTTACAAAGAACAACACCAGAAACAGTAAATTAAAATCATCAAAAACATCTGCACTTTCCCGTTCTCTTAGTTAAAATACAGTAATATTAGAAATACCTTAAAATTGAGGAATAATATTTTAAACTATCTGGCCTAACAGCACGCAATTACCGAAGTTTCTTTACTTTCTATGTGATAACCTTTAGGTATAAAACACACTATTAACAGACTGAGAACTGAAGACGTTTAAAGTCTAAGCAGACTATCTTCCGAGTTTCCTTCAGCAAAACACTTGAATGGAAAGAACTATTTAATGGAATGGAACTTGGAAATGTCGACATCCGCTGTGGATGTTACGAGTTGTTTACGTTAACAAAACTTGCCATTTTTAATAGCTTTCACAAATATATTTATATTTTAGGTTGTCATTTTAATGCGAAATATCGAACGTCTGCAAGCGTACGTGAGCTTTTAATACAATTTATCAGTGTAAACAAAGTAAACAAACTTCATCCTAATATAGCCTACTTGTGCGTTAAGTAAAGCTACCATAAATACTGAGCACAAAGCTGATAAAACTAAACCAAGTAACGCAAGTCCTTAAAATAACTAAAGCTAAACAGCAAAATACGAAACAGGGAAAAAAACCTCTATCTTACCAAATTTGAAATGCTTTAGACCAAAATTTTGTCCCTTGCTAACTTTCTTCTTGGCTGCAACCACAGGAAGACGGTAAAACAGTCACTTCTTTCAACTCTGACTGTGACACCCAACAGTAGACGTGTTACTTCATAATCGAAAATACTACAAGATAACTTCCCGTTATATTTTCGACTCGTCTTTTACTGCCTTGACGCTATCCGTCCAACACACACACATATGTATATATACATATATAGGGAGTACATTACTCTGATACTTCATGTCTTACAAATAAAGACGATACATTTGTTATCGTTTAATACGAAACACAGAGTATAATTTTTATATACACTTTTTTCTCGACCAATTTTAAAAGTGCAGTTGACTTTTTACAAAGAAACTTATTTGTTGAAATTGTAATTAATACAATATGAACAAGCCACATTATATTAAAATTTACTGAATCTTGACTAGAGCAGTGTTTGCTAGAGTGCATTGGATACTCTCCCTTCCCCCAAGGTGACATGTTTAGGTGAATTGTCTCTAAAATGCCATTAATGACTGAATGTGTGTTCTGTGGTTCCTTGGCATCTAGTCTAGGGTTTCTCTGACATCTGGGATGGCTACACTAGACTGTGTATGATGGTATGAAAAATTTATGAATGAATATTAAGGATAGCAGTAGGCCTACTCTAGTTCCCCTGGTCCAAAAGTGGCCAGTCTTATCCACAAAGGGCCAGTGTGTATGCGGGTTTTAGGGGTAACCATTCAGTCAGCTGTTCAAATCCAGGTGTGAGGACTCTTCAGCCAATCACTCCTCTGATTAGAAATCTAATGAAGGAGTTGCAGTGAAAAATTTTACTGGATAAGATTAGCCACCCCTGCCCTAGTCCCTCTAGCACTCTGCAGGTTCTTATCCAAGGCTACCTGGTTTAGGACACCTTTTTTTCTGCACACTGTACACCCAGAAAATATTCCTAGATTCCCACAAAGCATATAGGTGGCACAGGTATCTGGAAGAGCCCCAAACCAGCTGAATATACCCTGAACTAGTATATAGGTGCCCAACCTTCAGATGATCACAGACCCATTTACATTGTATAAAAATTTCACAGAACAATAAAACTTCTCAAAGATTGATCGGCGGGACAGATTGAATAAGTTTAATAAGTTTTACTGTTTCCATTTTTTTGTATGTATCATAAAGGGTCAGTCTGTCTTGGTAATATATAGTTTATGTTAGGAAATTACCCAGCCCTACAGCTTTCTGTGGCCCGAGGATTGGGAACCCCTTCATTACAGCATCTACTACAGCTTTGACTAGCTGCTCGAGCATAGCATATGCATAGGCCATTTTGTGAATCAGTCTGTAGTAGTCAGGACAAAGCGATCGCCACTCTCAGTGTTGGCGAAGGAGCCTCTCTTTTCATTTGAACCCCAATGCTAAACTGCTATAACTGTGCCTGTGAACATCTGGATGGGCCTTTATTGGCATTGAAACTACCCACAGCACCGTTAAACATCCTCCATATCTCTCTTAAAACCATAAAAACAGAACTTTCTTTTGTAAAACTACTTAACTGATGTTGGCTTTGTGTAATAAACAATTTGGACATTAAATATGTTTAGTATTTACCTCAGCCCAATCACATTTCTCACTGAAAGTCCTATTCGATTCTTGTGATAAAATATGATTTTTGGGTAGAAATCAATAATAAGACATATGTGGAATACACAGAGCCCCTAAGAGGTCAGGGTGGGAAAATATTTTTTTTAATGGTTTTGCATTCCCTTGCAATAGTTTGCAATCCCACTACACTTTCCCACTTGCTATTTGCTGCAACGTGACAGCAAGGATAAACCTAAAAAATGCTTGTGTGTGCACTTCATGTTCAATAGCCCAGCTGTCATGTTCAGTTACTAGTGATGAATTGACAAGATGCTGTTATTAATAAATACATATAAAAAAACATATATGGAAGTTACATGGTGTGCATTGTTCCCCATAGTTTAATGCTTAAAGCCAACTTAACTGGACATGTCTGTGTTGTTTAGGATTTTTTTACTCGATTATTTTTTTTAGTACTTTAAACAGATACAGTATAGTTGTTATTAATAACGGAAAACTATTGGGATCGCAAACATATTGCAAGGGAAAGTAAAACTATTTCTTAGGGGCTCCGTAGTAATATATCATTAATCTTGAACAGATTTTTTTATATTTGTTTTGAGCTGCACAAATTGAGAGGACAAAGTTTACATACATGCCACCTACTGGATATTCCCAGTATTACGAGCTCCAGTCTAGGGTTGTAGCCTGATGGAAAGGAATGGGAAAGGATAAGGGGAGAACAAGACAGACAGGGAACGGGAAAAGGGAACACAAGAAACAACGGGATCTCTCTTTGTATTTTTTGTATTTTGTTCACACCACATGGACACTTCACAAACACCAGGTGTGACAGGACTTTGGGAGTGACCCAGGCCAAAACAACAAACAAAAACAACTAACGAACACATCCCAAAACTAATCTAAACTTAAGTCTAACAAAAGGGTAAACAAAACGACTAAACTAAACCTATCTTCCTAACCAAACGTACAATAAACCACCATGTCTCGCAAAAGAAAAAGTCACTCCTTACACACCACAGTACAAACACACAGTAAACACATGATCCAAAGCGACAGTGTCTGAGGGGGCGAGCAAAAGAATAGTCAACAAACAGGTGGGAGATAAAAACCAAAAAGAGACAATCAAAGCCGAGGTGAAGGTACAGAGAAAGGGCGAGGCAAAAATCAGAAACCAATAACCGAAACTGTCATACACAAATCCAAAACAATAATCAAAAAACAATGAGCAGAGCTGCATGGGTGATGAACAGTGGCCCTATTTTCCTCAGGCACCCGGCAGCCAAGACCAGCGCAGAAGATGGAAGAGGCGTGACTGGAATCCAGAAGGCGGGGCTGAAGAGGGAGCTGACGAGTGGAGATTGGAGGCAGAAACCAGATGAACTGCAGATACCATCCCAGACTGCTTATGGCACATAACACTAGTCAATTAAGTGGAACATGCGCCGTCAATGTGCAAGGTTTCTGCTAGACATAAAAATCTGGGCTACACGCACACCGACCGCAGCTGGCCACAGCCAACCCCTGATCATATTTATTTCACATCCCCTCATCTGCATCTGAAAGTGCACGCAGAAAAGTAAAGTATGAATTAGACTTTAGTGACCCCATAATGGCCAGACCCCGGGGTGCAATGCACTGCCCTAAGAACTGTCTTCTGTAGATTTCTCAGAGTCACCACCTCTTACCTCTTCTCCCTGAAGTTGATTTCTTGCTTGCTCATGCAATATGCTGTTTAGAATCCTCAGGGTTCCAAACTTTTCCCACAGCCCACGGAGAGAAATCATGGCTAAATCGTCCCACTGCAGTCAAAACCAGGCCTGCACCCACTGTAGCACAAGTTACAGGCCCCGGCCCCTTTCTTGCTTCCACCTTTACTCCTCACTCCAGAAATGCTCAATTTACATACAGGAGCAGAGTTCACCTCTTGGGCCCTCAACTCTTTCTTGTGGGTCTTGCTTCTCTCATAATAGTGACACCCCTCTGTTGAATATGGCTGCCAAAAAAAAGCATCCATATTAGTGTGTTGCAGCCTGGCCCTGTGTACCACCCTAAAATATAACTAGAACTAGAATTTGGAGTGCCACTTTCCCTGTTTTACACAACATGAGCCTCTTTAAATGTAGGACTGTGCATGATACAGCAGCAAGTTCTGTTCTTGTGAAACAATGGCAACATTCTGCTTTGATAAGTGTTTTGCTGTATTAGGCCACTACTCTCTTTCTAGCTAAGGACGTGCACTGGATGGTCTGTCTAATCTTAGTTATTTTACCATTAAAAAATGTAATGAAGTCTTCACTC
>JAODJW010000026.1:6564950-6587680 GCA_026777045.1 Hyperopisus bebe
GAAGTCGTCACAGAAGGTGAAAGTAACGTTGTTTTTGGCACACAGCATTGCCATTTTAACCTCCGCATTTATGACCTCGTTAATGTCGTAAATGACCTGCAGACTACTGCAGGTGGCAGTTCTCGCGAGGCTACTGACAGTTCAGTTTGGAGAGGCAGATGATTTTTTTTAATGATATTATAATACGGGATATTTACAGGAAAATACTAATACAGGAGGACGGCGGGAAAGAGGGGTAAAATACGGTAGTTTCCCGGCTAAAACGGGAGACTTGACAGCTATGACGTTTGCAGGTGGAATTATACGGCTGCACCTATTTGTTTCAGTCAGTGGTGTTTGAACAATGCAGTGGCAAGTGAGTAGCGATGACGTTTTACACTCTCCTAGATGGTAAGGTGTTAGAGTGGTGGAGAACTCATTAGACAGAGTTTTCTCTTGGTAGACCTGGCTAAGACTTACTTGTGCATACTGGGTACTAGCATACCTTCAGAGCATGTGTTTAGTACGGCAAGTGGCATAGGACGCTACGCTCAGAGCACACAATCTCCTGAACTCTTTGACTAATTTATTTTTCTTTAAAAAAACCTCTCAAAGAAGACTACTGACATACTTGTTTCACCGCAGAAGTCAGTCATGTTAATCTTCCTCATTCTACATGTCTGTCCATGTTTTTTATTTGACTTTGTTGCACTATATTTTATGGAGCCCCTAAGGGGACAAAAGAGGAGAAAAAAATGACAGAAGAAAAACAAATGTGTGAAATGGGCAAGGGAAGCAGAGAAAGAAAATTGTATCACATGCTGTTACGTGTGTGCGAACAGGCGAGCGGGGAAGCAGGCGAGCAGAGCTGGTGATACGGGTAATCGAGGTTTACTCGGCACAACGGTAGACATTCACAAACATTACATTAACAATACAATGACTGACGGCAGGCAAAGGCGCAGCCGGAGCCAGGAAAGGCGCCGTCCGACGGCTCGCCGAAGTAGGGGGGCCCGGAGGCGGCCGACACGGAGCCGGAAGCGGGACCGAGGACCGGCACCGAGGCACCGGAGGGGGACCCAGAGGCAACTGCCGACCTAGAGCCAGTGGACCCGCAGGCGACCCGGAGCCCCAGCCAAGGCACGCAAGGGTGAGCCAGGGGGCAGGGCAGGCGGGACCCCGGCACGACGTTTATGTCCCCTCCCCTTGCAGGACACAGATAGGCGGGGCAGTTGCTGGGATCGCCCGGCAGTTGCTGGGATCGCCCTCGTCGGGGCGAGGGTGCAAAAGTCATAAGGAAGGTCCCTGAGGGGTCCCATTCAAGCTCCTCCTCCATGGAGGTAGAAGCAGCAGTCAGACTGTCTGGGACCTCCTCAGGGACTAGTTCCAGGGCTGGGGGGACTAACGTCAGGGCCTCAAGCGAGGTAGTAGGCGTGGCCGCAGGCGGTGCAGCCGGAGCGCTGACGGGCGAGCCGGGCTGGACGGGTAGGACGGGTAGGACGGGCGAGCCGAGCTGGACAGGCGACTGGCCAGCAGGGGGCGCCTCTGTGGGCACCTCTGGCGTCGCAGGAGGCGGAGGTGGCGTTGTAGGCGACGCCAGGACCTCGGAGCCTCGGGCATGGCAGCAGCAAGTGGTGCCGCGGGCAGAGTGGCGGCAGCAGCAGCAGGCAGTGCCGTGGGCAGAGCCGCGGGCGGGCATGGCGGTAGCAGCAGCCGGTAGGTCGGGCACTTCAGCCATCGCGTTCAGGCTTTGGGCTTCCCAGAGAGGGGTGGTCCCTTCAAGGGATCGCGGGACCCGCGGGATAGCGTCCAAGACTGGCTCGATCCCCTCATATTCCAGGCGGCCACCCTGGGACATGGAGGTTTGGGGTGATGGTGGCTGCGTGGCCGTAATGAATCCCTGGGGCTGTTGAGCCAGGAGGGGTTTCTCCTGACATTCCGCGTGAAGAGGCACTGCGGAAAGATAACACGCCCCCAGGAAGATCGTCGGGGCGGCCTCTTCCCCTTTTCCCCTGCGCCTCTTCTTCTTATGCTGGCCGAGACAGGTCGGTGGAGGCGGGGTTGCCTCTGAGAAGGAGAGCGGCGACTGCCGCTTCTCCTTCACTTTTTCGACCAGCTGCTGCAGGAGAGCGCGCACTTCCGCCATTGCGTGCGCTTTGGTGCGTGGGGTAACCCCCTGTAGGAGGGTCCAGCTCTGATCCGCTAGGGCGAATAAGCCGGGATCCTCTCAGATCTCCGGCAGCTCTCGCCAGTGACTCACTTCATGCAACAGGACGAGCCATAAATCCTCTGCCTGTGGCGGTGAGTCTTTCGGGAGATCAATCATTCTGTTACGTGCGTGCGAACAGGCAAGCGGGGAAGCAGGCGAGCAGAGCCGGTGATACGGGTAATCGGGGTTTATTCGGCACAAGGGCAGACATTCATGAACATTACACTAACAATACAATGACTGATCTGGGAAGACTAACTCAGACGCGGACTAAATACACAGGACAAGCCAAGGGAAACAGGAAACAGGTGATGACAATCAGGAATTAACACGAGGTAACGAGGTGGGTGTGGCACACACGAGGATCGGACGAGCTGGGCGTAACAGATGCAATGTGAAAGTATAATTAAAATGGTGCGTGCCATATATATGTGTGTAAAATAACATATTAGATGTTCAATATGCTTACCTACTTGGTAGCTATGACTTAAGTAAACAGTAAAATGCATAAATTCTGTGTAAAGGTATTCCCACAAAACATAAATCATTTTTTTTCATTCTCCCCTTATATTCCTGTAAATATGGTACTTCCAACCAGCTACCCTATTTTTAGAAGAAGGTTTTTGGCAACTGCTGCCAAATGTAGAATTCAGATTTGGTATTAACCTACTGAAAATATATACAATTGTCAACTTTTATAAAACCCTGCAAGTTCAAAACATGATTAGGTTGCAATTTAATTGTGCATGTAAAAATTCAATACAACCTATTGATTTTCCAGAATATGTACACATTTTTTTGTTTATTTTCTATGACTGAAAAATGCATTTTAAAAAATCCAGGTTTTCAGTACATTTCAGCACTCTATCATTGGCAAACGGTAGTCTTGCTCTAATGTTACATTATTTTTGGTTTTTCTCTTTATTAAAGGTGAAGAAACACAACAAAGTAACAGTAGATCATTAATCTGAAAAGAAAAGATAGAAATGAAGAAAAAAAAATCAAGTCAATATTTATACTGACAGAACCATCCATCCAATTTCTGAAACCACTTGGCCTATTCAGGGTCATAGGGGGTCTGCAGCCTATTCCAGAAACTACAGGCACATGACAGGGTACAACCCAGGATGGGGTGCCAACCCATCACAGGGCACACTCACACATCATTGACCCACACATACACACCTATGAGCAATGACGTAACTCCAATCAGCCTCAGCATGTTTTTGGACAGTGGGGGGAAACCAGAGTACCAAGAGGAAACCCCATAACGACACATGGAGAACATGCAAGCTCCACACACATGGAACCCAGGAAGAGACTTGCACCCGGGTCCCAGATGTGTGAGGCGACAGTGTTAACCCACTACACCACTGTGCCACCCAAATGCTAGAACCATTAGGTGTTGTTATGCAGTATATATTGTATTGGGCCTAATAGAAGATGACTCTATTTACTATTTTTAGAAGAAGGTTTTTGTAACATTAAATCCTATTTAAACCTTTTAAAATAAAAATAATTTTATTTGACATGAACATATATGAATCATCACACAGTTAAAAAGCCACCAAAGGCATTCGCACATTGCAAAAAATAAATGTATTCCATGATTCTCCTTGGAGTGGAATGATTCAAATAATTTTGTGATCTTTTTAAACTCCTTGCTAGACTCATAGGCACCCAGAACCTTCTTTCTTAAGGCCTTAGAGCTATTTTGATCTTGGTATGATGATAGCACACTTCAATAGCAAAGACAACCATAGAACATAGATATCTGATGCTTAAATAGGACAGGTTCCACCTGCATACCCCCTAAGAATGTTATAATCATTGGCGCCTCATCTAGAAGACCTAAATCTAAATGTATGGTTTTCAGGTGGGGATTAATGTAGGAGTGCACTTACTTTTTCCATGTGACAAATCAGCATTTTTGTTTATTCAAATTACAAAAATATCAATTTTATGAGTGTTGATTGATTGAGTAAATGACCTTTATGTGTTGGCACTGTTTAAATCACAATTTCTGCTTGTCCAAACGTATTGGAAAAGTCAACATTTTCCTCTTACTTTTTCACGTAACTGTACCACTCTGAATATGATGAGGTGTTTTTATTTCTCGTACAGATACAGCCCTACCACTTGTAGTTCAGACTAAGCCATCCATCTGAAGCTAAGCAGATTTGGGCCTGGCTAGTACTTAAATGGTAGACCAACTAGGATAGCTGGGTTGCTGCTGGAAGAGGTGTTGGTGTGGTGAACAGGTTAGACCATGCTGTAGTCTATGTGGATCCCAGTGAAGTGATGGGGGCACCATGCTGTAAAAGTGGTGCCATCCTTTGGATCAGATGTGAAACTGAGGTCCTGACCCTCTCAGATCATAAAAGATCCCTGGACATCTTTTGAAGGGTTAAAATTGCCCACTGTAGCCCTTTCAAATCTGGCCTCCTAATCCTCTCATATCAAACTGGTGAACTTGCTCCTGCCCCTTCACCACCTTAGCTGCTGAGTGGTGAGCGTACTGCCGCAGATTGGCTGCCATCGGGCAGGTGCTACATGGTGACGGTAGTTGAAGTGGCTGCCCATTGGTTCTGTAAAGTGCTTTTGTTGTCTTGTACTATTTAAATGTATCACTTATTCATTCTATTTCCAAAATTAGGGGTCTAAATTCCTAATAACAGGGCATGATCAATGATTTATGTTCTTATTAAATATGTTTCATTATTATTGAATTTCATCTTCTCTACTGTCCTACTCATGAAGTTCAGCAAAATTATCATCAAACAGAAGCAGGCACGTGCAGAGGAGGGTGCTGGAGGTACTTGAGCACCTGCACCTTTGCCCAAAATATTAACAATACCCCTGTAACGGCGCTATGTGCCCTTTTTTATGCTTTTTACAGACTTAAAACCCCATCCCACTCCCCCAACCACCAACTGCTAACTATTACTATTGACCCCCTGCCACTCAAAAAGTCTCTGCATGTCCCCAAACACAAGTATATCAGTTCAATATGTTATACACTGATCAAATACTAGTGAAGCACTTCAAAAGCATCTTAAAAATCAGGTACAGTGTTCATATGGTCCACCCATGACTCTGATGAACAGACCATCAAATGAAAAGACATTTAGTTATTTCTAGTACTCATTTTTGTATCCATGCATCATGTATATATCAACCACTAAGGCAACTGCACCACCTAGCTGCCACTACAGGTAAGCAAAGCCAGGTGCTGTACAGGATATTAAAATGGTACATTATGTCTCCAACATTTTGGAGAACAATATGACCTTGGTCTCATTCTATTATGTTTCCCTAGAGTTCAACTGATCTTCTTAGAAAAAAGCCAAGTCAACACATACTTCAATGCTAACATAAAAGCGTCACGGAGAAAGGAAACATTCATCCACCATCCATTCATTCATCTTCTGTGAGTTCAAAAAGCACAAGTTACCCTGAATATTCTGCCAGTCCCTCCCAGGTCACACAACCCTTATTATTATTATAACTACAATCAAAGTTAAATTCTGCTACCTTCTGGCCCAGATGAGGCAGATGCTATACATGCAAGGTATCACTCTCTGCCAATGTGTTTCCCCATTACGTCTATTTTTCCACCAAAGCCAATGCCTTTGACTGCCACCTGCCCTACAGCAGATATAAAAAATGTACACACTCCTGTCAAAATCCCAGGTTTTTGTCATGTGAAAAAATGAGAACAAGATAAATCATTTAAAAAATTTCCCACCTTTAATGTGACCTGTAACCTGTACAGCTTAATTGAAAAATAAACAAATCTGGGAGAAACACAAAAAATAAAAAACATACAATAACCTGGTTTCATATGTGTCCACTCCCATAAACTAATACTTTGTTGAATCACCTTTTGATTTAATTACAGCATTCAGTCCTTTTGGGTACACACCTGCCATCAACTCTGATTAACCCCCAAAAAAGTTTAGCTATGCAAGTACGATTTTCCTGATATTTACTCAGTTGCATCCTTCAGCAAAAGCCATGGGTTGCAGAAAGCTTACAAAGCATCAAAGGGATCTCATTGTTAAGTGGTATCAGTCAGGAGAAGGGTACAAAAAAATTGCACAGCATTAGATATACCATGAAACACAATGATGACAATCAAGAAGTGGAGAAAATATAGGACAACAGTGACATTACCAAGAACTGGAGGTCCCTCCAATTTTGATGAAAAGACAAAAACAGGTCAGGGAGGCTGCCAAGAGGCCTACAGCAACACTGAAGGAGCTGCAGGATTTTCTGGCAAGTACTGGTTGTGTACTACGTGACAACAATCTCCCATATTCTCCATATGTTTGTACTACGAAGAAGGATTGTAAGGTGGAAGCCTTTTCTTACAAAGAAAAACATCAAAACATCACCAAAACAACACCATACCCACAGTATGGTGGCAACAGGATCATGCTTTGGGGTTGTTTTTCTTCAGCTTTCTACATCTTTCAAAATAGCTTTATTAAATCAATAATTTATTATTATTCTCAGTTTAACAATAAATTGGCCATTACCAATACCTTACAGGAACTGTCAAACAGATACATGTAAAATTTTCCATCAAGTTACAAAATTTGAGAATTTATTTCCTATTTTATCTTTACTCCATATTTCTCCCTAAAAGTGCTCATACAAAACTGATGGCTGCAGTTGCTATTTACTATCAGCAACGACCAGTTCTTTTATGAAATATAAGTAAACTTTCACTTTTGCCCTTTCAAAATTAGTCATCATCCATCTCCAAATCAGCTTTGACACACTATGATACAATCAACTGACTCAAATAGTCAGAATTAATTTATACAGTGAATTCACATTTATTTATATATGCAACATGATTTTGCAATTCAGGAATACATTTCTTGCTTATTATGTTATGCAAGAATTCATGCAGAAATGTTTTAGTATAAAAGTGTTTCTATATATAACCATATGAGGATATCATCATCATCCTCATCATCATTATTATTATTATTATTATTATTATTATTATTATTATTATTATTATTTCCGGGACTTTTAGAAACAAGTCTGCAAAGTATTTTGAGGCACTTAATAAAGAAATATTTGAGGATTTGTGTAGTGGGTCATATTCTTTTTAATAATAAAGAAATTAAGCTTTTTTCTTTTCAGCTTGAGAGAACAGGGATTTTTGTGTGACAAGCATGCCTAGCTGAGGTTTTTGCTAATGTTACAACTAACAGTTACATGTTGTGGCATAGCTAAGAAAAACAACCTAAACTATAGCTCTCTCTTTGTACTTTTTAATGGTAATAATTGTTTTGTTATAAACCCATTGTATTAAAAACTAGAAGAGAAAAACCAAAGTGCTTGATATTTACATTGCTTCCATCCACCCATCCATCCATCCATTTTCTGTCGCTTATCTGAGATCAGGTCGCAGGGGCAACAGTCTAAGCAGCCCTTTCACCGGCCACCTCTCCCAACTCCACCAGGGAATACCAAGGCGTTCCCAAGCCAGCCAAGAGATATAATCTCTCTAGTGTGTTGTGGGTCTGCCCCGGGCCCTCCTCCTTGTCTTCCTTGAACATTTCCGAAACACCTCCCCAGGGAGGTGTCTAGGAGGCATCCTAGATAGGTGCCTGAACCACATCAACTGGCTCCCAGCAGCGGTTCTACTTTGAGTCCCTCCCGAATGCCCTATCTCTAAGGCTGAGCCCAGACACCCTGCAGAGGAATCTCATTTTTGCCACTTGTATCTGTAATCTCATTCTTTCGGTCACTACCCAGAGCTCATTACCATAGGTGAGAGTACGAATGTAGATTGACTGGTAAATCCAAAGCTTCGCCAGCTCAGCTCCATGTTTACCATGGCAGAACCGGACAGCATCCGCATAACTGTTAACGCTGTACCAATCCATCTGTCGATCTTCCTCTCCATTCTTCCCTCACTCATGAACAAGATCCTGAGATACTTAAACTCCTCCACCTGAGGCAGTAACCCATTCCCCACCAGGAGAGGGCAATCCACCCTTTTCCGAGCAAAAACCATGGCCTCAGACTTGGAGGTGTCGATCCTTATTGCAGCTGCCTCACACACCACCCAAGTGCAAGCTGAAGGTTACTGACTGATGATGCCAACAGGACCACGTAATCTGCGAAAAGCAAAGATGCAATCCTGAGGCCCCCAAACTGGACTCCCTCTGCCCCTTGGCTATGCCTTGAAATTCTGTCCATAAAAGTCATGAACAGAATCAGCGTCAATGGGCAGCCCTGGCAAAATTCAACACAAACAAATCTGACTTACTGCTGGCAATGCAAAACCAAGCTCTCGCTCCATTTGTACAGGGACCTGATGGTCCTCAACAATGGACCCTGAACTCTATGCTCCTGACGCAACCCCCACAGGACCCCCCAAAGGACACAATCGTATGCCTTTTTCAAGCTCACAAAACACATGCAGGCTGGGTCCCATGAACCCTCAAGTATCCTCATGAGGGTGTGGAGATGTTCCAGTGTTCTGCAGCCGTGACAGAATCCACATAGGAAATATCCCCTGGATTGGGGAGATATTTACATTTTGCCATGAAAAATACTAAAAATCACCTCAATTTCAAGTGTCTTACTGCTGAAATCTCATGGTAGGTGACCTCTAACCCTAATTCTCAACATCTCAGCTCCAACGTTTTTTAACGGCGCCCTCTAGGGAGCGAGTTCTAATGAATGTGACAACCAACCTATGTAAAAACTAACCCCATTCTCTCCTACAACATTAATATACAATGACACTAACATGACATTAAATTTACATTTACATGTTGCACATAGTCGTGGCGCAGCGCAAGTCATGCCAGTAACCAGAATTTTTCATAATTATCCACCTGGAGGGCCAGCCATCCTTACAACACATTATTCAAATGTGATGCTGGTGTAAGCAAACCTATTGTGCTGCCAGTCGTGTAAAAGTACAGGAAAAACAATTATGTACAGCTGTACATAAACACGAATGCACACAACTGGTTCTTAAGTATGCATTTGTTGTATAAGCCGATACATTTGGCAATTTCTTGTAATAACAGCGCAAATGTGTACTTATTTTATGTGCAATTGTGCTAATATGACAAGAAAACTGCCATTAAATTTGAACCTTTATACTGTGAATTAGGGCTGCAAAATTTGGGGAAAATATCTAATCTCGACTGCGATTACGATTTGATTTGCGATTTAATTTTTTAATGTCAAGCTTCAGCTCAATATTCAGTGTGTAACATGAGATACCATCAATATTAACTGGTCTATATTCTAATGCAAGGATGAGAATTTTAAGATGTGATGTCAAGTTAAATAAAATAATAATGAAAACAATTGCAGCAAAACGAAAAATAGCGATTTTGCAGGTAACGCTGATTACCCCCCTAATAACACTAGAACCGCCTTTTCCCACGCCAGTGAACAAGAACTACTTCGGTGTATGCAGCCCTTTTGTTTGCGCTAATGTGTTATTAGTGTTAATAACAGCAGCTAACAAAAGCCGTAATGTTCATAACAGAGTGGCTGTTCTGTCCTGAAACCGTAAAGCTGGATTTTTTTTAATGTAGTATGCATTTCATAAAATGCTGAATACCTAGAAGTCGTTTATTGGTGATTTCATGTTGGTCGAAGATTCCGCTTTTTAACAACTGTATACGGTTATTTTCTATACAGATCAATTCAGGTGAAACAAAAAAATGTACGTATTCAGGGTTGCAAACTCTTTCAGACTCTCACACAAGAAATCTTACGGCAAATAGGCCTATATATTCCATTCTAAACCTAAAATTAGCTACATCAAAAACGTTACAGTAGTTTGCAGACCCTATAGACTATTTATAAGGTAATAAAACTGACGTACATGTACACGTGTGTGCAGAACAGAGAACAGAAAATCTCACTCCATGCAGTTTTTTAAATCTTAAGTTATTTGAAATGAGTAGTTAAATGCAGTTTTCGACTGAATCGGCTTATCATTCCCTTGCTTTGTCACGCGGACAAATACAAAACGAATGAATAAACATTATATTAGTCTCTTTTGTATTTTTTCTAAATAAGACCGCGTGCCCATACCCAACTGTAATAGCGATTAAAGCGATCTATTCTTTTAGTATTTATTTTAAAGCAAGGCTTTTATATTTATTACTGTTGTGGGATTAAGATTAATCTTTGGAAATACTTAAATTAATAAGCACAAAAACATATGACATGAACACGACTGTATCAAGGGTTTTACGGCTTTTTTGGGGGTCACCGACTCCACTGCTGTAAGAATTACTGTATGTCTCATTGTTGTTTTGATGGGTTAGTGGTATCCTAATGCTATTGCCTATTAACAAAAACAAAAGGTATGATACGCTGAAGTACACTGTCCGTCCAAAAAAGTTTGCCATTTTAATTTACATCAGAAAATACTTAAGAGCCAATGACTGGATCATTATTACAGCTCAGCAACATTATGCAGCAATAAAGTGAAATCAGCTGAATACCTGAATCTACTGAATGGCCAGGTTACACCTCCATCCATCATCAGTGGGGTTTTTTTTTCCCTGTTGACATGGGCATATTCCAGGACAAGAATGCCAAGATTCATTGGGTTTGAATTGTCAAAGAGTGGTTCAGGGAACATGAGGAATCATTTTCACGCATGACTTCATCAGAGTTATGACCTTAACCTCAATGAAGGTCTTTGGGATGTGCTGAAGGAGGCTTTATGGAGTGGTTCAACTCACTTGTCAATACAGGATCTTTGTGAGAAATGAATGCAAATCTGGATGAAAATAAAAGGGTGAGATGTTGCATAAGCCTGTGGAAGCAATGCAATGACAAATGTGCGCCATAATCAAAGCTAAAGGCGGTCCAACGAAAAATTCAAATGGCGAACTTTTTTTTGGACGGGCAGTGTATATCGCAGCTGGTGTTTAAAAGGAGCTCGCCGGTTCTATTGATGATAGGACCTTTCTGAAACAATCTCGACCCATGAAATAGGAAGGCAATTCACTTACAGCTCAGTAGGAGAATCAGTATTTTCCCACACAGCGAATGCAACATTTTCTTTGGGTTTCACGTGTTTGCTGCTTGTGGGCTTATACACCTTCTTGGGCGACTTCTGATTGGTGAACATGACTGACACGCGAGAAGCATGGCGCTTGTGATTGGTGAGAATGACTGTCACAAAGGGAGCACGGCATGAATTTGTAAAACTATTCTCACAGCAGTTTAAACCCTGGGTCCGACGTGCTGTATAATGTATATCTAATGGAAGTAAATCTGTGTCATCAGAGTTTGAATTTTATATGCCACTGAAATTCTAACATTGAATATTTATGCATTGGAAATATGCATCGGAAATTCGATGGTCTGAATTCACATGCAAAAATACATACGAGGTTAAAAATACAAAGACAACATTTCAAAGTTGCTCCAATTCGACGGTCCGAATTCACATGCAAAAATACGAGGTTAAAACGAGGTTATGCGAGTTATACATCCGGGATACCAAGGCTATGTAGGCACATCACCATGTATCTATGTAAGGCACATCACCATTGGGTCCTTACGCAAAGCCCTAAACCCCAGCCACCAAATACTGCCTGTCCCATCTCTCTGACCAAAAACGTACTCTGAACTGTATATGCATATGTCTTCGGACCCAGTTTTCCCACATGGATGAGTAACGTACATGTATTGTATGGAATCAAATCTGAAAAATTCTAAAAAGTTTCTTCCCTCAGACTGCCTGAATACTAAATGAGCACCCGTAATGGCCAACATGTCAGACAGATTTTATATGGTCACCACATTGTTTTGGGCATTCCTCATTTGACATATTTCTGACTTACACTGGCATATGTATAAAACATATTCCTATTACTGCTTCTACATTTTATTGCCTTATTTTATCTGTGTTTTATCTTTACTGATTTTTAAATTTTGGTTATTTATATAATACGTTTCTTTGTATTAAGTCTTTCCTTTTCCATTTTTAAATACAATCAAGGTAGCAGGTTGAAAAAGCATTTCACTACACAAATGTACAACGTATGCTTATGTATATGACAAATTAAACTTGAAACTGTGGAAACTGTACTGCAATCTATGCTGTCTGAAATAGACAGCAAAATTTTACTGGATAATTGGTTGAAAGCTGGATTGTGTAATATGCAGCAATGCAGGAAGACGTGGGATGACACTCTTTCAAAGGCAACTGCTCCCTGCCACAATTCACAGTCATCTGCGTTACTATGACAACATACTGCGTAAAACGAGACAAAAATTCTATCAAATGATTGACATTAATGACATAGTTTATTCTCCTTATTCCTTATGCAAATACTATCAACTTCTCAGTTTACTCAACATGTATACATTGAACATATAAGGCAAATGCTTATTTTATTAATATTTGTCAATATTTACAATTTCTTCAGTTTTCAAACAAATGATGCAGACTTATTTCTGAAATAATGTAATATTTTGTAAACTTGTATTTCATAAGGAGTTATTAAATTGGATACAATATACACACACTTTGGAATTCGTATTTTTTTAAAAAAAATCTAAAAACAAATGTTTCATAGGGCAAAACAATTTTAAAGAAATATTCAACATATTCTGTACAAATATAAGATTTCAACATTATAAAAAATAAAAATCTAGAGCGAAAAAAAACAAGCCAAACCATTATAAATCACCAGTTAGAATTTTCTGATTATCTAAGGTAATTAGATCCCTAGTTCAAATGTATAGTTGGCTGTTAAAATGCAAGTAAAATGAATATTTTCTTACCTTGTGAAGTTTCCACATAGCTCCCAGCGCCTTTACTTCATGCGTTGAATGCCTGCCCTCCTCCAAACACTGATAGCACACCGGCGTCTTACACTGAACACAATACATACTAAGATTTTCAAGCTCATGTTCTGTACAAGTAGATGTTTTTCTGGGACTCATCCGGCGACTTATCCGGCCCTGCGCCGGTGGTACCAGTCTATGTTTAGCAAGTGGACCCCGAGGCGGATGGCATCGTAGACGACACGAGTCGCAATAAAATACATCGCACTGCTCGCACATAACCGTGGCTTCCTTAGGACTCTTCTCGCAAAGTTGACATTTGAGAGCAGCCGCTTTGCTATGTTGGTATCTGTCGACCACCCCCTCCAGCACACGATTTCTGGGAAAACTGCGGAGCCCTCGGTCGTCGAGAATGAGGCTGCGATGGCATTGCGGGCAGGTGATGCAGGAGTTGCGAGGAACAGGAGGCAAGGAACCAGGATGCTGAAGTAAATGGTGCTGAGAAGGATGCGGCACGGCAGGAGGAAAAACCCGCACCCCGTTTGGTGATTTTTGGCAAGGTGTGGTCGGGGCACTAGTGAAGCCCCCATAAGAACCATAACCGCTATCTGCCTCACTGTACAAACTCATCTTATCCAAATCAAGGTAATCATAGTCGGAAACCCCTGAACCAGATGCTCGGCTGCTCTGCGGAGATTCGGCGTCGGGTGTCTGCACTAGAATATTTCGAGCACAGGCTAAGCAAATATTGTGGGAACATGGTAAAATAATCGGCTCCCGAAAAAAAGATCCACACACGGGACATTTTAATTCTTCCTCCATTTCGTCCATAATATCCGTTCTCGGAGACTGCTACTGAAGATTATAAATGAAACAAAATGCACACTATGTAATTCCTACCCCTCCAGAACATACGTGAGTAGCAACTGCGCTGAGAACGTCTGGATCACGTTTAACAGACGCAGTCTAAATTAGGGTCGGGCATAGTCTAGCCCATAGAAGACCGCTATTGAGCAGCTCATTGAATTTCGAGCTCCAATTGGACATAATAATTGTCAGTCTAAACATTATTTTACCGCTACAGTTACATCATGAGCTTTTCTTTTAAAGTTATACAGTTTTTTTCGTGCTACCGTCACATTTCTCCCTTTTATTCCTATGATTAAATTGTTATATATAAATATAAAAATGTATAATATGTTTATATATACACAAATGTTTATACACACATACATACGTGTGTGTGTGGTGTGTGTGTGTGTGTGTGTGTGTGTATGTGTATATATATATGTATATATGTATGTATGTATATTATATATACAGACATACATACGTACACACACATAATGGACTCAATGAGTACTACTGTAGAATCACAGCTTTAAGGCTTTGCATGTCTGGAGATATCATGATCTCGGCATATTTTGTTTGGTTTTCTCTGGGTAGTCAAGTGTCCTCCCACAGTTCAAAAACATGCAGTAGAGTGATTTGGTCACTCTAAAATGCACTTACCGTGCATGGCTTGGGATGGATTGGTGTATGTCTAGGGTGTCATAATCCATATGTTATTTTGATCCTGGGTAGATAAATTTTAATATTCCATCCATCCATCTTTTAATTGCTTGTCCTGGTCAGGGTCATGGAAGGGCATACATTCAGGGCTGGACTGGGATTGAAAACCAGCCCTGGACTTTAGGGTCCCCCATGGTTTTTACAAAAATGGCTCAGAATAATTCCTATAATGATTCTTTGGCATGCTCCATGTTTAACCTTTTATGGACGATACCATTTAAAGAACTCAATTGGTGCTTTCATACCAAAGTTCAGGAACCTGTTCCCTGGTGACAAGTTTCTGGACTGTCACTTTCACACTGCACAATAGAAATGGGACCTTTATGGTAAATAAGCATGGGAGATGCAAAAAGCATGTAGGTTAAAGGAGCTTACACTGATTACAGTGTGTTGCCACACCCACCACACAACCTCAGGGCTGCACTTGGAGTGCAGCCATGTGGCAGATGATACCTCAGCACCATAGTCCAAATGGACCAATATTAGTTTTTTTCTGGAGGCTGGAGTGCCAATCCTGTCATCAAACCCCAAGTTATTCCCTGTGAGTTGGAGGGCCTCCTTATAGGGTTGGAAATAGATTAATGTTATATCCAGGACAAAGCAATAGCAGGTGAAGGACCTTGCTCAATGGCCCAACAGAGTAGAATCACTCCAGGCATTTACGAGATTTGAACCAGCAACCTTCCACTTACTGCCACAGATTCCTAGCCTTAGAGCCACCACTCCATCCTTTAAGTTAAACTTCACCCATAATTTGAAACTACACCACTGCAGTCAAGCTATCTGTGCTTTGTCAATACATGGTCAAATCATCTGTGCTTAAAACGTGTGATGTGCACATAGACATAAAATTAGTATAAGAATAGGAAAATAACAGCCCATAAGCAATCACACATAGGAAAGCCGTTCAAGATTTGTTGTGATATATATGAAGTACAGGATATAGTCAATACAAAGAAATTCTTACTTTTCATATACAAAGATGTAGCAATGAAGTTGTAAATCTGAATTACATAGGCCAAAATAATAGACAGACACAAATAAACAAACAAATAAAAATGGCAGCAATATGACAAGTACAGTAACAGTAATAGGGTATATTGATAGGTATAGTATTGTAGCATCTGGCAAACCAAAGCATAACAGGGACGGCGAAAATCAAGGAGGCTTGCTTGAGGGAAAAAGAATGCTCTTTTTTCAGAGATGATACAGGAAAGGACACATGTGACAAAGAAGAACACAAGTATTTACGACTACACAAAAAAGGGGCTATTTACAGTATCCCAGCATGCTCCTCCAATACCTTAGTCTGGTGCCCCTTCCTCCCACAGCATCAGCAGCTTCTTGTCCCAGCAGCTGTAGTCCTAAGCTGGCCTTGATACAAACTGGCTGCTGCTGCTTCTCCTCCTCTGCCACTCCATAGCCTCCACAGGTCTGCCATGTTGGAGTGAGTTATTAGGGCAATGTCTTGGAGGACGCGCTCCAGTAGCACCAGTAGAGGCTGCTTTCGCTATCTCACCTCTGACATCCAATGCGGCATCTGGCTTGAAGGAGAAGAAAATACTCTTTTATTAAATCCTTAGAAGGACTAATACAAGCACCAAATAAGCACTAAACCACACATAACCACTTAACACAAGGAGATCTGATGCTGGACTGTAAGGTAAAAACATGGTGGGTAATTTACACAATAGCTAACGACACCTCTTTTTTCACCTCTGGTTGTGTGATCCAGCAGACCACCTCGTCGATCAGCCGGAGGTATTCTTTCTCTATGAAGGGAGGCATTTGTGTGAGGAGTCCAGTCATTCTGTCATGTCTTACGGCTGCAGACAGAAGTGTAAGATGCCAGGAGTTTAGGGAAATGCGGAGTTTAATGGAAATAAAATGACACAAACAAGCGGTAATGCAGGTTGACAATACAATGACCGGACTGCGGAAAGAAACTGAAATGTGGACTAATGACAACAAACAGAAACAGCTGGTTACACGCGGATCCCATACGAGGTTAATGAGGGGGGCGTGGCACACGGAAGGAGCTGCCGTGGTCGTGTCATTGGACTTGTGGCCGCATGTATTGGACACTCGGGTGAGGAGAGGGGCGGAGCTGTCTGCCAATCAGGGGGAGGAAGCCGGTCAGGTCCGGCAGGCCCAAGAGTATAGTGAGGGTCTGCTGGGAACATCTAGCGGAATCCCCTGTCAGAAGGAGATTCAACTCCTACCTCCGGCAGAACTTCGCCCATGTCCCAGGAGAAGCGGGTGACATTGAGTCCGAATCGGCCATGTTCCGCACCTCCATTGTGGAGGCGGCTGACCAGAGCTGTGGCCTATCGAAATGGGTTGCTCCGCAGGGTGGCTGGACTCCCTAGGAGATAGGGTGAAAAGCTCAGTCATTCAGGAGGGACGTAGAGTATAGCCACTGCTCCTCCGCATCAAGAGGAGCCAGATGAAGTGGCTCAGGCATCTAGTCAAGATGCCTCCTGGATGCCTCCCTGGTGAGGTGTTCCAGGCATCTCCTACTGGGAGGAGACCCCGGGGAAGACCCAGGATACACTGGAGAGACTATGTCTCTCGGCTGGCATGGGAATGCCTCGGGATTCCCCTGGAGGAGCTGGATGAAGTGGCCGGGGAGAGGGAAGTCTAGGTTTCCCTGCTTAGACTGCTGCCCCCGTGATCTGACTCAGAAAAGCAGTAGAAGATGAATGGATGGATAGTGTAGTACTTCCCTGTGCTTCCTTAGTTCTGTGTTCATTAGTGTTAGTTAACTCACCTGTGTTTTCTTGCCCTGTGCCCTTGTTGATTGTTTTTTTTATGCTCTACACCTGCCCGGGTCCTTCTTATCAGTATATTTAACTGTCTGTTTTTATTCGTTTCCCCAGTTAGTCACAGTGTAAGTTCTGTTCTTGCCTTGGTATTGTCTTAGTCCCTTACCTTGTTTACTTTTGGTTTCTAGTAATTAGTCCTTGTAGTTCTTTTTTCTGATTGTATCATTAGTAATCTATTAACTTTCTTTTTTCCCCATTTGTTCATGACCTCTTGTGGTCCTTCTATTTTGTACCCCAGTGTGTTTTGTTTTCCCACCTGAGCTATGCCATGCCATAATAGGGTCATTCTGAAGAGCTCAGTGAATTCAAACATGGCAATGTCATAGGATGCCACCATTGCAATAAGGTAGTTCATGAAAATTTCTTTCCTGCTAGATATTCCACAGTCAACTGTAAGTGATATATTGCAAAGTGGAAGCAGTTAGGAACAACAGAAATTCACCCACGAAGTGGTAGACCACATAAAGTAACAAAGTGAGGTCACTGAGGCAAATACTACGTAAAAGTTGGCAACACTCTCTTAAGGCAATAACTGCAAAGTTCCCAACTGCCTCTGATATTAATCCCAGCACAAAAACTGTGCACCAGAAGCTTCATGGAATGGGTTTCCATGGCTACATAGCTACATACAAGCCTCCCATCACTAAGTACAATGCACAGCATCAGATGGAGTGATGTAAAAACATATCACTGGACTCTGGACAAGTTCTAATGTGTTCTGTGGAGTGATTAATCATGCTTCCCTGTCTGGCAGTCTGATGGATGGGTTTAGTGGATGCCAAGAGAATGCTACCTGCCTGACTGCACTGTGCCAACTATAAAGTTTGCTGGAGGAGTGACAATGGTATCTTATTATCTTTTAATTCATTTCAATTCAATTTTATCTATATAGCGCTTTTAACAACAGTCATTGTCACAAAGCACTTTACATATAACCAGCCTGAACCCCCACCAAGCAAGCCTGAGGTGACAGTGGCAAGGAAAAACTCCCTCTAGCAGGAAGAAACCTTGAGAGGAATCTAGACTCGGAAGGGGACTCCATCCTCCTCTGGGTGACAGGGGAGCATGAAATTGTGTTGACATTGACATTAATTCCAGTCCATATAGTTTTAAAAGTCCCAGTTGGTTCCATGTAATTATCTCCAAGGAGTCCAGGTGAGGGTTCAGGCGGTGTAGTGTTAGCTTGGGGTCAGCTCGGGATAAGCTCAGAAAAGAGAAGATGGAGAAGAGAGTTATTGCCCTACACCTAACCTAACCTCTGGCAGTAGTAAAGTTACTATGGCAGCCTGGCTAAAAGAGAGACTTGGAAGGAAGCACAGACATAAGGGTTTCTAGAGGTTTTGGTGTCAAGCCAAACTACCGTCAACAACTTAAGTGATCGGCGAGAGTGGCAGGACGACAGCACCAATCCCCCCTTCCACCTTTAATTTTAAATGACCATGAATCTCCAGAACTCCCATTCACCTTAGAAAAGGGGATTTTAATATCCGAAAGACTGACTAAAGAGGTAAGTCTTAAGCCTTGACTTAAAAGCAGAGATTGTTTCTGAGTTCCAAACACTAATAGGAAGTTTATTCCACAACTGTGGTGCTTTATGAGCAAATGCTTTTCCCCCAAAAGTAACATTCTTTATTCTGGGTATGTATAGAAGACTTGCATCTTGTGATCGAAGCGTACGAGTTGGAATGTAGTTGCAAATGAGATTACACACATGCAAGACCATTTACCGCTTTATAAGTTAACAGTAGTATCTTGTAGTCAACACAAAATCTAACTGGCAGCCAGTGGAGTGAAGATAAAATTGGAGTAATATGATCATATATTTTTCAGTTTTGGTGAGAACTCTGGCTGCTGCATTCTGGACTAGCTGGAGTTGATTTAATTCCTATTTGGACAACCGGTGAATAAGACATTACAGTAATCGAGCCTGGAGGTAATAAACACATGAACCAATTTCTCTACATCTTGAAAGTATAACATGTTTCTTAATTTGGAAATATTACACAGGTGAAAGAAGGCAGTACGGCTAATGTTAGAAGCATGTACATCAAATGAAGGATCAGAATCTAGAATAACACCAAGGTTTTTAACAACAGTACTTGATGCAATAGACCATCCAGATTGACTATAATGTCAGATAGTGTACTTCTGGTGGCTTTAGTGCCAGTAAGAAGAACCTCAATCTTGTCTATATTTAACTGGAGGAAGTTGTCTGATATCAATTTTGATGTTAATTAAACATTCTTCCATTCTCTGAAGTTGTTGTCTATCTTCTGGTTTATCCGATATATATATAATTGTGTATCATCTGCAAAGCAGTGAAAGCTAACTCCATGCTTACGAATAACTGAGGCTAAAGGTAACATGTTTAGCGAAAATAGTAGGGGACCTAAAACTGAACCTTGTGGCACTCCATATTTGACCTTGACATGTTCTGAGGAATCACTATTTAAATTCACAAACTGATAATGGTCTGAGAGGTAAGATTTAAACCAAGACAGCGCCACTCCCCTTATGCCTACAGTATGTTCAAGCCTGTCTAGGAGAATGGCATGATCTATAGTATCAAAAGCAGCACTAAGCTCAAGCAGCACTAGGAGCGAGGCACAGCCTTGGTCAGCAGATAGAAGATCATTTACCAACTTCAGTAGAGCAGTCTCTGTGCTATGATGAACTCTAAACCCAGACTGAAATTTTTCATAAATCTGATTCTCCTGCAAAAATTAGGTTAGTTGACTAGCTACAACTCTCTCTATTATTTTAGAGATAAATGGTAGATTAGAGATTTGTCTATAGTTTCTTATTTCCAAGGGATCCATGTTTGGCTTCTTCAATAGAGGTTTAATTACTGCTAGTTTAAGAAATTTTGGTGGATGAATGTAAATGATTTGAAAAGGGTTACATGAAAGGATTTATCTATTTCACATGTTTATTCACTCTCAAATAAATTAAATTAAGGCAATTTTATGTGTTTCCCAGATGTACTTGAAATAAAACATGCAGTTAAAGATTATATGCAGTTATGTTAGTTGCCTGCTCACTCAAGGTAATGGAGCTGGCATGACACAGCCAGGACAGGAATGTGTTTCTGTCTTGGAAATTCAATTACTAAGTACAGCATAACATAATTCTGCAGTGCAACTTCTGTATACTGGCCACCAACTCGCTTTCAGTGTCCAAAGACTCCACTTTCAACCGAAAGAAGTATCTTGAAGAAAATTCTTTTTTTTTGGTCTGGCTAAAGTCGCCTGCAGTTTATTGGTTAGTTTGGTTATCCTACAGTAGCTCATTATAGTTACAGTGGTGTGAAAAAGTGTTTGCCCCCTTCCTGATTTCTTATTTTTTTGTATGTTTGTCACACATAGATGTTTCAGATCAACAAACAAATTTAAATAGACAACGATGACACAAGTAAAACACAAAATGCAGTTTTTAAATGAAGTTGTTCATTAAGGGGAAAAAAAATCCAAAGCTACATGGCCCTGTGTGAAAAAGTGATTGCCCCCTAAACCTAATAACTGGTTGGGCCACCCTTAGAAGCAACAACTGCAATCAAGCGTTTGCGATAACTGGCAATGAATCTTTACAGCGCTGTGGAGGAATTTTGGCCTACTCATCATTGCAGAATTGTTGGAATTCAGCCAAATTGGAGGGTTTTCGAGCATGAACCACCTTTTTTAAAGATCATTCCACAGCACCTCAATCAGATTCAGGTCAGGACTTTGACTACGCCACTCCACAGTCTTCATTTTGTTATTCTTAAACCATTCAGAGGTGGACTTGCTGGTGTGGTTTTGTCTTGGAACCTTGCCATGCAGGCCATTTTTGCCCATTCTTTTTCTTTTGGTGGAGTCATGAACACTGACCTTAACTGAGGCAAGGGAGGCCTGCAGGACTTTGGATGTTGTTCTGGGGTCTTCTGTGACCTCTTGGATGAGTTGTCACTGTGCTCTTAGGGTAATTTTGGTTGGCTGGCCACTCCTGAGAAGGTTCACCACTGTTCCATGTTTTTGCCATTTGTGGATAATGGCTCTCACTGTGGTTCACTGGAGACCCAAAGCTTTAGAAATGGCTTTATAGCCTTTTCCAGACTGATAGATCTCAATTACTTTGTTTCTCATTTGTTACTGAATTTCCTTGGATTGCAGCATGATGTCTTTTGAGGATTTTTGATGCCTTGTGCACACATACACGGGTATTTTTTAAAACGGTGTTTTTCCTCCTCCGTTAAAAAAAATCTGTCCACACGAACATTGTCTTCTAAAAAAATTCCGTTCACATGAAACCGCTAAAATGCGCTGTCAAGAGCATGCCAAACCAACAGGTGGCGATATACCTCTAACCGTACTGCCATGTTAGCCAATCAGAAGCCTAATTGCCAGTCCTATTAAGCTGAAAACCACGGCGCATGGAAGAAGAGGGGAATCATACGTGTGGGCTGGCAATGAGGTAGAAATATTACTTGATGTTACACACAAGTATAAAGTTAGGAAAATTCAGGAAAGCGTGGACTGAGAGTCTTGCCAGTCCAAGTACGCAGACATCCTGGCTCTTTTCAAAGAGCAGTACCCTTCTGAGATGTCCACAGAGTTTCCTCATCACAAGGAGGACATAACCATGGCCATCATCACCACCAAGCTGAAAGCGATACGGGGGAAATATAGGCAAGCAGTAGACTCCGGTCGAAAAAGCGGTCATGGCAGAGTGCTTATACTATACTTCGAGCTATGTGAGCAGATATGGGCTGGTTCACCAGCAATGACTACCATTCCATTGAGAATTGAAACGACAGATATTGATAGAGCTTCTAGTCATCACAGTTCAGAATCTGCGTCCACTTTCTCTGCACTTGACTTCTCGGTTGCAGAAACGTCAGATGGGTCCGATCTCATTCAAGAGTCTGATGGCAGCAGTTTGTCCGCCTCCATGGTGAAGGAGAGAAGAGATCTACTTCATGTATGTATGACATGTTTGTTGATTGTGAAGAAGTGCTTATGTGTTTATGTACTGTGTCTGTTGCAGTGGTGGAAGAATTACTCAGATATTTTAGTTTAAAAAAATCAATAGCATATTGTACGTACTGCGTTATAAGTAAAAGTTATGCATTCAAAATCTTACCAGATTAAGATTCCAAAAATGCTTATTATTATCATAATAATAATAATAATAATAATAATAATAATAATAATAATAATAATAATAATAATAATCTTTTCATCACATATGTTCACCACCTGGCAAAGGTGGGGCTGATCTTAATTACTTAATGTACTGCTAGTTAGCTTAATCTATAATAATGCATCATAATTAGCTAGACGATTTACATTAATAATCTG